>CM048745.1:839894040-840329040 GCA_026315105.1 Locusta migratoria | reverse complement strand
CCCTCTTCACAAAAAACAAAACACCCCTGGTGGAATCAAAAATGCGAAAACGCACTAGAAGAAAGAAGAAAGGCATTTCAAAATTACAATTGAAACAAATAAGACGAAACACAGAATAAATAATTTGAAATACGCAAACAGAGCTCCAAGATTTTAAGAAAAATTATACAAAAATATGTCAGTGAGCAACTCCAGCCAATAGAAAAAAAGTTCAAAAACTAAACTACAATACACACGGTTTCTATAAGAGCTTTGAAAACTAAATCAGATGGTAAAGGTAAAGCAGTCATCAATCCGAAGATTGGTTTGAACACCACAGTGATTTACTAGGCATCGTCCTGTTTGGAGGTGGTATGCCTTTGCCTTCCTCCGACCTTAGAACTGACTACCACTCTGCTATCGAGCCTCAAAGGGTACGCATCAAAAAACCATTGCTTTAGTAAACAAGATGATAAATTGGTTATAACAAATAAAGAAAATTTTGCGTGGGAAAAGCACTGCATTATTTATTTATTTATTTATTTTTGTCTAATTGCTCTTATTTTATTATGATGTAGCTGAGTGCTAACAAAGTATTTACCCATTCGGAGGAGAAAGTTGGTGAAAGAAACCTCACAATTAGATTTCTTCTAATGATTTGCAACCCGACTCGTGCATCATTTCAGTGACACACTCTCTCTCTCTCTCTGATATACTGCGATAGTAGGAAACAGGCTGGCCTTCTCTGAACTACCACCTGAAAATGTTCAAATATTTGTAAAGCTATGGGCCCAAACTGCACTAGTCATCACTGTCTAAACTTACAAACTATTTAAACTAATTTATGCTGTGGAGAACGCACACCCCCATGCCCAAGGCAGGACTGAAATCTCCGACGGGGAGTAGACGCGCACTCCGCAGCAAGGCGCCTTAGAGCATACAGCCACTCTCGCCTTGCAGACTTTCTCTATATCTTCCGTCAGTCCCACCTGGTGAGGATCCCACAGCGCGCAGCAATACTCCAGAATATGACGGACAAGTGTAGTGTAGGCAATTTCTTCAGAACTGTTCAGCCAATGAAACGTAGCCTTTTGTTCGCCTTACCCACATTTTTTTCTGTGCGTCTTTCCAATTATAGTTGTTCATAATTGTACTTCCACCCCCTTGAACCACAGACATTGCCGAGGTGGGGTGGCTTGGGTGCCTCAACGATGCAGATAGCCGTACCGTAGGTGCAACCACAGCGGAGGGGTATCTGTGGAGAGGCCAGACAAACGTGTGGTTCCTGAAGAGGGACAGCAGCCTTTTCAGTAGTTACAGGGGCAACAGTCTGGATGATTGACTGAGCTGGCCTTGTAACATCAGCTAATGTGGCTTTGTCACACAGCTACTGCGAACGGCTGAAAGCAAGGGGAAACTACAGCCGTTACTTTTCCCGAGGACATGCAGCTCTACTGTATGGAAATATGATGATGGCATCCTCTCGGGTAAAATATTCCGGAGGTAAAATAGTCCCCCATTCGGATCTCCGGGCGGGGACTACTCAGGAGGATGTTTTCATCAGGAAAGACAATACTGGCATTCTACGAATCGGAGCGTGGAATGTTAGATCCCTTAATCGGGTAGGAAAATTAGAAAATTTAAAAAGGGAAATGGATAGGTTGAAGTTAGATATAGTGGGGAATAGTGAAGTTCGGTGGCAGGATGAGCAGGATTTCTGGTCAGGTGAGTACAGGATTATAAATACAAAATCAGTTGGGGGCATCACAGGAGTAGAACTAATAATGAATAAGAAAATAGGAATGCGGGTAAACTACTATGAGCAGCACAGCGATCGCATTATCATTGTCAAGATAGATTCGAAGCCAACACCGACAACAGTAGTACAGGCTTTATGCCAACTAGCTCTGCCGATGATGAGGAGATCGAAGAAATATATGATGAGCTAAAGGAAATTGTTCAGACAGTTAAGGGAGAGGAAAACTTAATTGTGATGGGAGACTGGAATTCGGTAGTAGGAAAAGGAAGAGAAGGAAAAATAATAGGTGAATATGGACTGGGTAGGAGGAATGAAAGAGGAAGTCGCCTGGTAGAATTTCGCACGGAACATGATTTAATCGTAACAAACACGTGGTTTAAGAATCACAAAAGAAGTTTGTATACTTGGAAGAGACCAGGAGACACCGGAAAGTATCAGATAGATTTTATAGTGGTAAGACAAAGGTACCGGAACCAGGTTATAAACTGCAGGACATACCCAGGAGCAGATATAGACTCTGACCATAACTTGTTAGTCATGAACTGTAGGCTGAAACTGAAAAAACTGCAGAAAGGTAGGAAAATAAGGAGATGGGACTTAGGTAAATTGAAGGAAAGCGAAGTTCTGGAGAATTTCAGAGGGAGATTTAGGCAACAATTGACAGAAACAGGGGGAAATAAAACAGTAGAAGAGGAATGGGTAGCATTGAGAGATAAAATAGTGAAGGCAGCAGAGGACAAAATAGGTAGAAAGGCAAGACCTACAAAAAATCCTTGGGTATCACAAGAAATACTAAATTTAATTGATGACAGGGGGAAATATAAACATGCAGTAAACGAAACAGGCAAAATGGAGCACATACGACTAAAAAATGAGATTGACAGGAAGTGCAAAATGGCTAAGCAGGAGTGGCTAGAAGCCAAATGCAAATCTGTAGAAGAATGTATAAGAAGGGGAAAAGTAGATACCGCCTACAGGAAAATAAAAGAGACATTTGGGGACAAGAAAAGCAACTCTACGAATATCAAGAACTCAGATGGGAAACCAGTTCTCAGCAAAGAAGGGAAAGCTGAAAGGTGGAAAGAGTACATAGAGCAGCTCTACAAAGGAAATGGACTTAGAAACGATGTTGTAGGAAGGGAAGAGGAAGTTGATCAAGATGAAATAGGAGATACTATACTGAGAGATGAATTTGACAGAGCCTTGAAAGACCTAGTTCGGAGCAAGGCGCCAGGAGTAGATGACATACCCTCAGAGCTACTGAAGTCTCTGGGAGAGCCAGCCATGACAAGACTATTTGAACTGGTGTGTAGGATGCATGAGACAGGCGAAATGCCTTCAGACATTAAGAAAAATGTAATAATCCCCATTCCAAAGAAATCGGGCGCAGACAGGTGTGAAAATTACAGAACCATCAGTTTGATGAGTCATGGTTGCAAAATTTTAACACGAATTATCTACAGGAGAATGGAAAAGCTGGTAGAAGCTGACCTTGGGGAAGATCAGTTTGGATTCAGGAGGAACGTAGGAACCCGGGAGGCAATACTCACTTTACGTCTTACCTTAGAAGATAGATTAAGGAAAGGCAAACCTACATTTTTAGCTTTTGTAAATTTGGAGAAAGCATTTGACAATGTTGAGTGGAGTACACTCTTTCAAATTTTGAAGTCAGCAGGGGTAAAATACAGGGAAAGGAGAGTTATTTACAACTTGTACAAAAGCCAGACCGCAGTTATTAGACTCGAAGGGCATGAAAGGGAAGCATCTGTTGGGAAGGGAGTAAGAGAGGGTTGTAACCTTTCTCAAATGTTATTCAATTTGTACATCGAGCAGGCGGTGAAGAAAAGCAAGGAAAAATTTGGAATAGGGATTAAAGTACAGGGGGAAGAAATAAAAACATTGCGTTATGCTGATGACATTGTAATTCTGTCAGAGACAGCAAAGGACCTGAAAGAACAGTTGAATGGAATGGACAGCGTGTTGAAGAGAGTGTATAAAATGAACATTAACAAGAGCAAAACAAAAATAATGGAATGCGGTCTTAGAAAATCAGGCGATGCTGAAGGAATTAGCTTAGGTAACGAACCAATGAAGGTGGTAGATGAGTTTTGTTACTTGGGTAGTTAAATAACATGCGATGGCCGCAGTACAGAGGATATAAAATGCAGAATGGCAATGGGAAGAAAAGCATTTTTGAAAAAGAGAAATTTGTTAACATCGAATATTAATTTAAGGGTAAGGAAGTCTTTTCTGAAGGCATTTGTGTGGAGTGTTGCCTTGTACGGGAGTGAAACATGGACGATAAGCAGTGCGGACAGGAAGAGAATAGAGGCTTTTGAAATGTGGTGCTACAGAAGAATGCTGAAAATTGGGTGGGTAGATCGCATAACTAATGAAGAGGTACTGAACAGAATTGATGAGAAAAGGAATTTTTGGCATACCCTGACTAAAAGAAGGGATCGCTTGGTAGGACACATTCTTAGACATCGGGGAATCGTAAATTTAGCATTGGAGGGAAGTGTGTGGGGTAAAAATCGCAGAGGGAGACCAAGAGGCGCATATAGTAAGCAGATTCAAGTGGATGTGGGTTGCCGTTCTTATGAGGAGATGAAAAGGCTTGCTCAGGGTAGAGTAGGGTGGAGAGCTGCATCAAACCAGTCTCCGGACTGAAGACCATAACAACAACAATTATACTTCCTAGATGTTGTTGTTGTTGTTGTTGTTGTTGTTGTGGTCTTCAGTCCGGAGACTGGTTTGATGCAGCTCTCCACCCTACTCTATCCTGAGCAAGCCTTTTCATCTCCTCATAAGAACGGCAACCCACATCCACTTGAATCTGCTTACTATACGCGTCTCTTGGCCTCCCTCTGCGATTTTTACCCCACACACTTCCCTCCAATGTTAAATTTACGATTCCTCGATGTCTAAGAATGTGTCCTACCAAACGATCCCTTCTTTTAGTCAGGGTATGCCAAAAATTCCTTTTCTCACCAATTCTATTCAGTACCTCTTCATTAGTTTTGCGATCTACCCACCTAGTCTTCAGCATTCTTTTGTAGCACCACATTTCAAAAGCCTCTATTCTCTTCCTGTCCGCAATGCTTGTCGTCCATGTTTCACTCCCGTACAAGACAACACTCCACACAAACGCCAAAAAAATGACTTCCTTACACTTAAATTAATATTCGATGTTAGCAAATTTCTCTTTTTCAAAAATGCTTTTCTTCCCATTGCCATTCTGCATTGTATATCCTCTGTACTGCGAACATCGCATGTTATTTTACTACCCAAGTAACAAAACTCATCTACCACCTTCATTGTTTCGTTACCTAATCTAATTCCTTCAGCATCGCCAGATTTTTTAAACCGCATTCCATTATTTTTGTTTTGCTCTTCTTAATGTTCATTTTATACGCTCTCTTCAACACCCTGTCCATTCCATTCAACTGCTCTTCCAAGTCGTTCGCTGTCTCTGACAGAATTACAATGTCATCAGCAAAACGCAATGTTTTTATTTCTTCCCCCTGAACTTTCATCCCTATTCCAAAATTTTCCTTGCTTTCCTTCACCGCTTGCTCAAGGTACAAATTGAATAACATCGGAGAAAGGCTACAACCCTGTCTTACTCCCTTCCCAACAGATGCTTCCCTTTCATGCCCTTCGAGTCTAATAACTGCGGTCTGGCTTTTGTACAAGTTATAGATAACTCTCCTTTCCCTGTATTTTACCCCTGCTGACTTCAGAATTTGAAAGAGTGTAGTCCAGTCAACATTGTCAAATGCTTTCTCCAAATCTACAAAGGCTAAAAATGTAGGTTTGCCTTTCCTTAATCTATTTTCTAAGATAAGACGTAAAGTGAGTATTGCCTCCCGGGTTCCTACGTTCCTCCTGAATCCAAACTGATCTTCCCCAAGGTCAGCTTCTACCAGCTTTTCCATTCTCCTGTAGATAATTCGTGTTAAAATTTTGCAACCATGACTTATTAAACTGATGGTTCTGTAATTTTCACACCTGTCTGCACCTGATTTATTTGGAATGGGGATTATTACATTTTTCTTAATGTCTGAAGGCATTTCGCCTGTTTCATGCACCCTACACACCAGTTCAAATAGTCTTGTCATGGCTGGCTCTCCCAGAGACTTCAGTAGCTCTGAGGGTATGTCATCTACTCCTGGCGCCTTGCTCCGAACTAGGTCTTTCAAGGCTCTGTCAAATTCATCTCTCAGTATAGTATCTCCTATTTCATCTTGATCAACTTCCTCTTCCCTTCCTACAACATCGTCTCTAAGTCCATTTCCTTTGTAGAGCTGCTCTATGTATCTTTCCACCTTTCAGCTTTCCCTTCTTTGCTGAGAACTGGTTTCCCATCTGAGTTCTTGATATTCGTAGAGTTGCTTTTCTTGTCCCCAAATGTCTCTTTTATTTTCCTGTAGGCGGTATCTACTTTTCCCCTTCTTATACATTCTTCTACAGATTTGCATTTGGCTTCTAGCCACTCCTGCTTAGCCATTTTGCACTTCCTGTCAATCTCATTTTTTAGTCGTATGTGCTCCATTTTGCCTGTTTCGTTTACTGCATGTTTATATTTCCCCCTGTCATCAATTAAATTTAGTATTTCTTGTGATACCCAAGGATTTTTTGTAGGTCTTGCCTTTCTACCTATTTTGTCCTCTGCTGCCTTCACTATTTTATCTCTCAATGCTACCCATTCCTCTTCTACTGTTTTATTTCCCCCTGTTTCTGTCAATTGTTGCCTAAATCTCCCTCTGAAATTCTCCAGAACTTCACGTTCTTTCAATTTATCTAAGTCCCATCTCCTTATTTTCCTACCTTTCTGTAGTTTTTTCAGTTTCAGCCTACAGTTCATGACTAACAAGTTATGGTCAGAGTCTATATCTGCCCCTGGGTATGTCTTGCAGTTTATAACGTGGTTCCGGTACCTTTGTCTTACCATTATAAAATCTATCTGATACCTTCCGGTGTCTCCTGGTCTCTTCCAAGTATACAACCTTCTTTTGTGATTCTTAAACCACGTGTTTGTTATGATTAAATTATGTTCCGTGCAAAATTCAACCAGGCGACTTCCTCTTTCATTCCTTCTGCCCAATCCATATTCACCTACTATTTTTCCTTCTCTTCCTTTTCCTACTGCCGAATTCCAGTCTCCCATCACAATTAAGTTTTCCTCTCCCTTAACTGTCTGAATAATTTCCTTTAGCTCCTCATATATTTCTTCGATCTCCTCATCATCGGCAGAGCTAGTTGGCATATAAACCTGTACTACTGTTGTCGGTGTTGGCTTCGTATCAATCTTGACAATGATAATGCGATCACTGTGCTGCTCATAGTAGTTTACCCGCATTCCTACTTTCTTATTCATTATTAGTCCTACTCCTGTGATACCCCCAACTGATTTGGTACTTATAATCCTGTACTCACCTGACCAGAAATCCTGTTCATCCTGCCACCGAACTTCACTAATCCCCACTATATCTAACTTCAACCTATCCATTTCCCTTTTTAAATTTTCCATTTTTCCTACCCGATTAAGGGATCTAACATTCCACGCTCCGATCCGAAGAATGCCAGTATTGTCTTTCCTGATGATCACATCCTCCTGAGTAGTCCCCGCCCGGAGATCCGAATGGGGGACTATTTTACCTCCGGAATATTTTACCCAAGAGGATGCCATCATCATATTTTCATACAGTAGAGCTGCATATCCTCGGGAAAAGTAACGGCTGTAGTTTCCCCTTGCTTTCAGCCGTTCGCAGTAACCGTGTGGCAAAGCCACAATAGCTGATGTTACAAGGCCAGCTCAGTCAATCATCCAGACTGTTGCCCCTGTAACTACTGAAAAGGCTGCTGGCCCTCTTCAGGAACCACACGTTTGTCTGGCCTCTCCACAGATACCCCTCCGTTGTGGTTGCACCTACGGTAGGGCTATCTGCATCGTTGAGGCACGCAAGCCACCCCACCTCGGCAATGTCTGTGGTTCATGGGGGTGGACTTCCTAGATATTAAACTGAATTTATAGCTTTTAGATATGACTGATATATCGTGTTAATGCAGTTTAACGATTTTTTTAGTGTTCATTTAGATGACTTAACACCTTTCATTATTTAGGTGTAATTGCCTATTTTGTACCATGAAGATATCTTAATCGTTCAGCGTTGCTTTTGATCTTCTAGTGACTTTACTAACCGAAAAATTACAGCATTTTCCGTGAACAGTCTAAGAGAGCTACTCACATTGTCTCCTAAATCGTTTATGAGACAAGGATCTGCAAGGGCCCTATAACTCTTACGTGGGGCAAGTCAAATATTATTTCCGTCAGTTACGTGCTGTGTCCTTTCTGACAGGAAATCCCGAATCCAATCGCACAACTGTGGCGATATTCGGTAAGCACGCAATTTTCTTAGAAGACGCTTGACGCTTGTGAAGCACAGTGTCTAAGCCTTCCTAAAAACAATAAATATGAAATCGATTTGAGATGGCTTGTCGAAAGCACTCATTATTTATTATTTCACAAGAGCGATACTTCCTGAATCCGCATTCATAACAGGTTCTTTTCTAGGTTGTTCACAATCTACATCTAAATCACATCTCCATGAGATACTCTGCAAATCACATTTAAGTGCCTGGGAGAGGGTTCATCAAATCACCTTTATACTATTTTTCTCCCATTCCATTGTCGAATAGCTGGCGCGAAGAAAAAACACCTGAATCTCTCCGTTCGAGCTCTTCTTTCTACCTATGTAAGTGGGTGTCAACAATGTATTTTCGCATTCGGAGGAGTATGTTGGCGGCTGGAGTTTCGTAAGTAGCCCACCCCTCAGTGATAAGCGCCGTTGTTGTAATGATTCCCATCCCAGATCCTGTATCATTTCCGTAACGCTGTCTCACCTGTATCGTGACAATAGGAAATGAGCTGCCCTTCTTTGGTCTCTTTCGATGTCCTCCGTCAAAACCTCCTGATATGGAACCCACACTGGGCAGCAATACTCCAAAAATGAACGTACAAGCGTAGTATATGCAGTTTCTTTTGCAGTTCTGTTGCATCTTTTAAGGGTTCTGTCAATAAAACGCAGTCTCTGGTTCGCCTTTCCCACGACATCATCTACATGTTCTTTCCACCTTAAGTCTTAAGTAATAGTGATTCCTAGGTATTTTGTATTTACAGCCTTCACATTTGAATGATTTATCTTGTAAACAAAGTTTAACGGATTTCTTTTCGTACTCATGTAGACTTCACACTTCTCATTATTTAGAGTCAATTGCCAATGTTTACATCATAGTGAAATCTAAACTCGTTTCTATGAAACATAATCTGTGCAATTTGAGGAAATGCATACTGTAAACCATCAGCTGTTTATTATTTTTCAAACTTCTATCGGTTTCGGTTATAAACCATCTTCATGGAAGACAACTAGACAGACTGATTAAAAAGGTGCTTTATATGCCTCGTTATGCATACCGGTACGCATGTCAAACAATAAAAATAAATAAGATGTCACTAGGCATCATGTTAGGTTCTCTTGGTTCACCATCACACAGCCTCGCATTGCTTTTATGTTTTTAATCAAGACTTGATGCCTAGTGACGTCTTATTTATTTTTATTGTTTGACATGCATGCCAGTATGCATAAGGAGGCATATAATGCACCTGTTTAATCAGTCTGTCTAGTTCTTGTGGTGTCGCACAAGTCTAAAGTGCGCGCCACGTACTTTCGCCGCGCGCCGCCATGTACGCAGTGGCGTAGCTATCATAGGGCTAGGCGGGGCAGTGCCCCGGGGCCCCCGAGCTCCAGGGGCCCCTCGGCCTTCGTGAGAGACGAACTTTGTTTACTCTTCCACCCTATCGTCCATCATATATCGTCCATCATACCCTTCCCCTCAAACCAAGATTCCCACAGTAGCCGCATTGGACCACCGGCTGGCTGAACAATGCTTCTAATTGGGCCTCCACAAGACGCCACTATGTGGCGCTGTTGACAGGCGAAGATGCCAGTCCACGTGCCCAACAATCGTCACACTTCAGTCGGCAGAAGTAGCATCAGAGCTGCTCACAGCAACAGCTGCGCCTTCCAAGTGTTGCAGAGTGCAGGCTCGGCGCAATGGGAAGGATCGCGCTCCTCCAAATAGAGTATAAATGCATTACTCCTTTTTGGCAAATAGAAGTTTACAGTTCGAATATCCGAATAAACCGGTTTTCTGAATATCCATGCCCCAAAATTACTTCGGGTAATAGACCTTATTCTGTATATACTGTAATATTTTAGTTGAATGAAGGATATTCGACTTTTAATATCTCCTGCCGAATTTGACCCCAACATAGACAGTTCACCAATTATGGAAGGGAATGATAACAAAATATGCGTTATTACAATATGAGGTTACGGAAATATTTACCGCAGTTTTATTCTTCTGCAGCAGCCGAAATGGCGTTCAGCGAATTAAAAATTATCAAAACGCATCTGAGGTACAGTACGGCTCAAGCTCGACTCGGACATTTGGTACTCATAGCAATCGAAAACAAGGCTGCATCAAGTCTAGATTTAACAGACCTTATTGATGATTTTGCAAAACCCAAAGCCAGGAAACGATTGTAAAATAAGTGTTAAAATAAAATTGACTACTTTTTAACTGTGTACCCATATTATTACTATAATGTACTGCAGTCACGAAAACGATTACCGATCAGAAATCATATCTTTGCCAACATCTGCAATCTAACAGTTTGAAGCATTGTATTACTCTAGTAGCTATTCTTTCATTCTGACTTTGCTGCGTGAGGAAACACCGTGTACCTTATTATGTCTTGCAGTGGGCGGTAAGGAGCTGATGATGAAGTAGTTTTGCATCTGTACAGTATTAGTGTAAAGAGGGTCCCAATGTCATTTTTGCCCCGGGGCCCTTGGTGACATAGTTACGCCACTGCATGTACACACGGCGTGGCGTTCTTACGACGTCGGCCACGAGCGCCCTCTGCTGCAACTCCGCTCATGGCCACCACTGAACTGCATCGTTCACTTGGGAATCAGAAATAAAGCTGTGTATAGGGAAAGTCCACTCCCATGAACCACAGACATTGCCGAGGTGGGGTGGCTTGCGTGCCTCAACGATACAGATAGCCGTACCGTAGGTGCAACCACAGCGGAGGGGTATCTGTGGAGAGGCCAGACAAACGTGTGGTTCCTGAAGAGGGGCAGCAGCCTTTTCAGTAGTTACAGGGGCAACAGTCTGGATGATTGACTGAGCTGGCCTTGTAACATCAGCTAATGTGGCTTTGCCACACAGCTACTGCGAACGGCTGAAAGCAAGGGGAAACTACAGCCGTTACCTTTCCCGAGGACATGCAGCTCTACTGTATGAACATATGATGATGGCATCCTCTCGGGTAAAATATTCCAGAGGTAAAATAGTCCCCCATTCGGATCTCCGGGCGGGGACTACTCAGGAGGATGTGATCATCAGGAAAGACAATACTGGCATTCTACGGGTCGGAGCGTGGAATGTTAGATCCCTTAATCGAGTAGGAAAATTAGAAAATTTAAAAAGGGAAATGGATAGGTTGAAGTTAGATATAGTGGGGATTAGTGAAGTTCGGTGGCAGGATGAACAGGATTTCTGGTCAGGTGAGTACGGGATTATAAATACAAAATCAATTGGGGGTATCACAGGAGTAGGATTGATAATGAATAAGAAAATAGGAATGCGAGTAAACTACTATGACCAGCACAGTGATCGCATTATCATTGTCAAGATAGATACGAAGCCAACACCGACAACTGTAGTACAGGTTTATATGCCAACGAGCTCTGCCGATGATGAGGAAATCGAAGAAATATATGAGGAGCTAAAGGAAATTATTCAGACAATTAAGGGAGAGGAAAACTTAATTGTTATGGGAGACTGGAATTCGGTAGTAGGACAAGGAAGGGAAGGGAAGATAGTAGGTGAATATGGTCTGGGCAAAAGGAATGAAAGAGGAAGCCGCCTGGTAGAATTTTGCACAGAACATAGTTTAGTTATAACAAACACCTGGTTAAGAATCACAAAAGAAGGTTGTATACGTGGAAGAGACCAGGAGACACCGGGAGATACCAGATAGATTTTATAATGGTAAGACATAGATTTCGGAACCAGGTTTTAAACTGTAAGACATACCCAGGGGCAGATATAGACTCTGACCATAACTCGTTGGTTATGAACTGTAGGCTGAAACTGAAGAAACTACAAAAAGGTAGGAAAATAAGGAGATGGGACCTGGATAAATTGAAGGAACCTGAGGTTCTTAAGAATTTCAGAGGGAGCTTTAGGCAACAATTGACAGAAACAGGGGAAAATAAAATAGTAGAGGAGGAATGGGTAAAATTGAGAGATGAAATAGTGAAGGTAGCAGAGGACAAAATAGGTAGGAAGGCAAGACCTACAAAAAATCCTTGGATATCACAGGAAATACTAAATTTAATCGATGAAAGGAGAAAATATAAAAATGCAGTAAATGAAACAGGCAAAATGGAGTACAGACGACTAAGAAATGAGATTGACAGGAAGTGCAAAATGGCTAGGAAGGAGTGGCTAGAAGGCAAATGCAAGGATGTAGAGGAATGTATAAATAGGGGAAAAATAGATACAGCCTACAGGAAAATAAAAGAAACATTTGGAGATAAGAAAAACAGCTCTATGAATATCAAGGACACTGATGGAAAACCAGTTCTCAGCAAAGAAGGGAAAGCTGAAAGGTGGAAAGAGTATATAGAGGGGCTCTACAAAGGAAATGAACTTCGAGACAATATTGTAGGAAGGGAAGAGGATGTAGATGAAGATGAAATAGGAGATACTGTACTGAGAGAAGAATTTGACAGAGCCCTGAAAGACCTTAGTCGAAACAAGGCCCCTGGAGTAGATGATATTCCCTCAGAGCTACTGAAGTCTCTGGGGGAACCAGCCATGACAAACCTGTTTCACCTGGTGTGTAAGATGTATGAGACAGGCGAAGTACCCTCAGACTTTAAGAAAAATGTTATAATCCCCATTCCAAAGAAAGCAGGTGCAGACAGGTGTGAAAACTACAGAACCATCAGTTTAAAAGTCATGGTTGCAAAATATTAACACGAATTATATACAGAAGGATGGAAAAGCTGGTAGAAGCCGACCTCGGGGAAGATCAGTTTGGGTTCAGGAGAAATGTAGGAACACGGGAGGCAATACTCACTTTACGGCTTATCCTAGAAGATAGATTAAGAAAAGGCAAACCTACATTTCTAGCTTTTGTAGATTTGGAGAAGGCTTTTGACAATGTTGATTGGAATAAACTCTTTCAAGTTCTGAAGCAAGCAGGAGTGAAATATAGGGAGCGTAAGGTTATTTACAACTTGTACAAAAACCAGACAGCGGTTGTCAGAGTTCAAGGGCATGAAAGGGATGCAGTGGTTGGGAAGGGAGTAAGACAGGGTTGTAGCCTTTCTCTAATGTTATTCAATTTGTACATTGAACAAGCTATAAAGGAAAGCAAGGAGAAATTTGGAGAAGGAATTAAAATTCAGGGGGAAGAATTAAAAACATTGCGTTTTGCTGATGACAGAGTAATTCTGTCAGATACAGCAAAGGACCTGGAAGAGCAATTGAATGGAAAGGACAGTGTGCTGAAAGGTGCATATAAGATGAACATTAACAAGAGTAAAACTAGGGTAATGGAGTGCAGTGTAAGAAAATCAGGTGATTCTGAAGGAATTAGATTGGGAAACGAAGCAATAAAGGACGTAGATGAGTTTTGTTATTTGGGCTGTAAAATAACAAACGATGGTCGCAGTACAGAGGATATAAAATGCAGAATGGCAATGGGTAGAAAAGCGTTCTTGAAAAAGAGAAATTTGTTAACATCGAATATTTTATTTAAGCCTAAGGAAGTCCTTTCTGAAGGCATTTGTATGGAGTGTTGCCTTGTATGGGAGTGAGACATGGACGATAAACAGTGCGGACAGGAAGAGGATTGAGGCTTTTGAAATATGGTGCTACAGAAGAATGCTGAAGATTAGGTGGGTGGATCGCGTAACTAATGAGGAGGTACTGAACAGAATTGGGGAGAAAAGAAATTTCTGGCATACCTTGACTAAAAGAAGGGATAGATTGGTAGGACACATTCTTAGACATCAAGGAATTGTGAATTTAGCATTAGAGGGAAGTGTGTGGGGTAAAAATCGCAGAGGAAGACCAAGAGATGGATACAGTAAGCAGATTCAGATAGACGTAGGTTGCCGTTCTTATGTGGAGATGAAGAGGCTTGCTCAGGATAGGGTATTGTGGAGAGCTGCATCAAACCAGTCTCCGGACTGAAGACCACAACAACAACAACATAGGGAAAGTATGGCCAGCCTGCCAGCGGCAGCCATGTTGGGCTTATTCCGCTGCTGCTAGCACACCGACCGCTACAACGTTCCCAGCGCTCAACAATACTTATCAACCGATTTTGAGGAAACTATTCAATGAATGAATATGTTTAATTTTTTCACATGTTACAGTGTGATATATTAGCTCGATAATGAACTGATTTTCTATTCATTATTACGTATAGTTTCCGTGCTACATCAAATTAAGTAAACTACTGCGCAAAATTTTGAAGAGTTTGCAGAGGAAAAATCGCATTGCGTAGACTTTGCGTATGGTTGATTTTAGCACATACAATGCTGCGAACGAAATGTAGGTAAGATATCGAAATTTTATTTAAGGTTCAGAGCAGAACGATAACTCTTTTCATTCTCGAGATACGGGGTGTTATATCCGACGGACAGATGCGGGAACTTCGCGTAGTTCTGTCCATGCGGACCTGGCGGCTCTACGATATACTTATCGTCCGATTTTAAGAAAACAGCTTGGTTTTTGGCTCCAGATCTAAATAGCTCACCTATAAATTCAGACTGACCTGTATCGTAGCCACCTATTCGAATAGACCGCGAACATATCATCGGAGCATAGCGTAAATGAAGAAAACTATTTAGATTAGGGATACCGGTAAGTCTTTGATGATTATTTTCTTGCGTATTATGTACTTATATCGTACATGAACTAAACAGAATGAGAAAAGCTTGCTTTACGAACTATATATTAATTTCGTATCTAAACGAGAATCTAGTTTACTCGGTAATATGTTCAAAATTTGTGTTTTCGGAAACTAACTGCAGATAAAACCCACGATGCGTGAATAATTTAACCTCACGACATTATGCAGGAATTCTCTTCACAAATTTATTCAAGTTAAAATTATATAGATGTCTGCTGCCTGATTCATTCGTCAGTGAATCTTTAATCTATTAATTTATATTATGAATTAGTAGAAGAAGCGAAGGTCACTTCTGGGCTCCTAGTTTTCTCTGACGACTTTCCTCAGTCAGACTGTTGATCTTCCTGCATTTCTGATATCTAATGGAAGTACTATACTGTTTACCTCCCTTTTTCGCTTCGTAAGAACACCCAAAAGTACAACACTGTGGCATTATTCAAACCCAAACATACGAAATTCACAAGACTTCTCATGGCAGCCAAGCAACGTATAGGACCAAGATGGCGAGAAGAACCACGTGACTCGATTTCAGCCAATCACGAGCCGCAGACGGCGGCAAGCGGCGCGAAAAGGATGGCCATACTTTCCCTATGCAGAACTTTAAATCAGATAGGCACCAGTTAAAACTTGGCTATCGGATAGGCACTAGGAATCATCAGTAGGCAGGCTTCTATCTAACTATGTATGCACATTCTACTAGTCTGTTGCTCTCCAAGTTAAGTAATGTATTATTTCTATGAAATATATCTCTTATACTAATCTAGCTTAGTGTTTCTAGTTTCTGCTGTCCCACTGGCTGGTCACCTCCGTACCTTCACACGCGTGCATCCTACCTCCTGTCTCGGTCTCTCTCTTCACTCGGCCAGTGACACCTACGACAATCGGCGAAAACGAGACACAAAAGTGGCGACGAGGATGGGATACAAAAGTTCTCTTCCGTGAAGATGGTTTATAACCGAAACCGGTAGAAGTTTGAAAAATAATAAACAGCTGATGGTTTACAGTATGCATTTCCTCAAATATCTTACGGCTGTTGAACCACATCTCAATAAAAATTTGAATAATCTGCACACATATCTTATGTATATGATAGAAAATGTCGTGTACCTGGCCGTGACTCCTTTCGTCGTTAGATAATAGAGAACTATATTGGAGCGTACCTGTCCTGCAGATTCCGATCCCTGCTCGCTGTCCTGGTCACAAGTAGCACGCTAAGAAACGATCTGAAAAATTCGGCTGTCGCTAGGAAGAGACGGAATGAGTGTGTCGCCTGGCAGAGCGCACAAAACCCACTGCCCTGCGTCAAGAAAAAACGTACACAATCTCCCAGCCAGACGGATGTCCGCCGCTGCGACGGATGTGATTCGATATCGCTGTAACCGATAACCTACCCTCGCTGCTACTAGGGACACTGGCTTGCTCCTGAAAGCGCAGCTGTCATTCGGCTACAGGGGAATTTTATTTTATTTATTTATTTGCATATTTGTTTCTGTGTAGCAGCACTTCTGTGGAAAAATTGGCCACTATTGCTATTAGTACTCCCTCCGCCAGCACCTCGTCCTAAATCACGCAGCCGCGGTGGAGTAGCCGAGCGGTCTAAAGCGCCTCGTTGCGGAACGCGCGGTTGCTCGCCGTGGAGGTTCGAGTCCTCCCTGGGGAATGGGTGTGTGTGTTTGTCCTTGGGTTAGTTTACCTTAGTTTAAGTAGTTTGTAAGCTACGGACTGATGACCACGCAGTTTGGTCCGATAGATTTACAAACAAACAAACAACAATAAATCACGCAAACCACCCTGGTGAGACACAGAAAGTGTCAGTATTTCAAGTGGCTAGTTAGAGCTTTCCAAACTGAGTGTTGCGACACCCTGGGGTGTCGCTTTGTAGTATCAAGGGTGTCGCGAGACTAACAAATTCAGACTCTTAAACAAAACAAAAACTTGACATAAAAGTTTTCTGGGTATGGTACCGCGTCATTATGTAAGGCTATTACTTAAATAACCAACGTTTCGGCCAACGTTACAGTGGCCTTCATATGGGTAACAGTTACCCAGATGAAGGCCACTGTAACGTTGGCCGAAACGTTGGTTATTTAAGTAATAGCCTTACATAATGACGCGGTACCATACCCAGAAAACTTTTATGTCATCTGACTCTGGCAGCGGAAGCCTACGTAATTATAAAAACAAAAACTTGTCACAAAATAACACAAAATATCCTTCTCTTCATACTACCCTGAAAACTCGCCTGCAGCTAATCATCCTTCTCTTCATTCAGTGCACCACTGATCATGAATTAAAGGAATGATAGGAGCGGTGGCCGAAGGGACTGAGGCGCTTCAGTCACGGTCTGCACGGCCACTACGGTCGGGGGTTCGAATCCCCCCCTCGGGCATGGATATTTGTGCCGTCCTAGTTCGTAAGTAGTTCATAAGTAGTTTGTAAGTTTAGGGACTGATGACCCCATAGTTAAGTCCCATAAGCTATACAAACATTTGAACATTTGAACATTTTGAGCATATTAATTGCGTGCTCGGCCGCTAGGCAGCAGCTCTGCTTCAGCAGCAATATGATCTCGGGATTGTTCAAGCAGCTACCAGTTGCCAGATTCCAGGTAACTGTGCATGCGCAGAGCTGCTGCTGATACTCGATAACAGCTCTTCCCATGCGCAGTTTGCTGGAACTGGCAGCTGCTTGAACGAACCTTCACTGTATTCTGGCATCCTTTTCAAAAAGCTGCACGTGAACGTTTTTTAATGCATTTATCAAAGCCACGTCACCCTCGGTAGCGTTTCTTACAATTAAATGTCAATCAACGACACAGTGGCTGTAAAAGCTGTCACAGATTGTAAACGCAGTCACAATTGTTCACTAACTAAAGCTATTCAGTAGCGATGTTTAGTATGGAGTATGGCCGGGTGATTAACGGAGAGTAGTATTTTAAATGCAGTGATCGTTGGTTCGAACCCTGGTATGCGTTAATACTTTTTTCTCTCAGTTTCCTGTATGTAACAGATATTGCGACCAGAAATTACATTCATATTCTTACTTGTCACAAATATTTATCAATTTTTTCCGAATATGATGGGACTTCCGAGGTCGTGGTGAAGCAATAACCTAACAACAGAACTTAAATAATAATTCATCACTTGTCATAAATACATCATCTTTATTTCTGAAAATAATGTAATAATATAAAACTGAAAGGGAACAGCCACTGTGCTGTCTAAATCAGAAATCCGAGCAGTTAATTTCCAGATGCCGTTTTCAATCGATCCAGCAAAACCGTATCTGGCCCTGACATGTACACACGGCAGCAAAAACCTGTTTCCGAAATTCAGTTTTCGTGTTTCGGAAGTTGGGCCGCATGTAGAAAAAGCAAGTATTACTGTGTGTGTTAGGCATTGTTGTCTGCGATGTTACTATGTTGGACATCTACGTAGTTCCTAATGTTTCCTTTTCTTGAGATGAGCGTATGCAATTGCTGCAGTCAGGATCAATATTAAACATGTCAATGAGTACGAGGATTTCAGTTTCGTTTACAAACTACATTTAAGCGATACTTTATTTCCGACCCCCTCCCCCTCCCCCCCCCCACCAACCCAATAGAACCATCTAAATGTATTTCTATTACTGAAAGGGTGTCGCACAATACTGTAAGCTATAAAAGGGCGTCGCCATGAAGGAAAGTGTGAAAAGCACTGGTCTAGAGCGTTGAAATGAAAATCCACCGTACGATACTCACCTTGGTCATCATCCGTCAAGGAGATAGAGGGATCCCGTCTGATACGCTAAAGTGGCAGATGCTGATAAGATTTAGTACCGGCCAAGCCAGACGTACTATCGTACACATGAAGTTCCTACATCTACATGCATACTCTGCAAGCTAATTCACGGTGTACAGCGGAGGGTGCTTTGTTTAGCATCGTCACAACCTCCTGTTCCAGTCGCATACAGTTTGTGGAAACAACGAAGGCCAGTATGCCTCTAAGTCGGCTTTAATGTCTCTAATTTTATGCTCGTGGTCCTTCTGCGAGATATACGCTGGAAGAAGCAATATATTTCTTAACTTTTGAAGAAACTAATGCTCTAGGAACTTCGACAGAACGTCACTCTTGCAGCTTCAGCCACAGGATTTAGCCGGTCATCACCAAATGCTCTTCGTGAACCTGTAACGAAGCAGTAGGGTTCCCTTGCATCCTTTGACTGCGGAGCGGAGTGGCATACTGTCGATGACATTCACAACGATTGTCCACAGCGAGCATCTGACGGGGATCTGTGGACTTTACATAAAGTGACTCCAAGTGCTCTGGACTGATTGTCAAACTGGACATTTCCATTTAATTATAGATAGTTTCTATACTCGTAAACGCATATATATATATATATATATATATATATATATATATATATATATATATCAGAACGGATTATACACCGATTTCGTAAGTCACTGTGTCTCAAACTAAGAACGAAGATAATTTCCTCAAGCTCAGTGGCCTGCTGCAAGTCTTTCAAGTCTCCATTTCGGCGATTTGCGTATCCTTAACCTTACCAGCTACAGGGGATTGGGACGCACAGTTTAACGTGGAATCCGAACCACATCTCGCTGTTCAAACTCAGGCTAAAGAATTCAGCGATCCGACCCAGTTTCGAAACCGCTTATTTATTATTTTAATTACGCTCCTGGGGTTGATCGCTCCTTTTAGATCTTTCGTTTGTGATCGTTGTTGGTTGCGTTTTGGGCTCAGATTTTTTAATTAATTTTTTTATTTTTTTATTACAGACTACGTCGTGCCCTCTGCCCTATCGCGCTAATCTACCAAGCTAGTGTTTTAGACATAAAAACAAATTATCTTACAACTATTCTCTCAATCTAGATTACGTTGGAAGTTCGAAAAATTGGCAAAACTGTTTCCATAAATACGCCATTGTCCTGTTGCGAAACATTTAACTAATTTGGGGAGCCCATAAAAGCTACTTAGTGGGATGTGTGTTGTTTAATTGTGAGGACGTGAGTTCTCACCTTCTTCCCTTCGTTGGAATATTTACACGTTGTCGCGTGTTTTCTGTTTGAACAACTGTTGCTACGAGACGAAAAATATAGAGAATTGGTGAAGGACGTTTTGCTATAAAGAGCAGAGAGTTGTAGCTCGTCGTAACGCAGTTCGTTGACTTGTTGATACATTTCGAAAGACAGGTTAAGTGTTAAATGCCAAACGATCTGCGAGACCATATAAACTAAATAAAATGGACAGCAGTGGAAAAAATAATAGCAACACCTAAACATATATATTTTTAGTAAAGAGTTGGCCCACTATTGAGTCTGATAAGAGCTACGCCTTTTCGAGGAACAGATTCGCATTGCCTCCATAGTTTCCAACAGAATGTCATCGATTCATGTACCAAATCATCGACCAATTACTTCAACTGTAAATTGTGTCTCGCTCTCTGCCCTAAAAGTAAAAATAGCGGTTCATTTATGTTGAGACATATTACTGGCATAAATGTCCATTAATAACAGAACTAATTTATATCAGGCAGTAATAGCTCATAAAATGGAATCTATATATTCACAGATGTTTCATTCATCTTATACTCACCGTTCTATATTCTGAATATTTGTGCAGTTAATCAATAGATTATTTTGTTCAATTTTAAAAGTTACTAATTATTTCTTTGTGTTGTAATTTATATTTTGCGTCACATATTTTATCAAAGTTCTACAAGTTGAATGATATAATTACACCTATACCACTAGTCTTCTTTAAGAAATTTGTCTATACATACTATCTGTACAACAACTTAAGATATTTGACCTCTGAACTTCTAACCTGCACAACTATATCTCTGTAGTGTTTACCTGACGATGGCGTAACTGCCGAAAACCGGTTACTAACAAATAAAATTTGCAGAATATTTCACAATTATCTCGTGTGTTTCACTCAAAATGAATCAAATATTCTGCCAAGAACAGACAGAACAGTCTGTAAATACAATTTTGTATTTCATACGGTGGTGAGGATGTATGGCATTCATCGCCGTTAGATCCCAACTGGGGTCGTGTTCAGTGTGCCTGGTGCAAGTCATTTTAACTGAAGCCACTTCGGGGACTTGAGTGTCAATGATGATGAGGACGCAACACCCAGTCCCCGACCGGAAATCGAACCGGTGCTTCTGCGTGGCAGCCACCACGCTGTCCACTAGACTTTGGAAGCGGAGATTGATTTCATACACGAACAGAAGTTGCTGGACATTTCTGACTCTGTGGGATACAGCCCATCACAATCTTTCTGCGAGCTGGCACATCTTCTAGAAAGGGACGCAGAAAGGGATTAGTGTACGAACTGAAAGAGGCGGATCGTGAAAAGTGAGGTAAATGGTGTACCTTCTTTTACTGCCACGAACAGCATTATTCACATCATTTCCCGATTGCGCCTTACTGGTCACGTTCACATTCATAGCACATTACTTGCAACGCCGCTGCACGATCAGAAAACACGAGTTTGCATAGGAACATGTAGACGGCGCTTTATTGTACTAATGTTTTTAATTTTTTTAATTTTTTATTTTTTATTTTTTAAGATATCTATTTAATAGCCTGTCATTTCATTGGCCATCTGAAGAAACAGGCAATCAACTGTTCATGTTTTCAAGGAAACGCTGCTGTTGGTGACATTAGGCGTCTTCGATTTTTATTGGTGGGGACGGGAGGGAAGTATGATCCAGCTTGCCGGCCGCGGTGGCCGAGGGGACCGAGGCGCTCCAGTCACGGTCTGCACGGCCACTACGGTAGGGGGTTCGAATCCCCCCTCGGGCATGGATATTTGTGCCGTCCTTAGTATAAGTTAGTTCGTAAGTAGTTTGTAAGTTTAGGGACTGATGACCCCGTAGTTAAGTACCAAAGACTATACAAACATTTGAACATTTTTATGATCCAGCTTGCTAGACTTACAAGGTAAGTACTCGGGCTCGTACAAACACAAATATACCAAAACCGTCTGAGAGGTCCCTTATTCCATTAGCGATACTCTCGCATCTGCAAAACTTACAGTCGCCCATTAGAGGCCTCTGTGTGAGACACGCCGCATTGCACTTTGACCTGCCGGTACACCAGTCGGGAGCACTATGGACAGTGCGTTTTGTGACGTTATTTCTGTGGTGAAGCGTCAGATGGGTCGGCGATTGGTAATCAATCCTGATAATGTATTGCGATTGGTTGAGATGAAATTCTAAAGAGCCCTTCTTCGTGAATACGGTCTTGGTGTAGAAGATGAATCATTGACATGTTTTCTGGTATCTATTATAGTGCAGAAAGATGAACATACACTATAGTACATACCAGGTAACATGCGAATGATTCATCTTCTACACCAACACCATCTTCACGAAGAATGTTTCTTCGTAACTTCATATCAACCAGTCACACGATATTAGCAGCATTTTTTACCAATCGCCAACCTATCCGACGCTTCACTACACAAATAATGTCACAAAACGCAACTTCAGAGGCACACTGCACCGTCACTACTGGCGAACCGGCAGGTCAAAGTGCAATGCGGCATGGCACACGCAGAGGCCTCTCATGGGCGACTGCAGAGTTTTGTAGATGGGGGAATATCACTAGTGGAATGAGGAACATTCACATTATCTCTCACACCATTTTCGTGTATTTATATTTGTTCGAGCCCAAGTACTTTCCTTGTTAGTTCAAGAACAGCAAATTCCGTAATATGATTTAAGAAAACTGCTCCAGTCACTTTTTCTTGAAATGATGTTTATTCCATGAACCGAATTGCACGTTGTTTAGGTCGTGTTTTGTATTTGTAAGATTACGTGAAATTTGTTGATTGACTTACTGCGACTGTATGGCCGGATTTTTGTGGTTAATTTCCATTTCTTGCGTCTGCTTTTGTTTAAATCACAATAGCACATCACCTTTTTTTGTTGGGTTCTACACTGCATTCCGTAATGTTTCAGAACTCTCCACGCACGCACTGTGATAAACGTGTACGTGAGAAGCAGCTGAAAATGAGAAGAGCAGGACATTACAGCGCCTACAACGATGTAGAAAAAACGTTGCTATTCGAAACATTCTGCAGTCCTGTCGGATTGTATAAGAACAGGTCGTGATGGTGGAATTGTTTTCCGATTACTCACCATTCTGTGCAAAGTAGTCACGAAGTCCCAATAAATATTGAAATCCGGTGATTGCGGTAGCCGAGGAGAAGCGACAATTCATCCTGGTACTCACAAAACAAAGCGCACTAGAAGATCCACTTTATGTGGACGGATCCTTTCTCTTCGAACGCAGCCTCTTCGGTGGGGAACAAAGACTGCCCTACGATCGATTTGTGCACGTCGAGAATGATAGAGAGCAAGATATGTGGCCATTTGGGCGTAATGGGGAAAATAGACTCAAATTTCAGACTACGTGCTAAACAGAGTAGCTACTCGTGCAGGGGTGAGACCCGGCCGAAACTTGGTACTCACCAGTGTACGACGTGAAATGTGCTTTCGTTGGTAATGTGGGGAAGAGGAAAAAAGTTAAGCTTCCAGAATTAAACGACTGTTTTGTCTCCAACGCTTTTCTTTGGCGCAAAGGAATGGGATATTTTTGTTAAAAAGAGAGTGGGACGATTCATTCTGTGCAGTGCTAGAGGTACCGGACCTATTTTCTGTTCTGCTTTTTCTGGAGACTAGATCTAGCGTGTCAAATGAAAAGCGTCGAAATCCAAAGTCTAGAAACTGCTTAATAATCAATGAAAATTTTTCATTTGCAGCTACATGGCTACTCCCACAAATCACATCTCAATTCCTGGCAGAGGGTTCATTGACCCACTTGCACTCTATTTATCTACCATTCAATTCTCGAATAGCGCGCGGGACGAAGGAACACCCAAATCTGTCCGTCCAAGCTCAGATCTCTGTTGCTTTGATGATCATTTCTCCCTACGTTAAGTGGGAGTCAACAGCAAACATTAGCACTCGGAGAAGGGTGCCGGCGAACAAAATTTCCGAAGTTGATTTTGCCGGAACGATGAACACTATTGTTATATTGATTTCCACTCTGACTCCTGTATCATTTCCGAAACACACACACACACACACACGCTCTCTCTCTCTCTCACTCTCTCTCTCTCTCTCTCTCTCTCTCTCTCTCCTGTATCAAGATAATACAAATCGAGCTGCTCTTCTTTTACTCCTTTGATGTTCTCCGACAGTCCTGCCAGATGAAGAAACCCATATTGCGCAGTGATACTCCAAAAGTTGTCGGACAAACGTAGTGTACACAGTCTCTTTAGAAGTTCTGTTTCATTCTATTCTACCAGTCATACGCACTCTTTGGCTGGTCTTTCCCACGACACTGTGTGTTCTTTCCAATTTAAGCCTGCCGTAATAGTAATTCCTAGGTATGCAGTTTAATTCACGGCCTTAAGATTTGTTCTATTGATCTTCTACTCGAAGTTAACGGATTGCTTTTAGTACTCATGTGCACGAGTTGCTAATTTTCGCACCATACAGGTATCTTAGTTCTGCATCTAATTTTGAATTTCAGACTACTTTCCTAGACCATAAATGACAGCATTATCTACAAACAACCCGACAAGACTGCTCAGATTTTCTTCCAGATCGTTTCTACATCTACATAGATACTCTGCAAATCACATTTAAGTGCCTGGCAGAGGGTTCATTAACCACTTTCATAACTTTTCTCTACCGTTCCATTCTCTAATAGCGCGCGAGAAGGAAGAACACCTAAATCGTTCCGTTTTCGATCTGATTTCTCTTATTTTATTGGGATGGTCATGTCTCCCTAAATAGGTGGGTGCTAGCAAAATATTTTCACATTCAGAACTAAAAGTCGGTGATTGAAACTTCGCAAACAGATCACGCCGCAATGAATAACGTCTTTCTTATAATGATTTCCACCCCAATTCGTGCAACATTTCCGTGACACTTTCTCCCCCGTAACGTGATAAAACAAAACGAGCTGCCCTTCTCTGAACCTTCTCAATATCTTCCGTCAGTCCCACCTGGTGAGGGTCCCACAAGGGGCAACAGTACTCCAAGAGAGGACGCACAAGTGTGATGTAGGCAGTCTCTTTGGTGGAGCTGGTGCATCTTCTAAGCGTTCTGCCAATGAAACGTAACCTTTGGTTCGCCTTTCCCACAATATTTTCTATGTGTTCTCTCCAGTCAAAGTTGTTCGTAATTGTAACTCCTAGGTATTTGGTAGAATTTACGACCTTAAGGTTTGACTGATTTATCGCGTAATTGAAGTTCAGCGGATTTCTTTTAGTGGTCATGTGTATTACTTCACACTTTTCTTTATTTAGTGTCAATTGCCAATTTTCGCACCAAGTAGAAATTTTGTCTAAATCGCTTTGCAGTTGCTTTTGATCCTCTGTTGACTTCACTGACCGATAAACGACAGCATCATCCGCGAACAGTCTAAGGGAGCTATTCAGATTATCTCCTAAATCGTTTATAAACACGAGGATGAGTAGGGGACCTATAACGCTTCCCTGTGGAACGCCAGATATCACTTCTGTTTTACTCGATGACTTACCGTCAATTACAACGAACTGTGTCCTTTCTGATAGGAAATCGTGAATCCAATCGCACAATTGGGGAGATATTCCATAAGCACGCAATTTCATTAGAAGCCGCTTGTGGGGTACAGTATCAAAAGCCTTCCGGAAATCCAGAAATATGGAATCGATTTGAGATCCCTTGTCGATGGCACTTAACACTTCATGTGAATAAAGGGCAAGCTGTGTTTCGCAAGAGCGATACTTTCTGAATCCGTGCTGACTATTGGTTAATAGGTCGTTCTCTTCGAGGTAGTACATAATATTCGAACAAAGTATATGTTCCAAAATCCTACTGCAAATCGACGTCAATGAGACAGGCCTGTAATTTTGGGGATCTCTCCTATTGCCTTTCTTGAATACTGGAGTAACGTAGGCAACTTTCCAGTCTTTGGGTACGGATCTTTCGCTGAGTGATCGGTTGTAAATTATAGCTAAGTACGGAGCTATTGCATCAGCATACTCTGAGAGGAGTCTAGTTGGTATACAATCTGGCCCGGAAGATTTATTTTTGTTTAGTGACTTAAGTTGTTTTACTACTCCAGGAACATCTACTTCTAAGTTTCGCATACTGGCAGCTGTTCTTGGATTGAATACTGGAGTGTTCACTTCGTCTTCTTTGGTGAAAGAATTTCGGAAAGCTGTGTTTAGTAATTCTGCCTTAGCAGTACTGTCGTCGGTAGTATTACCTGTGGTGTCGCACAAGTACAAAGTGCGCGCCACCTACTTTCGCCGCGCGCCGCCATGCACGCACGGCGCGGCGTTCTCACGACGACAGCCACGAGCGCCCTCTGCTGCAACCCCGCTCGTGGCCACCACGGAAAGACACGGGTCACTTCGGACGGAGATAGCAACCAGTTAGGACCTTCGTAATCAGATAGGCACCATTGAAGACTTTGCTATCGTACAGGCACTAGGCAGGCCTCTAACAACTATGTATCAACATTCTGCAGTACTATGTAAAAGTTAAGTATTGTTACATTCTGTGCAATATATATCTCTTTCTAATTTACTCTAGTGTTTATAGTTTCTGGCTGCTCCCCTCCGTACCTGCACCAGCGTGCTATTTTCGTTCCGGTGTCGGTCTCATTCCACTCGGCCACCGACACCTACGACGAGGCTGGGACACAAAAGCGGCGACGAAGTTGGGACACAAAAGTGGCGACGAGGAGTGATAGACGAACCTTGGACCAGCCCGCTTGCAACAGCCAGACAGCAGCAGTCGGAGCACGCAGAAATTGCTCCCGCCCGCCCACCCTTATTATAAGATTTTTGGGGGACAATATTGTTACGTGTTTGTGGACTTTTTTGTTGCAGAGCGTCCTCTTTCGTATTGCATTTGTGTTTTGTTATAATTTACTTGTATACGCGGCGCCTAATCGGTCAGCATGGCCACTACCCCGAACCCAAACTTAATGGAATTTATTCAGTTACAGACGGCGCAAATAACACAACTTCTCCAGGCGGTGGCGCAGTTGACAACTCAACAACAGCCGTCGCGTCAGCAGCCCACACCTGCCGCCGCACCGCTTCCGACGTTCCGCCAGTACAACGAACGTGAGGAAGAATGGAGCGACTATTTCGCACAGTTTCAAGAACTCGTCGCGGCTCATCAAATTACAGGTCAGAGAGTGAAGAACCTTTTCTTATCGATTGTGGGCCCCCAGACCTTCGTACTATTGAAAAAACTTTTCCCTCTCGCATCTCCTCGTGATGTAGACTTTGAACAAATTGTAGATGCACTGAATGCTCATTACGAGAGGAAAGTTCTCGTAGCCGCTGCGCGGTACCGCTTTTTCAGACTTAAAAAATTACCGCAGCAGTCACACCAAGAATGGATTACGGAATTGAAGGGCTTAACCCGCCAATGTAAATTTACTTGCTCTTGTGGACTTTCGTATAGTGACGTGATGTTGAGGGATGCGATTACGCAGAATATTCAGGACCCCAGAATTAGAGCAGCAATTCTGAAACAGTCTGACCCCT
The DNA here is from genome assembly GCA_026315105.1 of Locusta migratoria. Lineage (NCBI taxonomy): Eukaryota > Metazoa > Arthropoda > Insecta > Orthoptera > Acrididae > Locusta > Locusta migratoria. Next base: position 840,301,661 of record CM048745.1, on the reverse strand, counting down.
CATTAGACAGTGTACTGCAGCTTATAGAAGCGCATGATACTTTTGACTTAGCAGATGTAGAAATGCAAAGCCACAGTGTTAATTCAGTGCGCCGCAACGGACGCTTTCCTAGCCGTAGTTCTCAGTATAGCACTAGTGATTCTTATTCCTCTATCGGCCGTGCTGAACAGACAGTGAACAGTAGCCAGAGTAAAAGTGCGACGCAAAGGTCGCCCCGTAGTGTTAGACACAGTAATTTGCATAACGGGCGCCAACGCTCATTTCAGAAAAATGTTCGTAAGTCTTTCCCCCAGTGTGTATCTCGCCACAAACGTGCACAGTGCCCAAGTCGCAACGCAACCTGTTATCAATGTGGCAAATCGGGACATGTACAGTCGGTGTGTATGCAGAATGTAAATTCAAAACACAGTAACGTTAGGATTAGTGCTTCGCAAAGTGCGAGAACAGTGCATGCAGTAAATGCAATACACGCTGTGGACTTGAGCTGTGCTTCTGTTGGTTTTCAAATGCAAGGACAATTTTCTCCGCCTACGGCAAAACTATATAGTGCACCACGTAGCAAGCGCCGACGAGCGCGTAAAACAGTGCAACGGAAAAGGGTTCGGGACAAGCAAAATGACTATGAACAGTGCATTCCTGTAGTGAAAATAGTGCCTTCTGCAACTGCTCCTTGTAATAGTGCCCAGTACTGTGTAGCTAGTGACAGTAGACATCAAGTAACTACTCAAAAGTGTAGTGCAGTAGTTAGTGACTCTGTAGTAGCCTCGCATTGCGCGGACGCCGATCCGGCGGTAGTGCCATCTAGTGACAGTGTTGTTAATCCGCTGCGTGCCGAGTCTGCGCCGCTTACTTCACTTCGCGGCCCGCGCAAGCGCAGTAAACGAACCGTAGCAGACGTTGCCCACATTCGCGCACCTGTCGAGCGCCGCAAGCAAAAACTGTTTGTGACTCTCTTCATAGAAAATAAGACTGTGCAATTTCAGCTCGACACTGGTTCCGCTGTTACTTTAATGAATAAAGACACTTATGAACTTCTGGGTTCGCCAAAATTGTCGCCGTCACAGCAAGTGTTAACAGCTTATACAGGTCAAAATATTCCCGTGCTAGGAACGTGTAGCCTGCCTGCCTCTTTTCAAGGTGTTACAAAAAAAGTTGCTTTTGTAGTTCTTCAGGCCAAATCGACACAGAACATTTTTGGACTAGATGCTTTTGACTTGTTTGGTTTATCAATTCAAAGAGTTGTGCTTCAAATTTCGTCAATAGTGCCTCAGGATAAAATCAATGCATTGTGTGACAAATATAGTGACCTGTTTTCGCCGGAACTAGGTTGTGCAAAAGACTTCGTGGCACATGTAACTTTAAAAGAATCTGCAGTTCCAAAATTTCGTAAAGCTAGACCAGTGCCTATCGCATTGCGTGATTCAGTTGCCGAAGAACTTAAACGTTGGCAAGATAGTGGGGTGATTTCTCCTGTTTCTGCGAGTCAGTGGGCCTCGCCTATAGTAATTATACCCAAGCCGTCAGGAAAACTTCGTCTCTGTGCGGACTTCAAATCAACAGTAAACAGTCAAACAATTGTAGACACTTATCCCCTGCCCAGACCTGACGAACTAATGGACAAATTAGGACAGTCTCGTTTCTTTTCTAAGATTGATTTAGCAGAGGCATACTTACAGATTCCACTTGATGACGAGTCAAAAAAGTTTTTCGTCATTAATACTCACATGGGCCTTTTTCAATTTCAACACCTACCCTTTGGCAGTTCTTCCGCTCCCGCTATTTTTCAGCGTTTTTTGGAACAGCTGACAGTTTCTGTACCGTGTTGTTCGAACTATTTAGACGATATTGTGGTATCCGGACGTACAGTTGAAGAACATTTAGCAAACCTGGAGTGCCTTTTCAAAGTGTTGACTGCAGCAGGTCTACGTTGTAATAAAGCAAAGTGTTCGTTTTTTCAAACTGAAATGGAGTACCTAGGCCATGTGATTAATGCCCAAGGAATTCATCCCTTACAGTCACATCTTCGAGCAATCAAAGACTTGCCTCCTCCTAAGAATGTGCATGAATTGCAAGCAGTGATGGGAAAGCTTAACTATTATTTCAGATTTATTCCCAATGCCTCTCAGATTGCAGCTCCGCTGCATCACTTACGTAGGAAGAATGTTCCTTTTGTATGGTCCAGAGATTGCCAGGTTGCCTTTGACAAATTAAAGTCTGCACTACTCAGTGATGCATGTTTGATTCACTTTGACCCCCAGAAGCCTGTAGTGCTAGCAGTGAATGCCTTGTCGTACGGTCTGGATGCAATATTGTCACATCGTATTGGTTCTCACGACCGACCTATTGTGTTTGCATCCAAGCTACTGACGCCGACGCAACAGAATTACAGTCAGATAGAAAAGGAGGCCTTAGCAATCATTTACGGCGTCACAAAGTTTCATCATTATCTCTATGGCAGAAAATTCTATTTGTTGACAGACCACAAACCTCTCACGTCGTTGTTCTCACCCACAAAGCCAATTCCGCCACGAACGGCACAAAAGCTTCAGAGATGGTCCTTGATATTGTCAAATTATCAGTATGAGATTTTGTACCGACCTACCACTAAACATGCCAACGCGGACACACTTTCCCGACTTCCAGTTGGCCAGGATGTATCAATTGATTCTTCAGAAATGGCATGTTGTCAGATAGACTCCAGAGATGCTTCCGCTGTCGCAGACTTTCCTTTAAACTCTCGTCGAGTTGCACAGGAAACAGCTGTGGATGCAGACCTAAGTGTGGTAGCACGTTTTGTCCGCTTTGGTTGGTCTGCCAGAGCCAAAGATATTGATCGGCCTCTGGTTCGACGTTATTTTGCACAACGTCATGCATTATCTTTAAGTCAGGGTGTACTGTTGTTGCATACCGACAACGACCAAGCAAGAGTGATTGTTCCTCGTTCCCTGCAACGAGAAGTGTTACGCCTCCTGCATCAAGGACATTGGGGCATTGTTAGGACAAAGCAACTGGCCAGACGTCATTGTACCTGGGTTGGTATGGACGCTCAGATAGAGAGCATGACATCACAGTGTACAGTTTGTGCGGAGCATCAGGCGGCTCCTCCGAAACGTTTCTCAGACTGGCCACGCCCCAAGGGACCATGGCAACGTTTACACATTGACTTTGCCGGACCTTTCTGGAACACGCGCTGGTTAATTGTTGTAGACGCTTTCAGCAAGTTTCCTTTCGTGACTGCCATGAACTCAACGACAGCGTCTAGTACAATCAGTGCCTTAACATCAGTGTTTTGCATCGAAGGCTTGCCTGAAACTATCGTCAGTGACAATGGACCTCAGTTTGTTAGTGCGGAATTTCAACAGTTTTGTCGTGTGAATGGCATTCAGCATATCACCACCGCACCTTTTCACCCTCAGTCCAATGGTGAAGCAGAACGTTTCGTTCGAACATTCAAGTCTCACATGGAGAAGATGAAAGGTCAGCACTCCAGGCAGCAAGCTCTTCAAATTTTCCTGCCTACGTATCGGTGCATGCCACGTGACGGCCCGTCTCCTGCCGAGCTGCTCCACGGCCGCCGTCACCGCACTCTCCTTCACCTGCTGCAGCCTCCCACGCACCGAGTCGGTTCGTATGGCGCTACGCGTTTTCAGGTTTCCACGCCGGTGCTGTACAGGGTGTTTGCTGGCAACAAGAAGACATGGTTGCCGGGCACCATTCAGCGCGTGCTCGGTCGCAATATGTATGTTGTACGTTCTTCCACAGGGTCGGAGCTGCGGCGCCACGCAAATTAATTGCGTCTGCATAGGCCGCGCGATCCTGTCTCCGGTTTCTTGATTCCAGACCCAGTTCACCGCCAGGGAGCACAACCACATCGTTCGTCAACGGGTCCAGCGTCCCCGGACTACGAGATCGTCCCGATGGAGATCGACGCGACGCCGCCGCTGTCGCCGCCGCAGATGACAGCGTCACCAAGAGGGACTCCGGGACCGTGCGTACCGCCGCCGCCGCCGCCTGGGCCACGCACCTCAGAAGAAGATGACCTGCTCCCTCTGGGCGGGGGGGTGCGCCCTTCCCCAGGTTTCGGTGGGTTCCCTGGAGGATCGCAAGGCGGATGCCGGGGCGCGGACGGCGTCTCGATCCCAGCCTCAGCTACGACGCCCGTCCCACCAGTAACGCCCCCGCCCAGGCCCTCCTTCCAGTGCCGTCGCCGTGGGCCTCAGCCCTACGCCACGACGGCGCGGCGGTTTGGGGGGGAGGGGTGTGGTGTATCACAAGTACAAAGTGCGCGCCACCTACTTTCGCCGCGCGCCGTCATGCACGCACGGCGCGGCGTTCTCACGACGACAGCCACGAGCGCCCTCTGCTGCAACCCCGCTCGTGGCCACCACGGAAAGACACGGGTCACTTCGGACGGAGATAGCAACCAGTTAGGACCTTCGTAATCAGATAGGCACCATTGAAGACTTTGCTATCGTACAGGCACTAGGCAGGCCTCTAACAACTATGTATCAACATTCTGCAGTACTATGTAAAAGTTAAGTATTGTTACATTCTGTGCAATATATATCTCTTTCTAATTTACTCTAGTGTTTATAGTTTCTGGCTGCTCCCCTCCGTACCTGCACCAGCGTGCTATTTTCGTTCCGGTGTCGGTCTCATTCCACTCGGCCACCGACACCTACGACGAGGCTGGGACACAAAAGCGGCGACGAAGTTGGGACACAAAATTACCATTGCTATCGCGTAGTGAAGGTATTGTTTGTGTTTTGCCGCTAGTGTACTTCACATATGACCAGAATTTCTTTGGATTTTCTGCAAGATTACGAGACAGGATTTCGTTGTGGAAACAACTATAAGATTCTCGCATTGAAGTCCGCGCTAGTTTGCGAGTTTCAGTAAAAGATTGCCAATCTTGCGGATTCTGTGTCTTTCTAAATTTTGCATGCGTTTTTCTTTGTTTCTGCAACAGTGATCTGACCTGTTTTGTGTACCACGGGGGATCACCCCCCTCTTTTATTAATTTATTTGGTATAAATCTCTCGATTGCTACTGATATTATGTCTTTGAAAGTACGCCACAACTGATCTACACTCGCATTTTTAGTTTTGAAGGACTGGAGACTATCACTCAGGAAAGAATGAAGCGAATTTTTATCTGCTTTATTGAATAGATATATTTTTAGTTCATTTTTTGTGCATTTGGGAATTTCGATATTCAGTCTCGCTACTACAACTCGATGTTCGCTAATCTCTGTATATGTTTTGATGTTCTCTACTATGGATTATTTGTTGCTAGGAGATCAAGAGTATTTTCGCAACCACGTACTATTCTAGTGGGTTCATGAACTAACTGTTCGAAGTAGTTTTCAGAAAAAGCATTCAGAACTAGTTCGGACGATGTTTTATATTTGCCCCCGGTTTTGAATACGTAATTATGCCAACATATCGAGGGTAAATTAAAGTCGCCACCGATTATAACAGTATGCTTCGGATACCTATTTGAAATATGATTCAAGCTTTCTTTGAAAATTTCTGCAACCGCATAGTCTGAGTCAGGGGGCCGATAAAAAGATCCAATTATTAATTTATTTCAATTCACAGTAAGTATCTGCCTCAATTTTGCAGCAGGATAAACCGTTTGTAACAGCAATAAACACGCCACCCCCTGTTTTATTTATTCTATCCTTTCTGAAGACCATTTGGCCCTTTGAAAAAATTTCGGCCGAATTTATCTCAGGCGTCAGCCAGCTTTCAAAACCTATAACGATTTGTGCCTCATTACTTTCTATCAGCGCTTGGAGCTCTGGAATTTTCCTAACACAGCTACCTGCCCCCTTTGAGACTGAAACCCATTTTGTGTATTCTCGAGGCCATCTAACCTAAAAAACCGCCCAGTCCACGCCACACAGCCCCCGCTACCCGTGTAGCCGCTTCCTGAGTATAGTGGACTCCTGACCTATTTAGTGGAACCCGAAAACCCACCACCCTTTGGCGCAAGTCGAGGAATCTGCAGCCCACACGGTCGCAGAACCGTCTGAGCCTCTGATTCAGACCCTCCACTCGGCTCTGAACCAAAGGTCCGCAGTCAGTCCTGTCGACAATGCTGCAGATGGTGAGCTCCGCTTTCATCTTGCAAGCAAGACTGGCAGTCTTAACCACTTCTGATAGCCGCTCAAAACCAGAGAGGATCTCATCCGATCCAAAGCGACACACATCATTGGTCCCGACATGAGCCACCACCTGCAGCTGGCTGCACCCTGTGCTCTTCATGGCATCCGGAAGGAGCCGTTCCACATCCGGAATGCCGCCTGAAGCTGCGACCGAAGAGTCACCAACTCTGCCTCCATCCGTTCGCAGCAGTCACAGTTCCTAGCCATTCTAAAAACCTTTGTTTCTTCCAAGTAAGTACGTCAGAGGACACAATGGTTTGATAAACAGTAAGCTTTGCAAAGTATAAACCTAACGCTGAACTGTTTATTAACGGCGAATCTGAAAAATATATACGCGAGCTAATAAATCAAAAATTCAGTAACTGAACAGACAAATAAACGCGATTCTTAATAAACAAACACGCGAGCACACTAAAGTATATAGAGCTGCAAGAGAAAGCACACACGAAATGTAAATAAGTCGCTTCTATTAAGAAGCCGGTTACCGTAAAATCTAGAGCCGCTGCTGGTCACGTGTGCACTGGCCGCCGGTCGCTGAGCAGTAGTTAGGAGAGGAGCAGTAAAACTACCCTGGGGTCTTACCCGTAAAGAACCGGGTATCAATAATTGTATATAGGCCGCAACAGGCAATGACAGTTTCAATGCGGACGCATTCATACGCTAGTCCCTTGCGGGAATGCAGTATAGGTGTGAGCAAGAAGAGCTAATGATCAGGGGGCACTACCACCTAAGAGTTCTACAAATTGAGAATTTGGGATAGAAGAGAAGCGTACCTAGATAGCCCAATTGGTTAAGGCGACCGCTGGCCCGAAGCGGAAAAGTCCGCTTCGCCGTTGAATTTATTCGAATGTCTCGAAAGGGTCGAAATTTTAAAACATTTCGAATTCGTAAAATTACGGCCGTTACCATCAACAAATGGTGTCTGTTCTTTCGGACATGTCCGAAAAAAGAACACCTACTATATCAAATCTTTGTAAATCTATCGGACTCAACTGGTAGGTTATTAGTCCGTAGGTAACAAACTACTTAAACTAACCTAAGGACAACACACACATCCATGCCCGAGGGAGGATTCGAACTTCCGACGCGGGAGGCCTCGCGATCCGCAACGTGGCGCTCGAGACCGCTCGGCAACTCTTCCGCGGAAATACCATATCAATAACGTCTAGTATTAAGAATGGAAAATCTGATTGGAATGTCAATAATGGAGGATTGATATCAACTCTCCGTAAAGAGGCTCGCTGACCTGCTGACAGGCACGAAAAATAGATAATCACAGTCACACAATGTGTGAATGTATGTGTTTCTTTTGCTTATGAAGGCCATGGCTGAAAATTTAAGTTGTGTGAATGTGATTATCTACTGGCCCACTTCAGGTTACGGTAGTAACACTAAAAGTGGGCCTTTGCGATCGTCTTTTGACAGCTTGAAATTTAAATGAAAATAACGGCTTAACTATTCTTCTGACACGAAAATTGAATAACCGAATTTGTAGAGGAGAACATTCTCTACAACTTTGCTCTCTTTTTTTTCAAATCTCGTAGCGTTTCAGAGATATTTGCAAAAATAACTGCGATTTTGGGATGTATGTCTGTATGTCTCTCCGTAACGTGTTCACTGTTTTTAAGACCATCCGTTCAACCGATCAGCACCAAATTTTACAGACATAATTGTAGGCCGCCAGAGACCAGAACCTTGCTTTTTCAAATATTTCGGAGAAGAAAAACGTTAGTAATACAAAAAAAAAAAAAAAAAAAAAAAAAAAAAAAAAAAAAAAAAAAAAAAAAAAAAAAAAAGGCCGTTTGTAATGTAATTTTAATTGCAAATAAACTGTTCATCTGACGCGAAAATTGAATAACCGAATTTTTAGAGGAGAAAATTATCTACAACTTTGTTCGCTAATGTTTTTTTCATATCTAGTATCGTTTGAGAGATATTTGCAAAAATAACGGAGATTTGACACCTTCCATTGAACTAACGAAAACCAGCCGTTCGGAGATGTCACGTGACATTCCTCGCCCAGAACACTCTCTGGCATATGCCATTTTGCGTTGTATATTTGATGATTTTCTTATTTTAACTTACACGTTGTCATTTCAAAGCAATGGCGCACTAAAAAATTAACAAAAAAAATATCGTTTTTCGTACGATAAATGATAATCTAGTGTCTACAAATGCCATATTAACATGTTAAGAACGGCCATCAATAGTATGAGATTAAAGAACCTATTTTTTGATTCGTAGCGACTATGACGGCGAAGTTAAGTGGTTCGGAACCCGCCACTACTTAAATGTTTATTTCCTAAAAGAGTTTCAGACACTATTTTTTACTATTTACATTATTAGTTTGGTCCAAAATGTTGGCAAAAACTTATAAAACTGAAAATCTAAAGTGGGCCGTGAAACACGTCACTGAGATTTTTTTTTTTTTTTTTTTTTTTTTTTTTTTTTTTTTTTTTTTTTCGTTGCTGTCAGCAGCGAGCCTCTTTACATGTTACCTGCCCTCCATTTATTGGATTGTGGAAATCTTCCCGTTTTTCTACGTCGCCCTGTGTTTAACGAGACAAAAGGAGAGTGGAGGAAAAGGGATAATACTGTACCGAAATAATACAGTGGCGACAAGTAATCGTTTGCCCCAAGCCGGCACTAGATTCCGGATTTCGCGGCTCCGCCGAGCGGGAGTTACCCGAGCACCCAACGTTTCCCTCAAGTTGCACTCTACGGAAGCAGCACAACAGAGACAAATATGTTACTCTCTGACCACACCCCACAAAGTGTTTGAAGTCACGCTGGTACGTTCTGTTGCTGTGTGTTTCCATTCCATGATTAAAATGATTTGAAGAGAAGTAATAAAATGAGCTCTAACATGGAAATTAAGCGTTTCCGGACACATGTCCACATAACATATTTTCTTTCTTTGCGTGTGAGGAATGTTTCCTGAAAGTTTGGCCGTACCTATTCTGTAACACCCTGTATATTTTACTCCTACTACCTTCCACAAACAAGTGTCCTCACCGCAGTTTTATATTTTGTCTCCAGTGTTTCTTCGTCTGTTCAGTGTTTATGTTGCCTACTGTGTGTTTTTAACGTCAAAGTGGCACAAACCTTTTAAAGAACTAAACGTATTTCATTCATCTTTCTGTGTTATAATTCGGCATATACCTTCCTTGTATCAGCGTTTTACGTGCTTTAGTTTTCCCACTTTGTCATTTTTTTAAATCATCATGCTCATGTTTTAAACGTCGCACAGCTGAAGAGCAGCGCATTAGACGCTGCCAGCCTATCAAATGTATCGTTCGGTATAAAATAAGATTAAACCAAAAAAAACTTTGTAACTTCAATACGACCACTACAATCATACTGCGACATTTGTTAGGTAACCCACTAAACTACATGCCTATTTCATTGACGTCAATTTGCAGCAGGGTTTTGGAACATATATATTCAAATATTATGAATTATCTCGAACAGAACGATGTATTGACCCAAGGTCAACATGGATTAAGAAAATATCGTTCATGCGAAACACAACTATCTCTTTATTCACACGAAGTGATAGGTGCTATCGATAAGAGTTCGCAAATCGATTCCGTATTTCTTGATTTCCAGAAGGCTTTTGACACCGTACCTCACAAACGACTTTTAATCAAATTGCGTGGTAATGGTACATCGCCCCAAATTTGTGATTGGGTAGGGGCTTTCCTGTCAGAGAGGACACAGTTCGTAGTAATCGATGGTAAGGCATCGACTAAAACAGAGGTGATATCGGGCGTTCCACAGAGTAGTGTTATTGATCCTCTGCTGTTCCTTATTTACATAAACGATTTAGGGAAAATCTAAGTAGCTCTTTTAGGTTGTTTGCAGATGACGCCGTCATGTACCGTCTAGTAAAATCATCTGAAGATCAAAACCAACTGCAGAACGATATGAATAAGATATAACTATGGTGTAAAAATTGGCAATTGACTCTAAATAATGAGAAGTGTGAAGTCGTCCACATGAGTACGAAAAGAAATCCGTTAAACTTTGTTTACAATATAAATAAATGAATAGTGAAGGCCGTAAACTCCACAAAATACCTAGGAATTACTATTACTTCAGACTTAAATGGGAAAGAATTGGAAAAAGATAATGTCGTGGAAAAGGCGAACCAGAGACTGCGTTTTATTGGCAGAAACCTTAAAAGATGGAACATTTCTACAAAACAACTGCATACACTACGCTTGTCCTCCAATTTTCGGAGTATTGCTGCCCAGTGTAGGAGCCTTATCAGGTGCGTTTGACGGAGGACATCGAAAGAGTCCAAAGAAGGGCAGCTCGTTTCGTATTGTTACAATACAGGGGAGACAGCGTTACGGAAATGATACAGGATCTGGGATGGGAATCATTACAACAACGGCGCTTATCGCTGCGGCGTGGGCTACTTACGAAACTCCAATCGCCAACATTCTCCTCCGAATGCGAAAATATATTGTTGACTCCCACTTACGTAGGTAGAAATGATCATCAGAATAAAATACCAGAAATCAGAGCTCGAAGGGAGAGATTTAGGTGTTCTTTCTTCCCGCGCTATTCGAGAATGGAATGGGAGATAAATAGTATAATGGTGGTTCGATGAACCCTCTGCCAGGCACTGAAATGTTATTTGCAGAGTATCCCATGCAGATGTAGATGTACAAATGACACAGTGCCAGTCGCCAACGCGTGTACAGCATAGTGGAATGAGGTGCTTGCTACATCACTGGTGCGTAACGCAGCAGTTTACAACGGCTCGCTGTCTTTTCCCTGGCGACGCGACGGCACTGCTGGCTTGATGTAAGGCGACGCCAGCAATTAGGCGCCAGCTGCAAGGCCCGAGGCCCGGGATCGACCCCCCGCCGGGCCGGAGACTCAGCGCCGTGCTAATTGAGCACCGCTCCGCGGGGCGCCCTGCTGCTAATCAATTCTCATCACGCCTTTATCACTGGCGCCACTCGTACAGCCGTCTCACCGCCTTATATACTACGTGGCTTGGACCTTCTCGAATTTAAACGACAAGTTTGTAATAGGTACAGGATGGGGCTGTTGGTAAAATAGCATATTATTGTTGTTGTGGTCTTCAGTCCGCAGACTGGTTTGATGCAGCTCTCTCCACGCTATCCTGTCCTGTGCAAGCCTCTTCATCTGAGAATATGTACGGCAACCTACATCCTTTTCAATCTGCTTAATGTTTTCGTCCCTCGGTCTCCGTCTACGATTTTTATCCCACACGCTTCCTTCTAATACTAAGTTGACAATTCCTTGATGTCTCAGAATGTGTCCAACCAATCTATCCCTTCTCTTAGTCAAGATATGCCAGAAACTTCTTTTCTCCCCGATTCGGTTAAGCACCTCCTCATTAGTTACGTAATCCGTCCATCTAATTTTCATCATTCGTCTGTAGCACCATATTTCAAAAGCCTCTATCATCTTTCTAGCCGAACCTCTTATCGTCCGCGCTTCACTCCCATACAATGCTACACTCCAGACAAATGCTTTCAGAAAGGACTTCCTAACATTTAAATTAATACTGGATGTTAACAAATTTCGCTTCTTCGAAACGCTTTTCTTCCCATAGCCATTCTGCATTTTATATCTTCTTTACTTCGGCCATCAGAAGTCCTCTTACTACCGAAATAACAAAAATCATCTACTACTTTTATTGTCTCATTACCTAATCTAATTCCTTCAGCATCGCCTGATTTTCTGACATTGCATTCCATTACCTTCGTTTTACTCTTGTTAATGTTCATCTTATATCTTCCTTTCAAAACACTGTCCATTCCATTCAATTGCTCTTCTACATCTTTTTGCAGTCTCCGACAGAATTACTATGTCATCGGCAAAACGCAATGTTTTTATTTCTTCTCTCTGAACTTTAATTCCCTCTCCAAATTTCTCCTTCAATTCCTTCACTGCTTGCTCAATGTACAGATTAAACGTCATTGGGGAAAGGCTACAACCCTGTCTTACTCCCTTCCCAATCTCTGCGTCGCTTTCTTGCCCTTCGACTCTAATAACCGCTGTCTTGTTTTTGTATAGGTCGAATATAACTCTTCGCTCCCTAGATTTTACCCCTGCTACCTTCAGAATTTGGAAGAGTGTATTCCAGTCGACATTGTCAAAAGCTTTCTCCAAATCGACAAACGCTAAAAACTTAGGTTTCCCTTTCCTTAGCCTATCTACTAAGATAAGTCGTTATATATACTGCGTGTGTGTATAAAAATTGAGGTGTTTGGGCTTATATTTCACTCTTCAGCCAAAACTGCACGAATAGTGTTTGTTTGTGGTAGTAGGTATCATTCTCCCATTGTGCACTATGGTGGTAGAGGGTTGATAACGGTAGGGGGGTGGAAGATTGAGATTTGAAATTTACCGACTTATAAAATTCTACGTGTGGTTGTCAATATCTTGCTCTTCACAAAAACTACACAATTGAGACGGACGATCTCTCTGTGTTGTTGTAGTACAAAGTCTCCCGTTGTACAGCATAGCATTTCCGTGTCGACAGCTATAAGAGGGTGGAAGATACAGTGGCTGAAAGTCGTCAGCTTATATAAAATTTCTGCAACAAGCGTACGAATACAGAAAAATAAGTGCATATTGCAGTTTCAAATGTTCAAATGTTTGTATAGTTTATGGGACTTAACTACGGGGTCATCAGTCCCTAAACTTACAAACTACTTATGAACTACTTACAAACTAGGACGGCACAAATATCCATGCCCGAGGGGGGATTCGAACCCCCGACCGTAGTGGCCGTGCAGACCCTGACTGGAGCGCCTCAGTCTCCTCGGCCACCGCGGCCGGCTATTGCAGTTTGAAAAGTAAAACTACCAAGAAAGATGCCAAGGCGTAAGAAAGAAATTTCACCTTCTCGATCAGTTTCTAAAAGAAACGGCGCTGATAACTGAATCTACAGACGTTGAAAATTTGAAATTTGTAGACTTTTCAACTTACACTGTAGGAAGTAGCGTGTTTTCGATATTCTCATCCCTAAGGGGGTGAAATAGGGAATGAACGGGTTTTTGAAAATACGTTGATATTTAGGCAATTTTGAAGTAAAATCTACAGAACTTCGGATTTAGATTTTTGATTGGAATTTTAAAAACACTTGTTTCGATATTTCTGTAAATTAAACCATCAAGCTGGTGAAATAAGGGAAAATCTTTTAAGTGTGTTACTAAGACTATGTTGATGCTAGAAATGCGAAAAATTTGATTTGGAACCATGGTTAGAATTTAAAAAAATGTATTTCCGGATGTTTTGAATCTGCCATCAATGGTGCAATAGTTGTATCAAAATACTTGATTAGAAAAGCATTTTTAAAGCTAAATCTATGAAAATTTATATTTAGAAGTAGTAAGAACCAATCCAGACCATCCAGCGGGAATTAAGCTACTATATATATAATCATCCCGAAAAATATCAATATATATTTTAACGATATGTCAATACACTGATATCAAAAGTAGTACTTCAGTTTGTTATTTTGGTAGCAAAATAGCTGACGATGGCCGAAGTTGAGAAGATACTGCTGCTTCCAGGAGTGCTAGTCTTGCATGTTTCGCAGGAGAGCTTCTGTGATGTTTGGAAAGTAGGATGTACTGGCGGAAGTAAAGTTGCGGGGCGGCATCGTGAGTCGTGTCGGGGTAGCTCAGTGGTACCGGGCGCCGTGGCTCAGCGCGCCCGGTCAGAGGGCTGAACGCTCTCTGTAATAAAAACGCTGAGCCAAAGAACACGTAGAACCCAATCGAACAAACACGATCAGCGTCCGCAAGGACAAAAAAAAAAAAAAAAAAAAATAAATAAATAAATAAATAAATAAAATAAAATAAAAAAAAAAAATAAATAAAAATTGGCAGAGCGCTTGCCCGCGAAAGGCAAAGTTCCCGGGTTGGAGTCCCGGTTCCGGCACACAATTTTAATCTGCCAGGAAGTTTTATATCAGCGCACACTCCGCTGCAGAGTGAAAGTTTCATTCTACAAATGTCCGTATTTGCAGCTACGAATATCAAACAAAACTGATACGATAGCTAGCATTAGGCCCACTGGTACAATAGTCCTGCAGAAAAGCTCAAAGAGTCAATTCAGTCCAAATACCAACAACATCACTTCTGACGCCGAACATGAAACTTTTAACTCATGAGGTAATAATTGTAAGTTGCGACTTTAAGCTTACCGAATATTAATGCACTAACACTCTTAATACGGTACATTTTCAGATTAACGACCAAGAAGGTACTAGCTTTTTATTTGCAAATAGACCTACAATTAACACATAAACTTGTAAATTAAATAAGTTCTTTAAATTCTTGCTGTGAGACGAATAAGCAGGTAGATAGCTTGTTAATGGCCAGAATAAGTTTATGGGTCCATATATTGAAATTTTTTTCCTTAGATACAGGCTTTTCATCTGCAAAAGATGTCCCATTATTTATTTATAGATTCCCACATTCATTTTTTTTATTTTGTTCTTTGTAGTCAAGTCCCATAGATTTACAAACATTTGAACATTTGAAACAGACAAACAAGCGTACTGTAATGTAGTATAAGAAAGTCAGGCATTGCTGAAGGAATGAGATTAGGTAACGAGACAACAGAAGTAGTACTTCAGTTTGTTATTTTTGTAGCAAAAATAGCTGACGATGGCCGAAGATGAGCAGATACAAAACGCACAATGGCTATGGGAAGAAAAGTATTTCTCGAGAAGACAAATTTGTTGACATCGAATATTAATTTAAGTTTTATGAAGTATTTTAAGACATTTGAAACGTGGACGATCAGGAGTTCAGATGGCAGAATCTATCGAAATGTGTTGCTACAGGAGAATGGTGTTTACATAGGTAGATCGCGTAACTACTGAGCAAAAATGTGGAGAAATTTCTTGACAAAAAGAAGGGATCGCTTAGTAAATGTTTGTATAGCTTATGGGACTTAACTACGGGGTCATCAGTCCCTAAACTTACAAACTACTTAGGACCTACTTACGAACTAGGACGGCACAAATATCCATGCCCGAGGGGGGATTCGAACCCCCGACCGTAGTGGCCGTGAAGACCGTGACTGGAGCGCCTTAGTCCCCTCGGCCACCGCAGCCGGCGGATCGCTTCGTAGGACAGATTCTGACGCATCAAGGAATCGTCGTCGGTTTAGCACTAGACGCAAGTGTGTGGGGTAAAATTCGCAGAAGGAGACCGAGAAACGAATACAATATGCAGGTTCAAAACGATGTAGGGCTCGTCCATATTCAGATATGAAGAGACTTGCTAGGATAGGGTAGCGTGGAAAGCTGCAGCAAGCTAGTCAACCGCAACAACAGCGACGTTTCAAGTGTCCATGTTTCGGACACATAGAGTGCCATACTGCATACAAACCACTTGTCAACCCTTTTCCTCAGAACTTTATCGAGTTTGCGAAATAAAATTCTTTTCTTTCTGTTGAATTTTCCCTTCACCGACACTCACTAACAACTCACAACACCCATGTATAACTACCGTTCGTTGCTTATCGAGGGTTGCAGTTCCTCAAATCCATTATAGATGTAACCGATCGTTAACTCATTAATAACAAAGAAAAATTTTGAAATTTTTTTTACATCAGTAACGACTGTCACTACCATCCTGGATAGTAGTCCTGCGTAGTTCGCGAACGAACTAGTTCGGAAGAGCGCTCCAACAGGCGAACTAGTTCGCAGATCCCTCGCCTCTTAGTTCATCCGCCCCTTTTCCGAAGACTGACGGGTAACAGCGAGAGGACGAGAGAGCGCGCAGAATCGCGTGATTCCCTTCTGCCAGTTACCTTCATTTCGAGCTGAAATGCAGCTCAGGTGTAGTTTCATAATTCACTGCCACAAGAAATCTATTTTAAAAATAAAGTACTACGAGTACTCTGTATGCAAAGTAGTATGACCCATTCTTGTAAATAACTGATTTATTTGTCTAAGTATTTGATGTCAAATTGCCCAAAAATACGGGTAATAGCACACGCTTTGGCAACACTGATTCATTACATAAAAAAG
This sequence comes from Locusta migratoria, assembly GCA_026315105.1. Classification (NCBI taxonomy): domain Eukaryota; kingdom Metazoa; phylum Arthropoda; class Insecta; order Orthoptera; family Acrididae; genus Locusta; species Locusta migratoria. Next base: position 840,285,453 of record CM048745.1, on the reverse strand, counting down.
CTGTCATAAAAAAGAGCTCTTTAAGTAGCGGTACCAAAACCAAAAAAGAGCGGAAGAACTAGAAGGAGCGGGCCGGCCGCGGTGGCCGAGGGGACTGAGGCCCTCCAGTCACGGTCTGCACGGCCACTACGGTCGGGGGTTCGAATCCCCCCTAGGGCATGGATATTTGTGCCGTCCTTAGTATTAGCTAGTTCATAAGTAGTTTGTAAGTTTAGGGACTGATGACCCCGTAGTTAAGTCCCATAAACTATACAAACATTTGAACATTTTTGATAGGAGGAGCGGACGAAATTGGAGCAGCGGACGAACTAGGAGCAGCGGACGATTATGCCAAACGTATCTCGCTTCATAGTTCGTTGGATTCTTTTCCGAAGACCGACGGGCAATAGCGAGATGGCGCGTAGCAGAATTAAAAATCACGTGTTTGCCTTCTGCTGATGAGTCATTTCGATGTGAGCGTCTTCCTGCTAGATTACATAGTTCAGTGCTACAATATTTCTGCTTAGAAGTATTCTGCACTCTGCAATATCTAACTAATAAATTCCATTATGCCAAGATATAGAGATAACTCTAAACTTAAACGCGAGAAATTATCCACAAACTGTTTCTTTTGATTTGCGTGATATCGTTAGCGGCTGACGCAGCAAGCGCATGAAGCAGCTAGGTGGGGGAACTTCCCTCTCCATCTGCACGCGCAGACCACGCCGCTCGGCTGTCACTAGGAGCGGACGAACTAAAAGAGCGAACTAGTTCGCAGCAGAGTCGCGAACTAAAGAGAGCGCTCCCGATCGCGAACTATTGTGCGTAAGTCTACTGGATAGCAGAGAACGTTAAAGCGCACGGTTTAAGGATGGGGAGGGGGGGGGGCGCCTTCCCCTTTTGAATCCACCCAAGCGTTTAACGAAGCGTTCAGGAAGACTTCGATGTTTGATAAAGATCGTTTAAACGCATTTGTCCTCAATAATCCATATCATTGTACTAGAAAACTGGCAGATGTAATGTACTCTGATCACTGTAGCACAGAACCAGTGAGCTCAAAGATAATCTGGAGTCAGTACAGTGTATTACGAAAGCGTGACGCTCGACGCCACATTGGTGAACGTATTATGTCTCTATCTAGTTGTTAGTAGCATTTGGGTACACCGAATTTAACGTTATGACATCTGTAATCTTTTGTTCTAGTTGCTTTCCGAACAAAGTAACTCAAATACAACGGCAGCTACCTATGAAAATTTTAATACTATTCACAAATAGGTCAGACATCGAATGAATTGTATACTCATGAAACGAAGCAGCAGAAAACGGCATGGGTTTTTTAAAACGTGTACGTCAGTTATATTTTTATTCAGAAGTGGTGTTTCTGCTATATTGCGTTAAATGGATAAATTGTTTTACTGTAGAAAGATAAATGAAGATGTAAAAACGATCAATTCTAGGTGTTTGATATAAGCGTTATTGTTCATGCGATAATTTCCAGTCAGTGGGCTCAAACGGAAAACATTATAAACCAGAGGCAAATAGAGAAATGAACACGAGAAGTAGCATCTACAACAGTGTCACTTATTCCTTAAATTCAGTGGCTAAAACTATAGTTCATCTATGGATTTGAACTCTACTTCATTTCCTTTGAGTTCTCTTCAAGGTTAAATGACTCGAACTTTAGTATAATGTATTTATTAAAGTGATTAATCATGCATATCTTATTTTCAAAGGACGCAGAATACAAAAGAACAACACAACCTATACGTACGGAGTTGCCAACCTAACAAAAATAATGTGTCACGATTTTCACAGATTCAAAGCAATACAGTTGTGTATCCAGTGTTAATCATTGAGATCACTGCATAGAACACAACGACACAGTGAATAATGTTTTTCTTTTCCACATATTAACAAATACGTAACGCGAAATTACCATGTAAATTTTATCCTGTTTGTATTTTTTAAATATCTCTTGAAGTATTTAAACGTCACAGCTATATTGTAATCAGTTTTAGTATTTAAATGTAAATGATAATGTAACTGTAATAGACACGCTTGTCTAGTCATGGACTTCAGTATTGTATTGGGAATCTTTGGACTAGAAACATCGTCGTTGGTAGCGCGAGGAGTCGGCGGGCAGAGGTATTTTAAGACGTTGCACAGCCAGTGGTCAACGAACTTTCGAAATCTGTCGTGGATATAGAATTGGCGTGACGCAAGAGGAAGCTTTTGGTCGATAGACACTATTCATATTATATGTGGGCACAGTACTAATGAATCGAGAGGAGTTACGTAGCAATAAGAGTGCTTTGGGCCCAAGCTTACCGTCAATTAATCGTAGCCAAGAACAGCCTGTCACTAACTACCTCATGCCATTAACACCCGACTGCAAAGCAACACCACGTGATCTAGGTAAGATCGAAGCAGTTCTGTTTCATTTAGAATATATTATACACTAAGTATTGAAATAGCTTTCAGGGGAGTAATCAATATTGTCGAGATCTGAATAATGACCGACTCATTCGCACATTACATGAAGCATCTTTATTTGTCATTTGTATTTAGTTAGTAGACGTGTTGTGTTCGCGATTTTTCATCTAGCAGGACCCATCCTTTCCATTGTTACATCTAAGCTAATCCCAAATTTGAATTGTTAGGCCAGTAAAATTAGGATTTTGCCTTCCAAAAATTATTGGAAATCTGCAAACTGTTTTAATCACTCAAGTAGGCCTCTAGTATGAATAACTTGAGTTTGCCCCGATTTCTGAGTGGAGCTTCAGCTGTGATGGAAAGAAAACCACCGATTTTTTTCCTTTATTTTATACTGCCACACCTTTCCTCGTTGGAGGAGGGTCCAAACGACATTAACTGTAACTCTTCCACTTCTTCCGTGTTAATGTACTCGGTGAAATCTCTGTCTTCTTCTGAAACGTCATAATCTGTGTTACTGTCTTCAATGTGAGTAACAGAGATGTCATTGGTAACATTCGTGCGGGATTGGCCTCTACATAGCTCCCAAACGGTAGTACACTTAATGCCGTTTTACCTGCAGGAACAACTTCTATGGCACCCTGTACGGCATGTTCAATAACTTGTTTTCAACAGTTTCTCAGGTGATGCCTAATTAGGAGTGGGAACTGGCAAGAGACCTACTTTTAAAGCTTTCCGTCCCCATTCCAGTGGATTTATAAGATTGTGTTTACAAGCTTGCGCCTGAAAATACGTTTTCAGAGAATGCTGTCGAGCGACTGCTTCTGTAGGAGGGAAAGAGCCGTGGTTGAATGATTTCTTTGATACAGATTTTTAAGAATTAGGTAGCGAAGCACATTTAATGACTTTGTCAATAGTAGCACTGGGATTGCCGAACAGCCTTGTGCTTTTTGTAAGGTGGTTTTTGTCTCCAGTTCCTTCAGGAGGTTCACTTTTCTTTTACCGAAAACCGACGAAGTCGTGTCGCAACCACTGAAGGCATGTTGTCCTTTGAGACAACTTGAAATTTAGGGGACTGTAAATTACTTCGCCTTGTCTGCCTCTGCCTGGTTTCAGTAGAAAAATGTTGGTTGACAGTGGGGCTGAAGATGTTAGTATCGCTAGAAGGTCGATGTCTTCGCCAACGACAACACATAGTGCTTCACGAGGTCAACAGCTGTAGTTACCATTAGAGTATCTGCGACCTCAGCAGCTTGCTTGACGTTGAAGTGCTCACTTTCAATATGTTCAATTAGTAAAGATATGAACCGCTGTTTATTTTGATCTTTGGACAGAAACAACTCTTTCCCCACGGTTACTGATGTTGATTCCAGAATGAAACTTTCACTCTGCAGCGGAGTGTGCGCTGATATGAAACTTCCTGGCAGATTAAAATTGTGTGCCGGAACCGAGACTCGAACCTGGGACCTTTGTCTTTCGCGGGCAAGCGCTCTACCGACTGAGCAATCCCGATACGACTCACGATGCCACCCCACAACTTCACTTCCGCCAGTACCTCGCCTCCTACTTTCCAAACTTCACAGAAGCTCTCCTGCGAACATTGCAACACTAGCACTCCTGGAAGAAAGGATATGGAGGAGACATGGCTTAGCCACAGCGTAAGGGATGTTTAAAGGATGAAACTTTCACTCTGCAGCGGAGTGTGCGCTGATATGAAACTTCCTGGCAGAGGTCCCAGGTTCGAGTCCCGGTTCCGGCACACAATTTTAATCTGCCAGGAAGTATTCATTGCACAAAAGCGTGTGATCAGAATAATTACCGGAGCCCATCCAAGATCATCCAGCAGACACTTATTTAAAGAGCTAGGATCTTTACAGTAGCTTCTCAGTATATATATTCATTTATGAAGTTTGTTATTACCAATCCCACCGAATTCAAAAGCAATACCAGTGTACATAACTACAACAGTAGGAGAAAGAATTATCTTCACTATTCAAGGTTAAATTTAGCTTTGGCACAGAAAGGGGCGAACTATGCTGCCACAAAAGTCTTTGGTCACCTACCAAACAGCATCAAAAGCCTGACAGATAGCCAACAAGCATTTAAAAATAAATTAAAAGAATTTCTACATGACAATTCCTACTACAATATAGATGAATTTTTAGATATAAATCGGTAAATTTGAAAAAGAAATTAATAAATTAAAAAAATTGTCATGTAATATTTAGTACAAAAGTAATAATTTGTAAAGACACCTTTCATTAACCTGACACGTTCCACATCATTACGAAGTGTCTAATTCATGATCTATGGAACAAGTACTAATCTAATCTAATCTGTATGTGTGACTGAGAGAGACAGGGGGAGAGAAAGAGAGAAAATATATACATATAAACCTAAAACAATTTCGATGAAAGTGACGGATTTAGATTTATTGGAATCGTTGAAACAGCAGTTCGCTATCATGCTCAGAGAGATGACGTACTTGATATCTAAAAAGTCCAGATAGTACCCAGAATCTTCTAAAATTCTACGTGCGACTGAGTGTGTACAGTACAGTATCGGTATTTCATGCTGCAACCTTTGCATGGCCCAACGAACGTTGCTATTCAGATGACTTTGTTGCTGCTATTTTATCCGCAGATCTGCTTCACGCTGCTGCTGTTGTAGGTGGTGTTGGGTGTACGTTACGCTGGTGGGTGGGCGGTGAATGGGGTAGGGCGCTGCCATTCTACCCGGCGCGGCGGGCGACGCCTTCAGCCCTTGATCACGTGCTGTATAGAGTTTCCTCACTGCACAGTGCTAAGGTGGCTCGTGTGTCGAGATCATTTCCTGAGGGGATACAAGACGGTATCTTAAGGGCAGGGAGAGGACGGCATATAACAGTAGTCGGGAACTGTAAATAATACTCAATAGCATTTATTATACCAATCCTAGCAGTACTAGAGGTACTATACCACTGTATCACCACATCTCGACAGCTGCGCGGAATTTAAAGTTCAACACGTAATGTAGAGCATAAAGCAATATATCAACTTTTCAGAAGAAAATCTCAAGCGCAGAAAATACAGCTGACAATTTCTTCTTCGTCAGTTACAACCACCCTTCCTATCTCTTCAAAGAGCCTCATTCATCAACCCTTATACCTGGCGGCTGTGGTCGTCTTCTCAAAGACCCACTTTTTTCCTCCTTCTTGTTCTTTCAGATATTGTGATCCACCTCTACAAATTGTTCAAATGTTTGTTAAGCTTATGGGACTGAACTACGGGGTCATCAGTCCCTAAACTTACAAACTACTTATGAACTACTTACGAACTAGGACGGCACAAATATCCATGCCCGAGGGGGGATTCGAACTCCCGACCGTAGTGGCCGTGCAGACCGTGACTGGAGCGCCTCAGTCTCCTCGGCCACCGCGGCCGGCCCACCTCTACATCGCGGGGAAGTTCCACTGAGAAAAAATATGTAGGTATAAGTGGTGACTTTGTTTTAACATTTTCCTCTTTTGAACATAAATGTAACATGGTGAAGCTTTATGTTTATTCACTAAAATAGATCGTGCTTCATCGAAAAAAATTCAAACGTGGACACGATATCTGCCAATCTGCCGCGAGCACAGACAAATGAGGTCTTATTCACGTACAAATTCACTACTGGTGAAACCGCCTACGCGCGAGTCGTTTGCTCTGGGGAACAAAGTCTTACAACCTGTGAAATGATTTGTCTTCTTACATAAAAAGAAGAATGTCCGTTTGTTTCTTTTTCTCATATGTTTACTGTTGTGGCTGACTACCACGTTACAGTGCCCGAGAAATAGGAATTAGGACAAATTCACGAGCACCTCATAATATTCAATAGCTTCAGAACAGTTTGTCCTGTATATACAACCTAGCCTTCTGATGATGAACGTAACGCTAGAAGCTAGTACCGGCAAAAAGCAATAAAATCATTACCGTTTTGCCGATGACATTGTAATTCTGTCATAGGCAGCAAAAGAACTGGAAGAGCAGTTGAATGGAATAAACAGAGAGTTGAAAGGAGCGTATAAGATGAACATTAAGAAGAGCAAAATACGGGTAATGGAATGCAGTCTAAGTAAACAAGGTGATGCTGAAGGAATTAGATTAGGTGACGAGATAATGAAGGTGGTAGATGAGTTTACTTACTTGGGCCATAACATAACATATGATGGTCGCAGCAGAGAGGATATAAAATGCTGAATGGCAATGGGAAGAAAAACGTTTTTGAAACAGAAAAATTTGTTAACATCTTATATTAATTTAAATATCAGGAAGTCTTTGTGAAGGCATTTGTGTGGACTGTTGCCTTGGTCGGGAGTGAAAAATAGACGATAAAGAGCCCAGACAGGAAGATAGTGGTGCTACAGAAGAATGCTGAAGATTAGGTGGATGGGTCGCGTAACTTTGGAGGAACTACTGAACAGAATTGGGGGAAAAAGGAGTTTCTGGTATACCTTGAGTAAAAGAAGGGATGGATTGGCAGGACCCATTCTTAGACATTAAGGAAATTAAATTTAGCATTGGAAGGAAATTTGTGGGGTAAAAATCGCAGAGGGAGACCGAGAGACGCATACAGTAAGCAGATTTGATGTACGTTGCCCTACTTACGAGGAGATGAAGAGGCTTGCTCAGGATGCAGTAGGAAGGATAGCTGCATCAAACCAGTCTCCAAACAACGAAAAATATTATCAAATCAATGGTCAAATGAAATAGGGGATATCCCATTGCCATACGTCTGCGTACTGCAAGTGTTTTCATTGACACCACTTCTGTGACTTGCGTGTTGATGATGAAAGTGATGAACAAGGCAAACACATAACAACCGGTCCTTGCCAAACATCGAACTGAGGCTCCTTGCATGGCAACCAGAGACCCTACTACTGGGCTACTGAGATGGATAATTTATGTTGGCTGCATCTTATAACAAATGTCTAACAAAAGACTCCTCATAATGTCACTTGGAAAAACGTGTTGCATCCGCATATGCGTGACGTCAGAGTTTTGTAGAATTATGAAACACGTTAATTGCTCTCTTTTCTAACGTTTTGGGCTAATCAAAACCTTCTCGTGAAAGAAAAAAAAAGTAACCCTGCTCCCTCTGTTCTTCTAAGAGATCCATCGCGCTGTATCCATCTTAGGCTTCTAATGAAAGTGCGTGCTTATGGAATATCGCCCTAATTTTGAGATTGGATTCGCAATTTCTTATCAGAAGGGACACAGTTCGTAGTAAGTAAAACAGAAGTGATATCTGACGTTTCCCAGGGAAACGTTATAGGTCCCCTACTCTTCCTTGTGTTTAAGAACGATATAGGAGACAATCTGAATAGCTCTCTTAGACAGTTCGTGGATGATGCTGTTGTTTATCGGTTAGTTTAGTCACCAGAGGATCAAAAGCAACTGCAAAGCGATTTAGACAAAATTTCTACATGGTGCGAAAATTGGCAATTAACACTAAAAAATGAAAAGTGTGAAGTGATACACATGACCACTAAAAGAAATCCGCTGAACTTGAATTGCCGCGGTGGAGTAGCCGAGCGGCCTAAAGCGTCTCGCTGCGGAGCGCGCGGTTACGCCGTAGAGGTTCGAGTCCTACCTGGGGCATGGGTGTGTGTCTTTCTCCTTAGGTTAGTTAACCTAGGTTTAAGTAGTTTGTAACCTACGGACTGATGACCACGCAGTTTGGTCCTAGGGATTTACTAACTTTTTTTTTTTTAACTTGAATTACTCGATAAATCAGTCAAACCTTAAGGTCGTAAATTCTTACCAAATACCAAGGAGTTACAATTACGAACAATTTAGAATGGATAAAACACAAAGAAAATAGGTGTCATTCTGGACCGAACACTTTCAAGCAACGCATTTTAAACCTAGCAGAGAAACTGAAAACACGTAACAACATACAGCGTAAATTATGTGGAACTAACTAGGGATCTTCAGCAACCACCTTGCGCTCTTCAGCTTATGGTTTGGTGTACTCAAGTGCTGAGTATTGTGCACCTGTATGGATGACTAGCCACCATACAAAGGTTGACACGCAACTGAATATATGCGTATCTGGCGCAATCAGATCTACGCCGATTACTGGCTTTCGTTGCGAACAGGTATAATGGCACATGATTTGCGTAGATCTGCGGCTAATGAGGGAGTTCCAAAGAATATCCAAGAAACCTAATCTACCAGTACATAAGGACCTACCAATTCTAAATGTTAACAGGCTATGCTCACGTCATCAAACTCTGCGTGATGCTGCTGATTTGTTTAGTAGAGATTTTAAACCCCTCGAAGAATGGAAGTGTTATAGGCAATCGGTAACACATGTGCACCTGCAGAACATCTTCTCAGGCGCCTAACTACGAACTGGATCTCAACTATCACGAAAGACCTGGACAGGCGGGCCATGACAGGCGTAACGATGCACTTCATAAATGGAACAAGGTGTATAAATCAGATTATGACTGCGGAGCTCCACGCCAGACGATACATCACATTGTCAGAGACTGTAAGCTTCGACCCGATGGTGGAAGAGAACATTTGCTATTGGCAACCCCAGAAGCTGTGCGGTGGATTCAACCACTGGACATCGAGTTATGAAACTTACGTTACCTTGCAAAGTTCATTGTTTTCTTTCTGTGTATAAGTATATATTTGTATTGTATCAGCCATACGCTAAATAAATAATTATTGAATGTAAGTGTGTAGTGTTTGTCTATGTTTTCTGATTTGGTATGGGTGGCCACTATTATCGTCTTGTTTTTAATCTTGTTGTTCAGCTAATAATACTTTACGAGTATGTAGATAAGAATGGCGAAAGCACATATTAGGTTACTTCAAGACACTTTGTCTTGTGGGAATAAATTTTCATGAAGTGATAGTGGAATCAAGGAGTATTCGTAGAGTTTGACAGAACCCCTTTTACGGTATGAAAAAGCTGTAGGATCCTTGGAGCAAGTGAACTAAGAAGGGCCGCGATGGAGTAGCCGAGCGGTCTAAAGCGTCTCGCTGCGGAGCGCGCGGTTGCTCGCCGTGGAGGTTCGAGTCCTCCCTGGGGCATGGGTGTGTGTGTTTGTCCTTAGGTTAGTTTACCTACGTTTAAGTATTTTGTAAACTACGGACTGATGACCACGCAGTTTGGTCCGATAGATTTACAAACATTTGAACTAAGAAGGCTTCGTTCCTCACCGGAAAGCACTGCTGGCTTGGCTTTCCTGTTCTACCAATCTGTCGCCTATCGAAAAGTTCTGATCGACCAACTGTGGCAATATATGGAAGCAGCATCGACTGCTATATTCCAAAAACACATTCAGAACATCTCTGATTCATTGTTTAGGCGTGTATTAGCGGTTATACCCAATAAGAGCGTCTCCTTCATAGGAGGCTTCTTTTCAGTCGACGTAAAAAACTATTTGTTTGTGTTGGACTGTTAACACACACCCATAAATATCTTGCCCTGCCGCACGATGGCTAGTTTGCAGTTGTCAGGGACAAGACATTGAACGCGGGAGTGGAAACTACCGCAGGGCGCATGCGCAGGAATGGGAGAGCGCCTCCGACGGATGTTGCGGAAACTAACTGGCGCCACTCGACATGTATGCACACTGCAGATGAAACCGCTTCACGACGCCACAGGCGCGGTTCGATAAAAGCCATTCCGAGCCCTGCCAGAGAGTTACTCCAGGCTGCAGATAAACAGCTCGCAGTATCGCAGTGATATATGCGGCCATTACGGCCCACATGTTTATGGAAGCCGCGAGTACGCTAAGTACACTGAATACTCATACCACTCATGTCTTCGTTTTGTGTTCCGTTTCAACATCGTTCATAAACGTAGCGACCACCTGTACAATAAAAGCCATTATTTCTTAATTCCTTGCTGCTTTACGAACTCGAAGGTGATAAGACAACCAATACGTATTCTCTTAAGCATCAGTAACGCTAAACTCACAATTTCTCATCCATATAACATTCTAAAATTCACGAACCCAGGCTGTATGATGGATGCTGTATTTCTTCACTTCCGAGAATCCTTTCACTTATTACATGACCAAAGTGTCTCAACGAAACTGCAGTGATACGTCGCACGAATTAATTTTGTGATGTCGTTGCTTTGTGTGGATGATCCAGCGCGCGGCTATTTCTAAGCCGTTCCAATATTCTTGTTCCGATGGTTCGGTTAACAGGACCGAGAATATTCCCTACTTCCCCAAATTTTTTACCTGTCTCTGTTACAATTCTTTCGTGACGCACCCAACATCCAAAACGCCCATGTACGCTAAGTCATAATTTCAAAATCAAATCAAATGTTCAAATGTTTGTTAAGCTTATGGGACTTAACTACGGGGTCATCAGACCCTAAACTTACAAACTACTTATGAACTACTTACGAACTAGGACGGCACAAATATCCATGCCCGAGGGGGGATTCGAATCCCCGACCGTAGTGGCCGTGCTGACCGTGACTGGAGCGCCTCAGTCACCTCGGCCACCGCGGCCGGCTAGTCATAATTTCCATTTTAGTACATTATTAGAAATGGTTTTGCGAAATCATAGGTTTATTTAAGTGCATTATGTCTGTTTCCGTCGAACATCGTCCTTCCTGAATCGCAAACCAAAGGAGCGGAGAAGACGAAGAAGGCGGTCTCTGACCCAGAGTAAGTCAATCTTTCGCGGAGATCACTGAATTTTTTTTTCCATTGGAATTAAAATTTGTGGTGCGGCCGGGAATCGAACCCGGACCTCTATGCTTACTTGGCAGACATCTTACCCGTTACACTACCACACCACTAGCGATTAAGGCGCCTTGGAATAGTCAAAGTACGTCACAAACCTTAATTCAGCTTCTGTGAACCTCTTTTTCGATGTTCGTCATACACGAATGAAATATTTCCTGTAATTTGAAACTCATTTATTGTTTTGAAACACACGTCACATTTATTTTGTGTGTAGTAACACTGTTGTTTGTTGTTGTGGTAGTGGTCTTGAGTCTGGACACTGGTTTGATGCAGCTCTCCACCCTACTCTATCCTGAGCAAGCCTCTTCATCTCCTCATAAGAACGGCAATCCACATCCATCTGAATCTGCTCACTACATTCGCCTCTTGGTCTCCCTCTGCGATTTTTCCCCCACACTCCCCACCCCAATGTGTAACACTGTTTCCTACGAATCGATGCCTTCTTTTAGTCAAGGTGTGACACAACAACACAGTGACCAACGGTGCTTTCCCGTCATGTGTGCGTACAGGGTGGTATATAAAACGATGCTTTATGTATTTTTCCTCGGTTGCACAGTGGTAGAGTGCCAGACTACAAATCCAAAGGTCGCGGGTTCGATCCCCGCCAGGTCCTAGGATTTTTATCTGTCACTTTCCACTTCTTTCACCTCTGGCAGTATTGCTCATGTGAAAAATACCGAGTAGCACCGTGGTTCGGAACCCACGTTAAACTGTAGGTCCCCCTATAACTGGCTGGGTAAGTCAGTTCCGAAGGTCGGAGGAAGGCAACGGCATACCACCTCCAAACAGGACCATGCCTAGTAAAGCACTGTGGTGTTCAAACCAATCTTCGGATTGTTGACTGCTTTACCTTTTTTATGTATTTTTCCTCATTATTTGTATTTTTGGTAATTTATTATGTATTTGTATATTTTGTTTCTGTGATATATTTGCATTTTCCTGCAAATTTCCATATATGTCAAAAATATTGTAAATGTAGTAGACACGCTGGTTTAGCAAGGGCTTTGCTATTGTACAGAATCATCTTTGAGTAGGGAGTTTTTTATCGCTGGTAGCGCAGAGGCGCACAGCGAGAAGGAGTCGTTGTTGAGAAGTAGCGGAAGACAGACGCATTACTTTTGACAGTGCGCTCAGTGGTGTACGGAACAAGTACGTGGATTGGCACTAGTGGAGGAGACGGCGAAGAGGCAATATTATTTATTCATACGGCCACAGCTTAAATAATTAATAAATGCATCAAGAGGAATGCTGTGGGCCCTAAATTGTAATTAACATTCGTCGCCAAGAAGAGCCTGTGTTTGCCAATTGTTAAGTGCCAACAGTCTTCAATCAGCAGCACCACGTCGCACATCAAATTCAGTAAGATCTGTCCAGTTTGTCTTAGCATGTACAGCTAACCAGCGTATTAGTGATGATTGTTCAATAGCGAACACTGTTATTTGTGAACATGTGTTTAAAAATCATTACCCATAGTCATTGTCCAGACAGGTTCCTTCCTCATCCATTGTTTTTCCGAGGATAGTCAGTCACAAAGTTATAGAAAACTAAAGATCAGAGTCATTAAAGACAATGTGACAGTCGTTAATAAAAAAAAAAAAAAATGTGTTCAGAAAAGTTTTACTAAACGTAGCTTATGTCAGTGTTGCTGATCAATAGGTTTACTAAGTTGAACGAAACTGCTAGATTAACTTTCAATTTCAAAAGATATTTCAATAACAGTGTAAAAGGTTAATTGTTTTCCACTGCATATTATTTTGAGGTAAAGTTTGTTTTAACTTGCAAGTACTGACTAGTGAGAATAGTAATTGTTTACAAGTGTTTGAATGCTAATAATTCCTGGTTAAAGATAGAGTAAAAGTTAATCAGAAGGTTAAATGGTTCTTTTCTAAATATTCAGTGTTATCATGACAAGTCATTAATTAATTTTTTGAGCTTGCCATTAGTATAGTTAATAGTTCAGTTACAACTTGATTATTGCTAAAGCGCATGGCATACTCACTGTAGAATAAGTTCTGGTACTTATATAAACAATTAATTATTTGAAGCTGTAAATAGTAAGTATTAAGGTGAGAGTTTTGCATGATTTGCTACACGTTGCATTTGGGCGGCTATGGCTTGCATTTCGCTGTCTTACAATGAACCCTGTGTTACTAAACTATTTCTCAGTAATTAGTATATTGTCAGTGTCTTTTGTACCGAATTTGACTCGCACCCTCTGATTTTCTGCCCACCCAAATTTTACGTAATATTTCACGTTGTTAATTAACTTTTCTATTATTGACATCCCACCAAATTATTTGCTCGTACATCGAGCTGGCGACCGTAAATCAATAAGTTATTCACTTTTTTCAAATTAATCCCTGTGTTCCGTTTGTTCCGCATTTTTTTATTTAAACATTGATCATTTTATTCCAAATTTTACTTTCCACTTTTTTTTATTCTTATCGATCGTTGTTGTTTACCAAAGAGGTGCAGCAACGTTCCGGTTATAGCCTCCACTACATCATCGGCTTCATTACCGATAGCTTTTCCACCAAATTAAGATAATTAGGCACACGGGTCATTTTTCTAATTATCATATTCTAACCGGTGGTGTAGGACGGGTAGGGTTATAAAGGTATGCCAAAAATTCCTTTTGTCCTCAGTTCTGTTCAGTACCTCACCATTAGTTACGCGATCTACCCACCTCAGCTTCAGCATTCTTCTTTTCAAAAGCCTGTATCCTCTTTCTGTCTAAACTATGCATCACTCCACACAAATGCCTTCAGAGAGGCCTTCCTTGCACTTAATATTCGATGTTAGTAAATTTCTCTTTTTTCAAAAACGCTTTTCTTCCCATTGCCATTATGCATTTTATACCATCTGTGCTGCTAACGTCATATGTTACTTAACTACCGAAGTAACAAAACTCAGGCCGGCCTCAGTCGCCGAGTGGTCTGCGGCGCGCCAGTCACAGTCTTCACGGCCGCTACGGTCGGGAGTTCGAATCCCCCCTCTGGCATGGATGTTTGTGTGGTCTTTAGTATAAGGTATTTCATAAGTAGTCTGTAAGTTTAGGCACAGATGACCCCGCAGTTAAGTCCCTTAAGCTTAACGAACATTTGAACTCATTAAGTGAACCTTTCTTTTGATAATGAGTAGCTTCTGACTCCAGGATTCCTCTGTTTTCAAGTTTGTCAATTATGGTGCTAAGCAAACACATAATTCATTGGAAGAATTATCAGGAAACGCAGATAACGATAACAAAGAAAGTAGGTTGTGAACACTCGTTCGTACAACGCTTGAGTATTGATCGTCAGTTTGGGATCGGTACCAGCTATGGTGGACAGAAAGACCTCGAGAACTTGTAACGGAGAACAATACAGTTCGCGCTTCGTTATGAGCTCATTTAGTAAGCACAATAGCATCACAGAGACGTTTAGGAAACTCCCGTAGCAGACGTTGCAATAGAGACGTTCTGTATCACGGCACAGGCGTCTGTCAAATTTCCGAGAGCATGCGTTTCTGGAAGAGTCAACCAAAATATTGCTCCCAGCTTCGTATATCACGCGAAACGACCACAAGGATTAGAGAGATTATTAGGACCCAGACGGAAGCATACCGGCAATCTTTCTTTTCTTTCTTCCTTTCTTTTTTCTGCGAACCATTCGCGACTGTACGAAGAGGAAGAAGTGACAATATAACAGAGGGAAGCCTCCCACGCGCACCTTCAGCTGGCTTGTGAAATATGGATGTAAATGGAGATGTAATCTGGAAAACAAACTGTGTTCATAGGTGACACAATAAAATGAAAGATGTGTGGGATGTTACCATCATTAATCTTATAGTTTTCTTAACAACTTCCACTTCCTGATCTGTACAACAGAACACAGTATTTTACTTCTTTAATCTCTTAATACTTATATGGTTCCACGATAAAACATGTATCATATCTACATTTACATCTACATCAACATGAAATTCTCTGCAAATCACATTTAAGTGCCTGGCAGAGAGTTCATCGAACCACGTTTATACTAATTATCTCCCATTCCATTCTCGAATAGTGCGCTGTAAGAAAGAACAGCTGATCTCTCCGTTCGAGCTCTGATTTGTCGTATTTTGTTCTGATGATCATTTCTACCTATGTAAATGGGAGTCAACAATATATTTTCGCATTCGGGGGAGAATGTTGGCGATTGGAGTTTCGTAAGTAGACCACGCCGCAGCGATAAACGCCGTTGTTGTAATTATTCCCATCCCAGATCCTGTCCCATTTCCGTCACGCTGTCTCCCCTGTATCGTGACAATTACAAAACGAGCTGCCCTTCTTTGGACTCTTTCGATGTCCTCCATCAAACCCGCCTGATTAGGGTACCACAGTGGGCAAAAATACTCCGAAAAAGGACGGACAAGCGTAGTGTAAGCTGTCTCTTTACTAGTTCTCTTGCATCTTTTAGGGTTTCGGCCAATAAAACGCAGTCTCTGGTTCTCCTTACCCACGTCATTAACTACGTGTTCTTTCCAGTTTAAGTTTGTAGTAAGAGTAATTCTTAGGTATTTGGTGGAGTTTACGGCCGTCACTTTTGGTGATTTATCTTGTAAACAAAGTTTAACGGATTTCTTTTCGTACTCATGTGGACGACTTCACACTTCTCGTTATTTAGAGTCAATTGCCAATTTTTCCAGTTGGTTTTGATCTTCAGATGATTTTACTAGACGGTAAATGACGGCGTCATTTGCAAACAACCTAAGAGAGCTGCTTAGATTTTCTCCCAAATCGTTTATGTAGATAAGCAAGAGCAAAGGACCAATAACAGTACCCTGTGGAACGCCCGATATCACCTCTGTTTTAGTCGATACCTTACCATCGATTACTACAAACTGTGTCCTCTCTGACAGGAAATCCCATATCCAGTAGCAAATTTGGGGCATATACCATAACCACGCAATTTGATTAAAAGCCGTTTGTGAGGTACGGTGTCAAAAGCTTTCTGGAAATCAAGAAATGTGGAATCAATATGAGGATCCATCTATAAAGTTTGTGGATGCTCTCTTTTCAGTCCAAAGATGTCAGTGGTTCTGTTTCTGCCACAAGTTTAAGTAAAAAATGATTTGTCTTCAAAATATTTATACTATTTGTTTCTGTTAGTGTGTTTTTTGTAGCAGCTGACAATTTTCCTTTTGAAAGTATTGCATCACATTTTAAACTAAAAGTAGAGATGCCTAATATTTTTTTCGAAACTTTTACTAACATTTGAAATTATCACCAACTGACAATGGTAAGTGCCGAGATGACCTTGAGGCCGTATTTTCGAGACTGCCAAAGCAGGTTTTTTTTCCGCGATCGCCACGCGCTCGCTGTGTTGCCGGTTTTGGAGGCACGTGCAGCGCGTTGTGAAGTGTGACTGGCTGAAAGCTGGCAACACCGCCCTCCCTCCCCTCTCCACAAAGCTGCACCCTCGGTAGCAAAATAATTTCAACCTGCAGGAGCGATTTTCGCGCGTTTCATACAGGAGTGACCAAGCCCTTCTTCACAGCGGTTTGCAGAATATACTAGACACGAAACAAATGCTTTGGGAATATTTTTAATAGCGGTTCCGAAAAAAATTAAAAAGATCATGGTGCTTTTATAGGTTTTTGACACATGGCACCTTTGAGACGGTCCGTGACACAGTATAGGAGTAAACAACTGCACTTCTTTTCTTTCACCTTGTCTGCTTTCTCATACTTGTATGATCAATCACAGCTCTGCGTCAGTAGATCTCCAATAGAATACATTTTTCATCTGGCGAGAGTAGACACATTGTTTCACGTTCTTCTGCAATGTGTTTACAAATAACCAGCTGCTCTGCCCAGTCTCTCAAATACAGACATTAATGTCACATGAATGCGTAGGAAATGTCGAACTTCCGCGGCGGATTAGCCGTGCGCACTGGGGCGTCGTAGGTTAGGCATGGATGTTTGTGTTGTCCTTAAGTTTGTTTACCATAGTTTAAGTAGTTTGTAAGCTACGGACTAATACACCCCGTTTACATGGGCTCCCAATACCGGATTTCGTAAACCGATTTCCCAATTCCGCTTTTTCGTTGGTCATGTAAACACTCCAAAATCGATTCTGGAAATCCATTTCTCTAAAGAGGTTTTCCAGGTCCACATTCGATTTTCGTGCCCATGTAAACGCAACCGTTTTTGAAGCGTTCTTGGCTTGTCAGATTGTGTTTTCTTGTTAAGAAGTTTCGGCACATATTGAAAGAGTGGTATTTTCTGATGTGAAATATAAGTATACATATTAGAGTGAACATGTATATGTGTATTTAAATAAAGAAAAATATCGATTTTGCTGACTAAATCAGGAACTGAATCAGCTGTTTTTCAGCGGCTACATTAAGTGGGCTAGGAAATCCGATACACGCTATGCCATCATGTAAACACGACAGCGAAAAACGGTTTACGAAAATCGGTTTTCGACTTCCGGAAGATGCGTTCCATGTAAACGTAGTGATAACCAAGCAGTTGAATCTGATACATTTACAAACATTTGGTCACTTTGAAATGTCGAACACTTGCTCTATTATCTGTTTCTCATAATCGGACGTACTTCCTAACAATTTCTATAATATGCTGTGTAAGGCTTCCACGACGTAAATGCAATTGAGGAACTTTCTAATTGCTTTGAATGGTGTCGATGAAAGAAGCCTAGCAATTTCACCTCATCTAAATTAATAATTTTCAAACTGGTTAAAATATTTTCCGACTGTCGATTTAATACATTTACAATCGAAATTGATATTCCTAATGTTGGTACCCATTGATACGCGCACAGATTCAGTGCTATGATCGCTACATGTATGCTCAGAATTGGCACTAACAACAATTTCCTGTACTTAGTGACGTTTAGTTATGACGGGTTGAAATAACTGTAATTACGAAACGGAATGTTTTCAAGCCCTGTGCAACTGGCCGCGCGTTCTGAAGAGTCGTGTCAAGAATTGCGCTGACGCTTCCATCGGAGGTTCGAGTCCTCCCTCGGGCATGGGTGTTTCTGCTGCCCTTATCATAAGTTAGCTTAAGTAATTTGTAAGTGTAGGCACCGCTGACGTCAAAAGTTTCGTCCCTTCGGTTTACAAACATTTGTTTTTGAAAGTTTTCTGAAGGGCTTCCGAAGAAAATCGCTTTCTTCAGACCACGGATAACGATTATTTTGCAACATGTAAGATATGTATCTGTCTCTCAGGATGGTGCTACGAGTCTTAGAAGATCTTGTTGGTTCCAAGAAACACTGTTAAATCTGGATATGTATTGCTAAAAATGTAGAAATTTTGCGACGTCAATAATGTTCAAATATTTGTCAAGCTTATGGAACTTAACTGCGAGGTCAGCAGTCCCTAAACTACTTATATACCACCTTATACTAAAGACATCCATGCCCGAGGGAGCATTCGAACCCCCGACGGGGAGCGGCCTCGCGCGTAGGAGCATAGCGCCTCAATGCGCTCGGCCACTCCGCCGCGGCTGCGACGTCAAATAGACAGGAATAAAAAAAATAACATAGCTGCAGCAGAAAGCCTTTTCATTTCCATGTTGCCAAACACAACCATAGCTTCTGTTGTGAGTGCAATGGACAGGTAAAAAAATAAATAAATAAATAAATAAATAGAAGAATTCTTAAAAAATGAAATATTTGGAAAACAATGGTTCTACAGACTTTACCATATGTAAAGAAGAAATAAAACTTTTAATTGGAACACAGGCATCTTAAGTCCAATGGTCTTGAATGGTGATAGAAAGAAATCTCAAATGGATTATCTTTATGAAAGAAATATTGAGGGTAAGCTAAGACCTTTTATTGAAGCAGGAAGGGTAGAAATAGTGGATGTTTTCCTTTGGAAATTAATGGACAATATATTATGAATAAAATCGAGACCTATGGTTGACTTTTTTAGGCATAAGGAAGCATCTGATAGCGTGAACAGGGATAAGGTGGGTCAAATGTTGAAGAAAACTGAAATAATGGGTGACATGACGCACACGATCAACAACTCGTATGAAAATGCTCACAGTAAAATTAAAACACCCGTGGGAATGACTGAAATCTTTGGTGTTGGAGCTGGGTAATTCATGGTGGGGATCTGTCTAGTCTTCTTTTAATCACCGAAACATCGGAGGTGAAGCAATGAAAGCCATCTTATTCTCTGACGACGTGGGGAGACGAAGAGCTGTACGCTCAGATAAACAGCTGACCCAGAAACTGCTGAATAATATTCCCCCATCAAGTGAGGTGATTGTCATGAAAAGAAACGGACAACGTTTAGGACACACTGAAGTAGATTAGAAACAAACACGGATGACTCATCACTTCAGGTATCTTGGTAGTGTTAGCTCCGATACTGGTTCTATAGACGAAGAAATCACGTTACGTATTCAAGCAGGCAACAACTTCTGCAGCGTAGGTACAGACCTAATATGAAAGAAGGAAATAGTATAAAAATGTAAGTCGTGTATAAAAGCAGATTTTGTCACAAGGTTGTAAACCACGGTCCATTAGAGATGGTTCGTAGCATAGTCGTAAAGGCGCGAGTTCTGATTTTGGAAATCCGTCACCAAGCTCAAGTTGAAACCTCACATGAGTTGACACGGTAGAGGTATTTGCGTCGCATGAAAGATAACAGACTAGCAAACCATACGATCTAAAAGAGATAAAAAGCCAGAAGGAAAGAAAAAAAAAAACAAGAGATATAAGAGGTTCGTTCCAGCAGCTGCCAGACGGCTAATTTCATGCGCTAAGAAACAGATATTACCGCGCATGCGCAGCTACTATGACGTAAAAACCCTTGTTTGATACTTCCACTGCTGGAACGCTTTTTGCGCTGCGGGCGAAGGTGAGTTTAAATAAATAATTAAAATACTTTCTTTCTTAATCACGAATAAGTGTAAATGAGAAATATCTGATTCTAACTGGGATTGCAGTACCTTCGAAATAATAAAAAAAAAACACGCTACAAACACACACGTATCACGTGATGGCTACCCCCTCTCTAACTCAGACCTTTCTGCGCATGCGCAAATTGGCAGCTTGACGTGTCTGAAATAATTTTTCGGGTAGCGTCTGGCTGCTTGCGGCAACTGCTGGAACACTAAACAGCCACACTACAAGTAGACAGAAGCGGGAGAAGGCGCTGCTGGAACACAATTTCAGCGTTGCGCATGCGCGTCAAGCAGTCTGGCAGCTGCAGGAACGAACCTAAGGACTTCGTCTGACATCGAACAGCGCGGATATAATTGGCAAGACTCGAAGAAGGAGGGATTGGCGGAGGGAGGCACATTCGCCGACCCATCAAATAAGACTAAACGTAATCGATGATGTTGAACTAAAGCCCTTTCCACACGGGAAGTGAGTGCTTACGAGATTACCCATGGTGCACAGGTTACGCCGTTCGCTTACAGTGTAGACGCGTCCACTTGCACAAGATGCACGCATACGATCGCTAGTAGACGGAATAGAATTGATGCTATTCTCACGCGTATGGAAGTGCTTCGCGCATGCGCAGACGACCGAATAGGGAACCCAGCTGGCAAACGAAGCCAAGTCGGCAATTTGTTTGAGAACGTGTCTCCTGCTCAGAGGAACGTAGTTTTTCGATTCAGTCGTAAGCATTTTAGGAGGTGATACTATAGAGGAATTGCATTATAAATTTAATATAACCTGTGTACAATGGTAATTGAATACAGAGATATAGCTGTTAATTTGAAATCCAAACAAACGTAGAGCAAATGTAAATCAAGCAATTTTCACTGATTTCGGTTCGTGGAAGTACAACATCACACTTACTTAAAAGCAGAATTTTGTGTATCTTCTGCACGTTCATTTCCACTTAGTTACCCAGTTTTCGGCTTACTATGACATATTCAGACTTTAAACTACGTCAGAAACCAGTTATTTAAATAAAAGTCAATATGGTGATCTACCAATAACCGACGAAAGAATCAATCAAATATCCAAATCAGTTTTTTGTACATATCAAGAGCTGTATCTATGTACCCAATAAAAATTGGACACACGTTATATGAAATCTTAACTGCAAATCGTGTTTATTACCATCTTCTAAAATATTTGCTATTTTTCCTGAAACATGCTGTAGTTAATAGATGAAATATTTGTTTTTGGTGAACATTACTTGAAGCTTTATCAAAGTGAACGGTCTATGTATAAACACCTGAGCTTGTTCATATACATAGGCCCCTCAAACCTCAGGGGCTGGAAGTATGTAACAGCATTTTATAATGAGGACGTTAACAAATGTGAGCGACGTAGTTACGCATGAACAGCACGAAAACAATTACAGTTTCACAGTGGCAGTCTAAAACACAAATAAAGGTTTTAATACGTTGCTTGCAGTGGCCATTTTGAGCAGCAGCTGAATTGTATTTCACTGTAATGTTTTTAAAGTAAACGCCTTTTGCTACTGCGAATGAAGGGTTTTATTTTTATATTTATAAGTCACCCATACGCGTTTCGCCTTTGTCTCAAGGCATCATCAGTGGGTGTCTTGAAATATTTACATGTTTTTGTTTACACATAAAGGTTAGATTTCTTATATATGTATAAAATTTCATTTCTGATTTAAAACAGTTCGTTGTTTAAAGAGACTGACGTGGAGTAGCAAGTGCTGTAAGTACACCATTTTATAGCAAACAACGAACTATTTTAAATCAGAAATGAAATGTTTGTACATATGCAAGAAACCTAACCTTCATGTGTAAACAAAAACATGTAAATATTTCAGGACACCCACTGATGATGCCTTGAGACAAAGGCGAAACGCGTATGAGTGACTTATGAATATAAAAATAAAACCCTTCATTCGCAGTAGCAAAAGGCGTTTACTTTAAAAACATTACAGTGAAATACAAATGTTTTAATTATCACAATATATCATACAGTTTCGAAAAGTTAACGCGGCGATTCATTTTCTGTAAACTGACAACAAACGACGTAGACACGTGAAGCAGATGGCTCGACAAATGCGTACCGCAAGGTACGTAGACTAGAAAGGTATGCCAGTTTGGGCTTCTTCACTGACATTGGTTAGCGCTGTATTACGTCACTCGGCAGCAAGCCGCTGTATTATAAGGCCGCTTTGAAGTCATTTTCTCCGTCTTTTCTTTTCTCATTCCACAAAAAACATTGGTTTTAAGCGGTGGAACACGCTTGTGATTAATATATGCGTATACTAACATACAAAGGACTGAAAAAGAAAAGCTTCCAACATTATTAACAACTAGCTAACCCATCCCGTCCCACGACTTGGCATGGGTAATATTTAAACGTGTTTAACTCGAGAACCACTGAACGTATGGTGATGAGGTTTCTTTTTAATTGTAGAGCTCATAAATATCTAAAATAAAGTCCCCGAGAGCACATGTCTAACTTTTATAGATTTCCCACAATCACTATTTATGTAGTCTGAAGCCATCCGGCGCCAGCGATGTTGGAGACAAAAATGGTACATATGCTTCATTTGCGAAAGTTAGACATAAGATCTCCTGGACTTCCTTTTTAGGCCTTTGTGAATCTACAATTTAAAAAAAAAAAAAAAAAAAAAAAAAAAAAAAAAAAAAAAAAAAAAAAAAAACCCTCATCGCGATACGTTCAGTACTTCTCGATTTATAGAAGAAGGTTAAAGGGAAAGACAGAGAGAAATTGTGCTTCTGTTTTATATAATATCATGATTTCACCCCCTTAGAGTGCGAATTTCGAAATTTTACTATGGCTATAACCGTGACGCTAGTTCATGCAATAAGTTGACGAAGTTTTATTGCAATCGACTGAATGACATTGACAGGCATAGCATATGGACAAACAGAGGCCTTCATTTTTATAAATTAGATAAAGAAAACTTTCGTTACAACGCAAACTTAGCAGCCGATTTTCGCATGAATGCTTTTGTTTTACTCATTTAATTACTATGAACATTGAACTGCGTACTAGTTTTATACATACAATTTTAGCAATCGGTTTCACAAAAAATGTTCGGAACAAATTGTGGCATTTTTGACATTTATCTTAGCGAGAGATCCATATGCGCTGAAGTTTCCCATCTTTTGGAAACCGATGGTACAAAATGCCTTCCGTCTTGTGTCCACTGTTATTGCACTCAGCAACAGCACAACACCAAGTATTATTACTCATAATTACCTTTTTTTACCTTAATTATAGAAAGAATATATGGAAAAAAATGTTCCCTAATACAAGAAAGCTACTTTCTATTCGAACACTTAATAGGTCACGAAACGAGCGAGCGCAAAACACAACTTCCTGCTTGCACGTTTCATAAGGGTACTGCGGCAACTGCTCGGCGCTTGCTGCCAGGTGACATCACACAAGCAAAGCGCGCGAGTCAGATATACACCCCCCCCTGTCATCACCCCCTATAGAAGAAAGCCTGCGCACGACGTCACAACATGGCGGCGTTGAGAGGCTTAGAGTCCTCCGAAAGATTGTAAACATTAACAGTGCACGCTGTTTATAGTACATTCTTTCGTTCAGGAGCGTATTTATTATGTAAATTGGTGTTGTGTACGGTGTGATCGCTACGCTGGACGATTTGTGTGTATGAGAACAACGTGTGATCTCTTTCTTTACTGATAAAATGCCGTTTCGCCGTTCTGTGCCGAAATGTGGAGGAAATTGCAACTGTGGCCCTAAAGTTACCGTCTTTAAACGTCCGGAGAAGAATAAGCTAATGGGGGTGGTTATGTAAAAAAAAAAAAAAAAAAAAAAAGGACCTCAATATCCAACTGTAAGCAGTCATGACTTGAAACTCTTTTTAAGGTTCAACAAAAACGAAATATTACACATTAACTTGAAGAAGGAGCCAAGTTATCCTGGGAATTCTTGATATCCATTTCTTCTTTTTCGGACGTTTAAAGACGGTAGCTTTTGGGCCACAGTCGTAGGCTAATTTCCTCTACATTTCGGCACAGAACAACGAAACAGCATTTTGTCAGTAAAAAAGAGATCACACGTTGTTCTCATACACACAAATCGTCCAGCGTAGCGATCACACCGTACACAAAACCAATTTACATAATAAATACACTGCTGAACGAAAGAATGCACTATAAACAGCGTGCACTGCTAACGTTTACAATCTCTGAGAGGACTCTAAGCCTCTCACCGCCGCCATGTTGTGACGTCGTGCGCAGGCTTTCTTCTTTAGGGGGTGCTGCCCCTGTGCGTACCGTTTGAACGCTTCTTTGTAGTTCGACGGTCTATGGCAAGGGGCGCTACAGCTGACAGCGACTTCTTTGTGCGTGTTTCACGTCTCGTATAGAAAGGGCTGAAGTGAGACTGGGTGGAAGGAGAAAAATTGAGCAGTTTTGCCAGATGAATGTAGGTTGCAGTGGTTTATGCAGAGATGAAGTCGCTTGGACAGACTAATGCGGAGAGCTACTTCAAACCAGTCTCGGCAGTGAAGAATAGTGACCGGAAGTAGACCGGAAGTGGACCGGAAGCAGTATACGTCTCACAGACGGCCCTACCTGCAGGTGCTGTGCGTCGTCGTCGTCGGCGTCGGTCGGCCGTCGGCGTCGCTGGGGGCGGACTGGCGCGTGCGCACGCGCGCTGCGGCGGCGCCGGGGGCGCCCCTGGCGGCCGCGTGGGGCGGCGGCTGAAAAACGCGCAGCCCCCCAGCCCAGCGCAGCGCAGCCCAGGCGCACAGCTGGCCGTGACGTCACGCGCAGCCGGCTGCCGGCTGGCGTATATTTAGCCCCGTCTGGCGCGCTGCGTGCTGCCAGGCCGGGCAGGGGGAGGGGAGTGACCGCTGGAGAGAAGCCAGCCAGCAGGAAGCGCCGCTGTTTACACGCGCCACTCTGCACTGCGCGGCTTCCCGTGGGAGGCGCCACGGCCAGCTCTGCTCTCCTGAACCAGAGCTCTGTGTGAAACTGCCATCAGTTCTCGCGTCGCGGACGCTTTCCTCCAATCATAGCGCTCGACGCCATGCCGGAACCGTTCCCCGTTGACAAACAACTACACGACATTTTCATAGTGTGGCGTCATGGAATGGATGCTTATATCTCTTCTTTTTTTTTTTTGAGTGCGCCTCGGTTGCACAGTGGTAAGAGTGCCAGGTCGCGGGTTCGATCCCCGCCAGGTCCTCGGATTTTTATCTGTCACTTTCCACTTCTTTCACCTCTGACAGTAATGCTCATGTGGAAAAATACCGAGTAGCACCGTGGTTCGGAACCCACGTTAAACTGTAGGTCCCCCTATAACTGGCTGGGTAAGTCAATTCGAAGGTCGGAGGAAGGCAACGGCATACCACCTCCAAACAGGATCATGCTGTGGTGTCGCACAAGTCCATAGTGCGCGCCACCTACTTTCGCCGCGCGCCGCCATGCACGCACGACGTCAGCCACGAGCGCCCTCTGTTAAAACTCCGCTCGTGGCCACCACTGAACGGCATCGTTCACTTGGGACTGAGATAGGAACCAGTCAACACTTCGGAATCAGATAGGCACCAGTGAAGACTTGGCTATCGGACAGGCACCAGGCAGGACTCTAACAACTATGTATCAGCCTTCTGCAGTACTGAACTATGTAAAAGTTAAGTATTGTATCAATTCTGTGCAATATATATCTCGCCCTAACTTACTCTAGTGATTCTAGTTTCTGGCTGCTCCCCTCCGTACCTGCACCAGCGTGCTAGCTTTATTCCTGTGTCGGTCTCATTCCACTCGGCCACCGACACCTACGACGGAAACGAGACACAAAAGCGGCGACGAGGCTGGGACACAAAACATGCCTAGTAAAGCACTGTGGTGTTCAAACCAATCGTCGGATTGTTGACTGCTTTACCTTTAGATCATTTTAATTGTCTCCATCCCAATATTAAATTTACGATGGCGTTTGAAAAAGATGGGAAACTTCCTTTTCTGGATGTTTTGGTTCAAAGAACAGAGATGGGACCTTAGGACATGGAGTGTATCGCAAGCCCACACATCTTTATCTTCATGCGACGACCTGTCATCCGCCACACCAACGTATGGGGGTCTTGCGTACTCTAGTGAAAAGAGCGTACGCCATCTCTGATGCTGAACATCTGGGTGAAGAACTGGAGCATCTCAAAGTTGTCTTTAAACAGAATGGGTACACAGCTCAACAAAATTTGTAGTGCGTTTCAATTTGGTCCAAAAGGTGAACCATTAGAGGACAATTACAAGTCTATTGACTTTTTGCCATTCGTCGGGAATATTTCCTCGAAAATTTCTAGAATTTTAAGAACATTTGATATTAAAAATGTTTTTATGCCCCCACCAAACATGATTTAGGACTGAGGAAACTCGGTGTTTATAGAATTCCATGTTATTGTTTTAAAACTTAAGATCGGCTAAACGATACGCACAGTTCAGGATCGGTGTGTGGAACACCACCGTCATACTCGTTTACTTCAACCTGAAAAAGTCAGCGGTTGCTGTACATTGTCTGAATTAGGGACACAAGATGTTATATGATGAAACTAAACCGATTGTTCCTGCTTTCCGCTACTGGGAATGTGTTCTTAAAGAATCCATAGAAATTAGTATGGCCGATAATATTATTAATAGGGACAAGGGCTCTTCTCTAAGTAAAACTTGGAACCCGATCTTATCTGATATTAAGCAACAACGGTCTTAATTTCGACCTGCTAGTCTTATATCGACCTATCGTTTTTGCCGTTTTTCTCCACCGACGCGCTACTAGTTCTATTGCGCCTAGGTGGCCTCTACTTTGGTTTCGCGCACGCGCGGTGTTTCGTCAGCGGTGTATAAAGGGGCCGCTGTTTGTGTTATGCCTCAGTTTTCCGGCGTGTAAGTGTATCAGCGCACTCACCTGAAGATGGCAGCCAGTTGGTCTGCCGAAATATCGTGTCTAGCTGACGACGGTATCCGGCTGCACACCCGAGCTGAATATTACCAAAACTACTGATCATTAGCGTTTTGTTTTTTTGCCCGATTCATAGGTTTCCGTTTTCTTCTCATTTCATTACTTTATGATAAAAAGCGTGTGATGGACAACGGTGCTAACGAAATACGCAGCATTAAGCACACGCTACTGGTTCTTTTCGCACAAACCGTGATTTAAAGTCAGATTTTCGTGAAACCTAGCTCTACGCAATTAAGTGTGTTACTGGATGTGTTCAAAATGTTCAAATGTTTGTCAAGCTGAAGGGACTTAACTGCGGGGTCATCAGTGCCTAAAGGTACAAACTACTTATGAACTATCTTATACAAAAGACGACACAAACAGCCATGCCCGAGGGGGGGATTCGAACCCTCGCCTCAATGCCTCGGCCGCTCCGCCGCGGCTACTGGATGTGTAATGACGCTTAGACAGACATGCACCAGGCAAGTGTTGAGGTCTAACGGCCAAAAATGGCACAACATCAACATCAACATTAGCAGCGCTGCAGGGGCGTAGCTCCCTATGTAATTCCCATTTTTTTTTTTTTTTTATTGTGCAAAATAGCGAAGATCGCTTATAATCTTAATTCAGATGACCGATTTCGGCAGTTTAAACTGCTATCATCGGATTTTTCATTTCATTCACCAAAATTTGAAAAGATGAGAGATCCGTTGATGGCAGCTTAACCTGCAGAAGCCGGTCATCTGAATAAATATTATAAGCGATATTCACAGTTTCACATAATAAATAAAGTGAACAGAACGCCCCCAAGAACGACAAACTTTTAATTCTCTTTCCCTTGAGTCATGTTCCCGCACATGCAGGGTCGGCTTTGTTAATCGGATTTAGTTTGTTAATAGCTATGGGGTGGCCGGATGCCCGTCTGACGTCACCCCATACCCTCCGGCAGGAAATGTGTACCCCAAGTGTGTGCGTATATATGTGAAAGTGGAAAGTGTTACAAAACGTTTGCGAATCGTGTAACTCAGGTTGGATTTGGAAACCAGCCCGGTATTCACCTAGGGGTGTGTGGAAAACCGCCCAAAAACCACATCCAGGCTGGCCGACACTCCGACCCTCTTTGTTAATGCTCCGAGCGGATTCAAACCGGAGCCGGTACGCCTTCCCGTCTCGGAAAGACTTGCGTTAGACCAACTACACGGCTAGCCGAGCGGGACACAAACTTTTATTTTAATATCGAAGACAAAATAAAATGTGATCAATATTAATTCGCAATTGCGAAAAAATATTGATAAAATATTTCGTCACTGTATATCGTTACTATACAGTAATTTCCAATTACATTGTTTGTTATTCTTATTAAATTAATTTTGTTTCATTGAATTTTTTAAGTTCTAATACGTCTTTTTTCATAATATCAATTTTTATTCTCTCATTGTTTTCATCCTACGATTCTTTTTTTCGATTGAAATCTGCTTCTGTCGTAAATAACCTGTAATTTAAATCCAAACAGGACGGCTTATTCTTTCGTAGCACGACAGCTCGCCTAAGTAGTAGCCGTTTTGAGGATATTATTAGGTAAGCAATGACGGCGAGAAATTTCAGTTAATTTTTGGCGCTGTATCTGATAATTTTCTGTTTGGTTTGCTCATAGACGTAAACTCCATGGAGGAACCAATCATACACTACTGGCCATTAAAATTGCTACAGCAAGAATAAATGCAGATGATAAACGGGTATTCATTGGACAAATATATTATACTGGAACTGACATGTGATTACGTTTTCACGCAATTTGGGTGCATAGATCCTAAGAAATCAGTACCCAGAACAACCACCTCTAGCCTTGATACGCCTGGGCATGGAATCAAACAGACCTTGGATGGCGTGTACATGTACAGATGCCCATGCAGCTTCAACACAATGCCACAGTTCTTCAAGAGTAGTGACTGGCGTATTGTGACGAGCCAGAAGCTCGGCCACTATAGACCAGACGTTTTCAGTTGGTGAGAGATCTGGAGAATGTGCTGGCCAGGGCAGCAGTCGAACATTTTCCGTATCCAGAAAGGTCCGAACAGGGACTGCAACATGCGGTTGTGCATTACCCTGCTGAAATGTAGCGTTTCGTAGGGATCGAATGAAGAATAGAGCCACGGGTCGTAACACATCTGAAATGTAACGGCCACTGTTCAAAGTGCCGTCGATACGAACAAGAGATGACCGAGACGTGTAACCAATGCTATCCCATACCGTCACGCCGGGTGATACGCCAGTATGGCGATGACTGATACACGCTTTCAACGTGCATTCACCGCGATGTCGCCAAACACGGATGCGACTATCATGATGCTGTAAACAGAACATGGATTCATCCGAACAAATGACGTTTGCCATTGGTGCACCCAGGTTTGTCGTTGCGTTTGTCGTAGGCGCCCCTGTCTGTGATGCAGCGCCAAGGGTAACTGCAGCCATGGTCTCCGAGCTGATAGTCCATGCTGCTGAAAACGTCGTCGAACTGTTCCTGTAGATGGTTGTTGTTTTGCAAACTCAGGGTACGAGACGTGGCTGCACGATCCGTTACAGCCATGCGGATAAGATGCCTGTCATCTCGACTGCTAATGATGGGATCCAGCACGGCGTTCCGTATTGCTCTTCTGAGCCCACCGATTCCTTATTCTGCTAACAGTCATTGGATCTGGACCAACGCGCGTAGCAATGTCAGGATACGATAAATCGCAATCGGAGCACGTTGTAGGTGTCGCCACCGGCTTCAACCTTCTGTGAATGTTCTGAAAAACTAATAATTTGCATATCACAGCATCTTCTCCATGTCGGTTAAACTTCGCGTCTGTAGCACGTCATCTTCGTGGTGTAGCAAATTTAATGGCCAGGAGTATAATTTTAGTTCTGCTGGAAATGGTTGACCGCCGTTTTGTCAGGTATATATGTGGCTAGGTTGTTACAGCAGGGGAAGAAATAAAAGACTGCAAAACTCGTCTTCTGCTGTAAGTCACTGATTGATCGCTCAAAATTACGTGTCGACAGAGCTTTTCGCATAGCCGCCATTAAATCTTGGCTGCTGCTTTCGACACCGTTTCGCGTTATAGAATAGAATATATTAATAGCTGTGACCTCCGTGTTTGTGTCTCGGAGTCTCGCCTGTAGCCGAGCGGTAGTCGGCTACCACTGCGGCTACACCATCGCCGCGTGACAATCGGCAGGTAACGGGTAATTTTTATCTACTAAAGCATTAATTGATATTAATTTTCTTAGTTTGGATTTACACGATTTGAGGGTCTGTGCCCAGCCTCCTAAAGCATGTGACAGAATTTAAAAAAAGGGACAAATCGAAAGTGCTGGTTCAGAAAATGATATGATTCCCGAGCATTTTTAAATAAAAAATATTTTGCGCATGTTAAAAAGATACTTGTAGTTGAACGCGCAGCTTTGAACGCTGCTAATGGAAGATTCTCTAGTTCGGATTTCCTTTGCAAGATTTTTTTAACGTTTCCTTGAATTTTATACGTTTTGTAAAGTGTAAATTGTAATACAGATATAATGAATGATAGTTTTACAAAAGAAATAACGCGATTTTATTTCCAGTTGTAGGGTCATTTGAAGGAATTTGAAAGTCAATACAATATGTGAAATGACGTACATATTTACCACGCCGAAATGAATTTGCACTCTGCAGTGGAGTGCGTGCTTGAATGATAAAAAAATGTTCAAAT
This sequence comes from Locusta migratoria, assembly GCA_026315105.1. NCBI lineage: Eukaryota > Metazoa > Arthropoda > Insecta > Orthoptera > Acrididae > Locusta > Locusta migratoria. The sequence goes on along the minus strand of CM048745.1, from coordinate 840,254,675 downwards.
GTTTGTAGAACTTATGGGACGTAACTACGGGGTCATCAGTCCCTAAGCTTACAAACTACTTATGAAGTAGCTAAGACTAAGGACGTCACAAATATCCATGCCCGAGAGGGGATTCGAACCCCCGATCGTAGTGGCCGTGCAGACCGTGACTGGAGCGCCTCAGTCCCCTCGGCCACCGCAGCTGGCCTTGAATGATATGAAACTTCCTCGTAGCACAACGTAACCAGATTAATGTGGAAGGAAAGTTCATAAATAGTAATTGTGGAACCCGTATGCTCATTTTTCAACGGAATGAAGAAATAAAAGTCGAGAGAAATAGTCGCGTGGTCCCAGGCGTCATGTTAAGCACTGGGCAGCCGTTTCCGCCGGAGGTTCGAATCCTCCCTAGGGCATGTGTGTGTGTGTGTGTGTGTGTGTGTGTGTGTGTGTGTGTGTGTTGTCAATTTTTTTCAAATGTTTCTAAAACTAACGGACGAAACGGCATTGGTCGCAATTACTCGAATTTAATTGATTATTAAGGGCAAATCGAAGACGCATAATAGTTTCTACAGCTGTCACCAGTTTTCTGCTTCTGTTTTGAAGCGCAATGGGCGACAAGCGATGAAAAAATTTTACTCTATTTGAGAAAAAAAAAAAAAACCTTTTGAACGACCTAGTTTCAGAAATGGTATCAGTTATAGAAAATAAAAAGACAGATGGGTCGACTATTTTGGAAAAGCAACACGCATGCTGTTTTAAAAAGAAAAGTCAGGACAAACAACTAACATAGGGTTAGTAATAAAAATCAGATGTATTATGACTGTTGTCAACATCTATTTTTATTAAATTAAGTTTTCCTTTTTCCGTTGTTCTGTGAATGTGACAGTACTTTTTACACAACCAGCTGATCAATTTACGTCCACTCGTCCACCTACCTGAGCCCCATGTTTTAATGAAAAACAATAATCACTTGTAACATTGATCGATCGTAATAGTAATTGCATGGCACAACACTATTGCAAAGGTTTAATTGAAAGCTTTATTATGAGAGCATGGTTTTGTGATTCGGAATGTGATAAAATTTTACATCCAGCCGGCCGCGGAGGCCGAGGGGACTGAGCCGCTCCAGTCACACTCTGCACGGCCACTACGTTCGGAGGTTCGAATCCCCTCTCGGGCATGGATAAGCTAGTAGATAAGTAGTTTATATGTTTAGGGACTGATGACCCCGTAGTTAAGTCCAATAAGATATACAAACATTTCTTTTATTTTTTATTTTATTTATTTATTTATTTATTTATTTTTTACGTCCAGACTGGCGATAGCGAGAGACAATGTTGGCCACTGTTGCTCAGTGTCGAGATGTTGTTTGACCAATCGCGGGGGAGACGCAGCTAGTGCATACGTCACCTGTTGCCAACATTCTCTCGCGCGACCTCCGACCACGATGTAAAATTTAACCTGGAATGTTGTTTTCCGCGTTCTTTTCCGTTTAGTATGACACCGACTATGACGTCATTGGTCATTAGTATGAAACGCGTATGAAACTCGCTCTTATTATATAGATCAAATGGTTGTGTTCTAACACGAAAACCACGTCGTGGTCTTTCAATATCGTCGAGTACAGCTAAGTTTTCCTCTTCTGAGGACCTGTCCGTAGCATCAAAAGAAAAAGAAGGTGATGACGACGACGAAAGCATTTCCATTGTTCAGCTTCAAAACTTGTAAAAATTTTGCGCAAAATACACGGAAACCAGTCGTAAAAACAAAATCAAACAATTGTTAGATAATTTATGGACTTGAGTTTGAATGCCGCTAGTGCTACGTAGTGAATATAGTTAAAACTAACGTTAACGTGTAGTTAACCCCAGAGAAACGCGCATTTATCTATAACGGACAGGTAACTACGGTTGCGACGGTAACTGTTGTCTCGGAAACCCATTTTGTACTTAACCGTTCAGGTAACCCACAGATAACTATGACGGGAAAGGTAACAACTGTTTCGGAAACCGGAAAATAGTGTTGAGAATTTGTATCTGACGTGAGCGTACTTGAGTTATTCCGTGTAGGTGTGGTGATCGCTGTGTCCCCAGTGGTGTAGAGGTCAGTGCAGCTGCCTAGAAAGGAAGAGACCTGGGTTCTAGTCCCGGCTGGATGCACATTTTCAACTTTACCCATTCGCAGTTAATGTCATACATTCCGTGAATATGGACATATATTAACTGCTGGATCAAAAGTGACGTCTCTTTCACCTCTAGTAATGTTGCTGATGTGAAAAATTACGAGTAACACCGTGGTTCAGAAACCACGTTAAACTGTAGGTCCCTCTATAACTAGCTTAGGAAGTCAGCTGGAAGGTCGGAGGAAGGCAAAGGCCTACCACCACCAAACAGGATCATGCTGTGGTGTCGCACAAGTCCATAGTGCGCGCCACCTACTTTCGCCGCGAGCCGCCATGCACGCACGACGTCAGCCACGAGCGCCCTCTGTTAAAACTCCGCTCGTGGCCACCACTGAACGGCATCGTTCACTTGGGACTGAGATAGGAACCAGTCAACACTTCGGAATCAGATAGGCACCAGTGAAGACTTGGCTATCGGACAGGCACCAGGCAGGACTCTAACAACTATGTATCAGCCTTCTGCAGTACTGAACTATGTAAAAGTTAAGTATTGTATCAATTCTGTGCAATATATATCTCGCCCTAACTTACTCTAGTGATTCTAGTTTCTGGCTGCTCCCCTCCGTACCTGCACCAGCGTGCTAGCTTTATTCCTGTGTCGGTCTCATTCCACTCGGCCACCGACACCTACGACGGAAACGAGACACAAAAGCGGCGACGAGGCTGGGACACAAAACATGCCTAGTAAAGCACTGTGGTGTTCAAACCAATCGTCGGATTGTTGACTGCTTTACCTTTAGATCATTTTAATTGTCTCCATCCCAATATTAAATTTACGATGGCGTTTGAAAAAGATGGGAAACTTCCTTTTCTGGATGTTTTGGTTCAAAGAACAGAGATGGGACCTTAGGACATGGAGTGTATCGCAAGCCCACACATCTTTATCTTCATGCGACGACCTGTCATCCGCCACACCAACGTATGGGGGTCTTGCGTACTCTAGTGAAAAGAGCGTACGCCATCTCTGATGCTGAACATCTGGGTGAAGAACTGGAGCATCTCAAAGTTGTCTTTAAACAGAATGGGTACACAGCTCAACAAAATTTGTAGTGCGTTTCAATTTGGTCCAAAAGGTGAACCATTAGAGGACAATTACAAGTCTATTGACTTTTTGCCATTCGTCGGGAATATTTCCTCGAAAATTTCTAGAATTTTAAGAACATTTGATATTAAAAATGTTTTTATGCCCCCACCAAACATGATTTAGGACTGAGGAAACTCGGTGTTTATAGAATTCCATGTTATTGTTTTAAAACTTAAGATCGGCTAAACGATACGCACAGTTCAGGATCGGTGTGTGGAACACCACCGTCATACTCGTTTACTTCAACCTGAAAAAGTCAGCGGTTGCTGTACATTGTCTGAATTAGGGACACAAGATGTTATATGATGAAACTAAACCGATTGTTCCTGCTTTCCGCTACTGGGAATGTGTTCTTAAAGAATCCATAGAAATTAGTATGGCCGATAATATTATTAATAGGGACAAGGGCTCTTCTCTAAGTAAAACTTGGAACCCGATCTTATCTGATATTAAGCAACAACGGTCTTAATTTCGACCTGCTAGTCTTATATCGACCTATCGTTTTTGCCGTTTTTCTCCACCGACGCGCTACTAGTTCTATTGCGCCTAGGTGGCCTCTACTTTGGTTTCGCGCACGCGCGGTGTTTCGTCAGCGGTGTATAAAGGGGCCGCTGTTTGTGTTATGCCTCAGTTTTCCGGCGTGTAAGTGTATCAGCGCACTCACCTGAAGATGGCAGCCAGTTGGTCTGCCGAAATATCGTGTCTAGCTGACGACGGTATCCGGCTGCACACCCGAGCTGAATATTACCAAAACTACTGATCATTAGCGTTTTGTTTTTTTGCCCGATTCATAGGTTTCCGTTTTCTTCTCATTTCATTACTTTATGATAAAAAGCGTGTGATGGACAACGGTGCTAACGAAATACGCAGCATTAAGCACACGCTACTGGTTCTTTTCGCACAAACCGTGATTTAAAGTCAGATTTTCGTGAAACCTAGCTCTACGCAATTAAGTGTGTTACTGGATGTGTTCAAAATGTTCAAATGTTTGTCAAGCTGAAGGGACTTAACTGCGGGGTCATCAGTGCCTAAAGGTACAAACTACTTATGAACTATCTTATACAAAAGACGACACAAACAGCCATGCCCGAGGGGGGGATTCGAACCCTCGCCTCAATGCCTCGGCCGCTCCGCCGCGGCTACTGGATGTGTAATGACGCTTAGACAGACATGCACCAGGCAAGTGTTGAGGTCTAACGGCCAAAAATGGCACAACATCAACATCAACATTAGCAGCGCTGCAGGGGCGTAGCTCCCTATGTAATTCCCATTTTTTTTTTTTTTTTTTATTGTGCAAAATAGCGAAGATCGCTTATAATCTTAATTCAGATGACCGATTTCGGCAGTTTAAACTGCTATCATCGGATTTTTCATTTCATTCACCAAAATTTGAAAAGATGAGAGATCCGTTGATGGCAGCTTAACCTGCAGAAGCCGGTCATCTGAATAAATATTATAAGCGATATTCACAGTTTCACATAATAAATAAAGTGAACAGAACGCCCCCAAGAACGACAAACTTTTAATTCTCTTTCCCTTGAGTCATGTTCCCGCACATGCAGGGTCGGCTTTGTTAATCGGATTTAGTTTGTTAATAGCTATGGGGTGGCCGGATGCCCGTCTGACGTCACCCCATACCCTCCGGCAGGAAATGTGTACCCCAAGTGTGTGCGTATATATGTGAAAGTGGAAAGTGTTACAAAACGTTTGCGAATCGTGTAACTCAGGTTGGATTTGGAAACCAGCCCGGTATTCACCTAGGGGTGTGTGGAAAACCGCCCAAAAACCACATCCAGGCTGGCCGACACTCCGACCCTCTTTGTTAATGCTCCGAGCGGATTCAAACCGGAGCCGGTACGCCTTCCCGTCTCGGAAAGACTTGCGTTAGACCAACTACACGGCTAGCCGAGCGGGACACAAACTTTTATTTTAATATCGAAGACAAAATAAAATGTGATCAATATTAATTCGCAATTGCGAAAAAATATTGATAAAATATTTCGTCACTGTATATCGTTACTATACAGTAATTTCCAATTACATTGTTTGTTATTCTTATTAAATTAATTTTGTTTCATTGAATTTTTTAAGTTCTAATACGTCTTTTTTCATAATATCAATTTTTATTCTCTCATTGTTTTCATCCTACGATTCTTTTTTTCGATTGAAATCTGCTTCTGTCGTAAATAACCTGTAATTTAAATCCAAACAGGACGGCTTATTCTTTCGTAGCACGACAGCTCGCCTAAGTAGTAGCCGTTTTGAGGATATTATTAGGTAAGCAATGACGGCGAGAAATTTCAGTTAATTTTTGGCGCTGTATCTGATAATTTTCTGTTTGGTTTGCTCATAGACGTAAACTCCATGGAGGAACCAATCATACACTACTGGCCATTAAAATTGCTACAGCAAGAATAAATGCAGATGATAAACGGGTATTCATTGGACAAATATATTATACTGGAACTGACATGTGATTACGTTTTCACGCAATTTGGGTGCATAGATCCTAAGAAATCAGTACCCAGAACAACCACCTCTAGCCTTGATACGCCTGGGCATGGAATCAAACAGACCTTGGATGGCGTGTACATGTACAGATGCCCATGCAGCTTCAACACAATGCCACAGTTCTTCAAGAGTAGTGACTGGCGTATTGTGACGAGCCAGAAGCTCGGCCACTATAGACCAGACGTTTTCAGTTGGTGAGAGATCTGGAGAATGTGCTGGCCAGGGCAGCAGTCGAACATTTTCCGTATCCAGAAAGGTCCGAACAGGGACTGCAACATGCGGTTGTGCATTACCCTGCTGAAATGTAGCGTTTCGTAGGGATCGAATGAAGAATAGAGCCACGGGTCGTAACACATCTGAAATGTAACGGCCACTGTTCAAAGTGCCGTCGATACGAACAAGAGATGACCGAGACGTGTAACCAATGCTATCCCATACCGTCACGCCGGGTGATACGCCAGTATGGCGATGACTGATACACGCTTTCAACGTGCATTCACCGCGATGTCGCCAAACACGGATGCGACTATCATGATGCTGTAAACAGAACATGGATTCATCCGAACAAATGACGTTTGCCATTGGTGCACCCAGGTTTGTCGTTGCGTTTGTCGTAGGCGCCCCTGTCTGTGATGCAGCGCCAAGGGTAACTGCAGCCATGGTCTCCGAGCTGATAGTCCATGCTGCTGAAAACGTCGTCGAACTGTTCCTGTAGATGGTTGTTGTTTTGCAAACTCAGGGTACGAGACGTGGCTGCACGATCCGTTACAGCCATGCGGATAAGATGCCTGTCATCTCGACTGCTAATGATGGGATCCAGCACGGCGTTCCGTATTGCTCTTCTGAGCCCACCGATTCCTTATTCTGCTAACAGTCATTGGATCTGGACCAACGCGCGTAGCAATGTCAGGATACGATAAATCGCAATCGGAGCACGTTGTAGGTGTCGCCACCGGCTTCAACCTTCTGTGAATGTTCTGAAAAACTAATAATTTGCATATCACAGCATCTTCTCCATGTCGGTTAAACTTCGCGTCTGTAGCACGTCATCTTCGTGGTGTAGCAAATTTAATGGCCAGGAGTATAATTTTAGTTCTGCTGGAAATGGTTGACCGCCGTTTTGTCAGGTATATATGTGGCTAGGTTGTTACAGCAGGGGAAGAAATAAAAGACTGCAAAACTCGTCTTCTGCTGTAAGTCACTGATTGATCGCTCAAAATTACGTGTCGACAGAGCTTTTCGCATAGCCGCCATTAAATCTTGGCTGCTGCTTTCGACACCGTTTCGCGTTATAGAATAGAATATATTAATAGCTGTGACCTCCGTGTTTGTGTCTCGGAGTCTCGCCTGTAGCCGAGCGGTAGTCGGCTACCACTGCGGCTACACCATCGCCGCGTGACAATCGGCAGGTAACGGGTAATTTTTATCTACTAAAGCATTAATTGATATTAATTTTCTTAGTTTGGATTTACACGATTTGAGGGTCTGTGCCCAGCCTCCTAAAGCATGTGACAGAATTTAAAAAAAGGGACAAATCGAAAGTGCTGGTTCAGAAAATGATATGATTCCCGAGCATTTTTAAATAAAAAATATTTTGCGCATGTTAAAAAGATACTTGTAGTTGAACGCGCAGCTTTGAACGCTGCTAATGGAAGATTCTCTAGTTCGGATTTCCTTTGCAAGATTTTTTTAACGTTTCCTTGAATTTTATACGTTTTGTAAAGTGTAAATTGTAATACAGATATAATGAATGATAGTTTTACAAAAGAAATAACGCGATTTTATTTCCAGTTGTAGGGTCATTTGAAGGAATTTGAAAGTCAATACAATATGTGAAATGACGTACATATTTACCACGCCGAAATGAATTTGCACTCTGCAGTGGAGTGCGTGCTTGAATGATAAAAAAATGTTCAAATGTTTGTAGAACTTATGGGACGTAACTACGGGGTCATCAGTCCCTAAGCTTACAAACTACTTATGAAGTAGCTAAGACTAAGGACGTCACAAATATCCATGCCCGAGAGGGGATTCGAACCCCCGATCGTAGTGGCCGTGCAGACCGTGACTGGAGCGCCTCAGTCCCCTCGGCCACCGCAGCTGGCCTTGAATGATATGAAACTTCCTCGTAGCACAACGTAACCAGATTAATGTGGAAGGAAAGTTCATAAATAGTAATTGTGGAACCCGTATGCTCATTTTTCAACGGAATGAAGAAATAAAAGTCGAGAGAAATAGTCGCGTGGTCCCAGGCGTCATGTTAAGCACTGGGCAGCCGTTTCCGCCGGAGGTTCGAATCCTCCCTAGGGCATGTGTGTGTGTGTGTGTGTGTGTGTGTGTGTGTGTGTTGTCAATTTTTTTCAAATGTTTCTAAAACTAACGGACGAAACGGCATTGGTCGCAATTACTCGAATTTAATTGATTATTAAGGGCAAATCGAAGACGCATAATAGTTTCTACAGCTGTCACCAGTTTTCTGCTTCTGTTTTGAAGCGCAATGGGCGACAAGCGATGAAAAAATTTTACTCTATTTGAGAAAAAAAAAAAAAACCTTTTGAACGACCTAGTTTCAGAAATGGTATCAGTTATAGAAAATAAAAAGACAGATGGGTCGACTATTTTGGAAAAGCAACACGCATGCTGTTTTAAAAAGAAAAGTCAGGACAAACAACTAACATAGGGTTAGTAATAAAAATCAGATGTATTATGACTGTTGTCAACATCTATTTTTATTAAATTAAGTTTTCCTTTTTCCGTTGTTCTGTGAATGTGACAGTACTTTTTACACAACCAGCTGATCAATTTACGTCCACTCGTCCACCTACCTGAGCCCCATGTTTTAATGAAAAACAATAATCACTTGTAACATTGATCGATCGTAATAGTAATTGCATGGCACAACACTATTGCAAAGGTTTAATTGAAAGCTTTATTATGAGAGCATGGTTTTGTGATTCGGAATGTGATAAAATTTTACATCCAGCCGGCCGCGGAGGCCGAGGGGACTGAGCCGCTCCAGTCACACTCTGCACGGCCACTACGTTCGGAGGTTCGAATCCCCTCTCGGGCATGGATAAGCTAGTAGATAAGTAGTTTATATGTTTAGGGACTGATGACCCCGTAGTTAAGTCCAATAAGCTATACAAACATTTCTTTTATTTTTTATTTTATTTATTTATTTATTTATTTATTTTTTACGTCCAGACTGGCGATAGCGAGAGACAATGTTGGCCACTGTTGCTCAGTGTCGAGATGTTGTTTGACCAATCGCGGGGGAGACGCAGCTAGTGCATACGTCACCTGTTGCCAACATTCTCTCGCGCGACCTCCGACCACGATGTAAAATTTAACCTGGAATGTTTTTTCCGCGTTCTTTTCCGTTTAGTATGACACCGACTATGACGTCATTGGTCATTAGTATGAAACGCGTATGAAACTCGCTCTTATTATATAGATCAAATGGTTGTGTTCTAACACGAAAACCACGTCGTGGTCTTTCAATATCGTCGAGTACAGCTAAGTTTTCCTCTTCTGAGGACCTGTCCGTAGCATCAAAAGAAAAAGAAGGTGATGACGACGACGAAAGCATTTCCATTGTTCAGCTTCAAAACTTGTAAAAATTTTGCGCAAAATACACGGAAACCAGTCGTAAAAACAAAATCAAACAATTGTTAGATAATTTATGGACTTGAGTTTGAATGCCGCTAGTGCTACGTAGTGAATATAGTTAAAACTAACGTTAACGTGTAGTTAACCCCAGAGAAACGCGCATTTATCTATAACGGACAGGTAACTACGGTTGCGACGGTAACTGTTGTCTCGGAAACCCATTTTGTACTTAACCGTTCAGGTAACCCACAGATAACTATGACGGGAAAGGTAACAACTGTTTCGGAAACCGGAAAATAGTGTTGAGAATTTGTATCTGACGTGAGCGTACTTGAGTTATTCCGTGTAGGTGTGGTGATCGCTGTGTCCCCAGTGGTGTAGAGGTCAGTGCAGCTGCCTAGAAAGGAAGAGACCTGGGTTCTAGTCCCGGCTGGATGCACATTTTCAACTTTACCCATTCGCAGTTAATGTCATACATTCCGTGAATATGGACATATATTAACTGCTGGATCAAAAGTGACGTCTCTTTCACCTCTAGTAATGTTGCTGATGTGAAAAATTACGAGTAACACCGTGGTTCAGAAACCACGTTAAACTGTAGGTCCCTCTATAACTCGCTTAGGAAGTCAGCTGGAAGGTCGGAGGAAGGCAAAGGCCTACCACCACCAAACAGGACCAATCACTGTGGTGTTCAAACCAACTGCTTTTCCTTTTTTAACCATCATTAAAACATATCAATGAAACGAATTTCTTTTGATGAACCTGGCACAAGGCTGAATTTCAGTACACGATCTAGAAATACATGCTCACTGAATAATGTGTACGTGTGACTCGCCACTTCTCTCTAGCGAGAGTTGGCGCTGCTTTACAAATACTGCCTAGTGCTGACATGCTGCCGCTGTAAACGTATGTCAGGCTGCTCACACGAAGCTGAAATCGGCGGTCACGAAATCTGTGGTCTGCTCCTTATTTCCAGAACAGCAAAACACCTTCTGTCAGCCGCTTTGACCTCGGTAGGCCACTGTGTCTTACTATAAGTCAAGTTCGGCTATGTCTTCCCAATACAAGTAGTGCATTTCTGCATGTTGTCGCTTAGTGCGCAGAGGAAACTAGAACTGAAAGTCGGTCGAGATTAGCGTATCAGCGCGAGTAGTATAGCACAATCTGACCCTATTCTCACTTGACTCAAGCTCACAACCGTCAACTTCGTCGAGTTACCAGCGCCAAAGTACCAGAGTAAACGAAAAGAAGAGGGGTGGGGGGAGGCCAGCTACAGAGATTAAAAACTGTTCCAGTTGTGTGGATGTGGCGCAGAACACAGAGTGCGGAACAAGCGGGCATCTGTAATTGAGAGGAGTGCTCGAGTATTTACGGCTTCAGCAGCGGAAATCAATACGGCGCTCTGCCCAGTGGGGGAGCGTCTCTCTGCGTCGCAGTGGGAATACACAGGCACACCCTAGCAGGCTAGCAGGTGTCCGTTGCAGTGGGAATACACACAACTCCCCAAGCAGGTGTCGGTCGCACTGGGAATACACACAGTTCACCCTATATGTTACATTGCTGTGGGTGTGGTGTCGCACAAGTCCAAAGTGCGCGCCACCATTTTCGCAGCGCGCCGCCATGCACGCACGGCGCGGCGTTCTTACGACGTCAGCCACGAGCGCCCTCTGCTGCAACTCCGCTCGTGGCCACCACTGAACGACATCGTTCACTTGGGACTGAGATATGAACCAGCAAACACTTCGGAATCAGATAGGCACCAGTGAAGACTTGGCTATCGGACAGGCACTAGGCAGGCCTCTAGCTCAACTATGTATCAGCATTCTGCAGTACTGAGCTATGTAGAAGTTAAGTATTACTAACTCTCTAAGAAATATAGATCTCGTTCTAATTTACTCTAGTGTTTCTAGTTTCTGCTGTCCCACTGGCTGGTCACCTCCTACCTGCACCAGCGTGCATCCTTTATTCCTGTGTCGGTCTTTCTACTCGGCCACCGACACCTACGACGGAAACGAGACACAAAAGAGGCGACGAGGCTGGGACACAAAAGTGGCGACGAGGAGCGATAGACGAACCTTGGACCAGTCCGCTTGCAGCAGCCAGACAGCAGCAGTCGGAGCATGAAGAATTTGCTCCCACCCACCCACCCTTATTATAAGAATTTTGGGGGAAGATATTTTGTTCCGTGTTTGGTGGACTTTTTTGTTGCAGAGCGTCCTCTTTCATATTGCATTTGTGTTTTGTTATAATTTACTTGTATGCGCGGCGCCTAATCGGTCAGCATGGCTACTACCCGAACCCAAACTTAATGGAAATTATTCAGTTACAGACGGCGCAAATCACGCAACTACTCCAAGCTGTGTCGCAGTTGACGGCACAGGCTCACCAACAACAAAACCAGCCATCGCTTCAGCCGCCAACACCTGCCGCTGCACAGCTCCCTACGTTCCGCCAGTATGACGAACGTGAGGAAGAATAGAGTGATTACTTCGCTCAATTTCAGGAACTCGTTGCGGCTCATCAACTAACAGGTCAGACAGTCAAACATTTCTTTCTCGCCGTAGTTGGCACCAAGACTTTCGTGTTACTGCAGAAACTTTTCCCCCACGCATCTCCTCGTGATGTAGACTTTGAATAACTAGTAGAGGCACTAAATGCTCATTATGAGAGAAAAGTTCTCGTAGCTGCGGCGTGGTACCGATTTTTCAGACTGAAAAAATCACCAGAACAGACCCACACGCAATGGATTACGGAATTGAAGGGCTTAACCCGCCAATGTAAATTTACTTGCTCTTGTGGACTTTCTTATAGTGACGTGATGTTAAGAGATGCGATTACACAGAACATTCAGGACCCCAGAATTAGGGCAGCAATTCTGAAACAGTCTGACCCCTCATTAGACAGTGTACTGCAACTTATTGAAGCGCATGATACTTTTGACTTAGCAGATGTAGAAATACAAAGCCACAGTGTTAATTCAGTGCGCCATAACGGACGCTTTCCTAGCCGTAGTTCTCAGTCTAGCCCTTGTGATTTTTATTTTTCTACCGGCCGTGCTGAACAGACAGTGAACAGTAGCCAGTGTAAAAGTGCGACACAAAGGTCACCCCGTCGTGTTAGACAAAGTAATTTGAATAACAGGTGCCAACGTTCATTTCAGAAAAATGTTCGTAAGTCTTGCCCCCGGGGTGTAACTCGCCACAAGCGTGCGCATTGCGCTAGCCGCAACGCAACCTGTTATCAATGTGGCAAATTGGGACATGTTCAGTCAGTGTGTATGCAGAGTGTAAATTCAAAGAACAGTAACGTTAGAAACAGTGCTTTTCAAAGTGCGAGAGTAGTGCATGCAGTGAATGTCATACACGCTGTGGACTTGATCAGTGCTTTGCTTGAATCTCAAATGAAAGACATTATTGTGCCTACTGCACAACTATGTAGTGAGCCACATAGCAAGCGTCGTCGAGCGCGTAAAACTGTGCAACGGAAAATGGTTCGGGACAAGCAAAATGACTATGTACAGTGCACTCCTGTAGTGAATCTAGCGCCTTCTGCAACTTCTCATTGTAATAGTGCCCAGTACTGTGTAGATAGTGACAGTAGACTTGATGTAGCTACTCAAAAGTTTAGTGCAGTAGTTAGTGAATCTGTAGTAGCCTCGTGTTGAGCGGACGCCGATCCGGCGGTTGTGCCATCTAGTGACAGTGTTGTTAATCCGCTGTGTGCCGATTCTGCGCCGCTTCCTATCGCACGCTGCCCGCGCATGCACAAGGCCAGCACACAAACTGTATTAGACGTTGCCAACATTCGCGCACCTGTCGAGCCCCACAAGCAAAAGCTTTTTGTGATTCTTTGCATAGAAAATAAGACTGTGAAATTTCAGCTTGATACTGGTTCCGCTGTTACATTAATTAAGAAAGACACTTACGAACTTCTGGGTTTGCTAATATTGTCGCCGTATCAACAAGTGCTAACAGCATATACAGGTCAAAATATTCCCGTGCTATGAACGTGTAGCCTGCCTGCCTCTTTTCAAAGTGTAACAAAAACAGTTTCTTTTGTAGTTCTTCAGGCCAAACTACACACAACATTTTTGGACTAGATGCATTTGACTTGTTTGATTTATCTATTCAAAGAGATGTACTGCAGATTTCGTCAATAGTGCCTCAGGACAAAATCAGTGCATTGTGTGAAAAATACAGTGATTTGTTTTCGCTGGAACTAGGTTGCGCAAAAGACTTCGTGTCACATGTAACTTTGAAAGAATCTGCTGTACCAAAATTTCGTAAAGCTAGACCATTGCCTATCGCAATTCGTGATAAAGCTGCAGAAGAACTTAAACTTTGACAAGATAGTGGGGTGATTTCTCCAGTTTCTGCTAGTCAGTGGGCCTCGCCTATAGTAGTTATACCCAAGCCGTCAGGAACACTTCGTCTCTGTGCGGACTTTAAATCAACAGTGAACAGTCAAATAATTTTAGACACTTATCCCCTGCCCAGACCTGAGGAACTGATGGACAAATTAGGACAGTCTCGCTTCTTTTCTAAGATTGATTTATCAGAGGCATACTTACAAATTCCGCTTGATGACGAGTCAAAAAAATTTTTCGTCATTAATACTCACATGGGCCTTTTTCAATTTCAACGTCTACCCTTTGGCAGTTCTTCCGCCCCCACTATTTTTCAGCCCTTTTTGGAACAGTTGACAGTTTCTGTACCGTGTTGTTCGAACTATTTAGATGACATTGTGGTCTCAGGGCGCACAGTTGAAGAACGTTTAGCAAACCTGGAGTGCCTTTTCAAAGTGTTGACTACAGCAGGTCTACGTTGCAATAAAGCAAAGTGTTCGTTTTTTCAAACTGAAATAGAGTACCTAGGCCATGTGATTAATGCCCAAGGAATCCATCCCTTACAGTCACATCTTGCAGCAACCAAAGACTTGCCTCCTCCTAAGAATGTGCACGAATTGCAAGCAGTAATGGGAAAGCTTAGTTATTATTTCAGATTTATTCCCAATGCCTCTCAGATTGCAGCTCTACTGCATCACTTACGTAAGAAGAATGTTCCTTTTGTATGGTCCAGAGATTGCCAGGTTGCCTTTGACAAATTAAAGTCTGCACTACTCAGTGATGCATGTTTGATTCACTTTGACCCCCAGAAGCCTGTAGTGCTAGCAGTGAATGCCTTGTCGTACGGTCTGGATGCAATATTGTCACATCGTATTGGTTCTCACGACCGACCTATTGTGTTTGCATCCAAGCTACTGACGCCGACGCAACAGAATTACAGTCAGATAGAAAAGGAGGCCTTAGCAATCATTTACGGCGTCACAAAGTTTCATCATTATCTCTATGGCAGAAAATTTTATTTGTTGACTGACCACAAGCCTCTCACATCGTTGTTCTCACCCACAAAGCCAATTCCGCCACGAACGGCACAAAAGCTTCAGAGATGGTCCTTAATACTGTCTAATTATCAGTATGAGATTTTGTACCGACCTACCACTAAACACGCCAACGCGGACACACTTTCCCGACTTCCGGTTGGCCAGGATGTGTCATTTGATTCTTCAGAAGTGGCATGTTGTCAGATAGACTCCAGAGATGCTTCCGCTGTCGTAGACTTCCCTTTGAACTCTCATCGAGTTGCACAGGAAACAGCTGCGGATGCAGACCTAAGTGTGGTAGCACGTTTTGTTCGCTCAGGGTGGCCTGCCAGAGCCAAAGACATTGATCGGCCTCTTGTTCGACGTTTTTTTGCACAACGTCATGCATTATCTTTAAGTCAGGGTGTTCTGTTGTTACATACAGACAACGACCAAACAAGAGTGATTGTTCCTCGTTCCCTGCAACGTGAAGTGTTACGTCTCCTGCACCAAGGACATTGGGGTATCGTTAGGACAAAGCAACTGGCCAGACGTCATTGTACCTGGGTTGGTATTGACGCCCAGATAGAGAGCGTGACATCACAGTGTACAGTTTGTGTGGAGCATCATGCGGCTCCTCCGCAACGTTTCTCAGACTGGCCACGCACCAAGGGACCATGGCAACGTTTACACATTGATTTTGCCGGACCTTTCTGGAATACCCGCTGGTTAATTGTAGACGCTTTCAGCAAGTTTCCTTTTGTGATTGCCATGAACTCAACAACGGCGTCTAGTACTATCAGTGGCTTAACATCAGTGTTTAGTATCGAAGATTTGCCTGAAACTATCGTCAGTGACAATGGACCTCAGTTTGTTAGTGCGGAATTTCAACAGTTTTGTCGTGTGAATGGCATTCAGCATATCACCACCGCACCTTGTCACCCTCAGTCCAATGGTGAAGCAGAACGTTTCGTTCGAACATTCAAGTCTCACATTGAAAAGATGAAAGGTCAGCACTCCAGGCAGCAAGCTCTTCAAATTTTCCTGTCTACGTATCGGTGCATGCCACGTGACGGCCCGTCTCCTGCCGAGCTGCTACACAGCCGCCATCACCGCACTCTTCTTCACCTGCTGCAGCTTCCCGCGCATCGAGTCGGTTCGTATGGCGCTTCGCGTTTTCAGGTTTCTACGCCGGTGCTGTACAAGGTGTTTGCTGGGAAGAACCTTTAGTTGCCGGGCACCATTCAGCGCGTGCTCGGTCGCAATATGTATGTTGTACGTTCTTCCACAGGGTCGGAGCTTTGGCGCCACGCAAACCAATTGCGCTTGCACAGGCCGCGCGATCCTGTCTCCAGTTTATTGACTCCAGACCCAGTTCACCGCCAGGGAGCACCTCCACATCGCTCGCCGCCGGGTCCTGCGTCCCCGGACTACGAGATAGTACCCATGGAGGTAGACGCGCCTCCATTGCAGTCGCCGCCGCTGTCGCCGCCGCAGATGACAGCGTCACCGAGAGGGACTCCGGGACCGGGCGTGCCCCCGCCGCCTGGGCCACGCACCTCAGAAGAAGATGACCTGCTCCCTCTGGGCGGAAGCGTGCGCCCTTCCCCTGGTTTTGGTGGGTTTCCCGGGGGATCGCAAGTGGATGCCGGGGCGCGGACGGCGTCTCAATCCCAGCCTCAGCTACGACGCCCGTCCCACCAGTAACGCCCCCGCCCAGGCCCTCCTCCCAGTGCCGTCGCCGTGGCCCTCACCCCTACGCCACGACGGCGCGGAGGTTTGGGGGGGAGGGGTGTGGTGTCGCACAAGTCCAAAGTGCGCGCCACCTACTTTCGCCGCGCGCCGCCATGCACGCACGGCGCGGCGTTCTTACGACGTCAGCCACGAGCGCCCTCTGCTGCAACTCCGCTCGTGGCCACCACTGAACGACATCGTTCACTTGCGACTGATATAAGAACCAGCTAACACTTCGGAATCAGATAGGCACCAGTGAAGACTTGGCTATCGGACAGGCACTAGGCAGGCCTCTAGCTCAACTATGTATCAGCATTCTGCAGTACTGAGCTATGTAGAAGTTAAGTATTACTAACTCTCTAAGAAATATAGATCTCGTTCTAATTTACTCTAGTGTTTCTAGTTTCTGCTGTCCCACTGGCTGGTCACCTCCTACCTGCACCAGCGTACATCCTTTATTCCTGTGTCGGTCTTTCTACTCGGCCACCGATACTTACGACGGAAACGAGACACAAAAGCGGCGACGAGGCTGGGACACAAAAGTGGGAACACACAGAAGCCAACCCAACAGGTGTTGTTTCGCAGTGAAAATACAGGAGAATTTTTCTTCTTGGATTTAGGTTAATTACTTTGGTTATGTTGTTTCTAATTTGAAATATTTTTATAACTTATTTTCTTTAAATTGTTTATCTTTTGTTTGATTTGGTGTTTCTATATTTTCTTTCAACTACTTACATCAGATATGTGCTAGTCTTGCACGGTTCGCAGGAGAGGTTCTGTGAAGTTTGGAAAGTAGGAGGCGAGGTACTGGCGGAAGTAAAGTAATGAGGCGGCATCGTGAGTCGTGTCGAGATAGCTCAGTCTGTGCCGGGCGCCGTGGCTCAGCGCGCCCGGTCAGAGGGATCAACGCTCTCTGTAATAAAAAAAGCTGAGCCAACAACGCATCGAAATAAAACGAACAAAAACGATCAGCGCCCGCAACAACGAGAACTATCAATAGAACGACAAAAAAAAAAAAAAAAAAAAAAAAAAAAAAAAAAAAAAAAAAAAAAGTCGGTAGAGCGCTTGACCGCGAAAGGCAAAGGGCCCAGATTCGGTTCCCGGTTCCAGCACACAATTTTAATCTGCCAGGAAGTTTCATATCAGCGCACACTCCGCAACAGAGTGAAAGTTTCATTCTGGTATTTTTAATTTATTTAAAAATTCATTTTTGAAAGACTGTAGAAAATATTTAAGGTCATTATGCTGTGCCGAGTTCGGCGTGAGAGGTGAATGCAACGGCATTTTGTGTAATTGTGGGTCGCGAGCGATGGAGTGGCCGACCGCTCTAAGGCACCTTACTGTAGAGTGCGCGCTTGCTTCCTATCGGAGGTTCGAGTCATCTCCGGGACATATGTGTTGTGTGTGTGTGTGTGTGTGTGTGTGTGTGTGTGTGTGTGTGTGTGTGTTGTTCTTAGTTAGTTTAAGATAGTTTATGAAAGTCTAGCGACAGATAATCGTAGTAATTAAGTCCCATAGATTTACAAACATTTGAACATTATTTTGTAATTGTGGTATTGTCTGATACGGTGTGCGTGTTAAAATTTATGTTAGAAAAATAGCTCCCATTATATTAAGTCGTGTGCCTGGTAAAAGTGTCAAACCTACACCGACATAAATACTCGTAACTCACATTGAAGTGCACGGCAGAGGGTTCATCTAACCGTTTTTATGATATTGCTCTACAGTTGCATTCTCTAATAGCGCGCGGGAAAAGGGAATACCTAAATATTTCCGTTTCCGATCTTATTTCTCTTATATTAAGATGACCGTGTCTCCCTAAGTAAGTGGGTGCTAACAAAATATCTTTGCATTCAGAAGAAAAATTTGCGAAAGAAATTTCGCGAATAGATCTCGCGGCAACGAATAACGCCGTTCATTTGATGATTTCCACTGCAACTCGTGCATCATTTCCGTGACACACTCTCTCCGTTATATCGCGATAATACAAAACGAGCTGCCCCTCTCTGCACTTTCTCTAAATCATCCGTCAGTCCCACATGGTGTGGATCCCACAATGCGCAACAATTCTCCTAAATAGTACGCACTAGTGTATTGTAGGCAGTTTCTTTAGTTTAACTGCTGCATCTTGTTCTACCAATAAAACATTTACATGAGTGAGTTCCAGTAGAACTGTTTAAACCGAGTGTAGCATCACGCGTATGGCACGCGGGGCTGGAATCCGTAGTTGGGTTCATTGTTACATCTGTATTTACTGAGTTTTGAAATAAATTGTCAGTCCAGTGAGAATTATTTTCAAAATTATTTGCACTGTTATCAGAGAGAGCAAGGGAATTTATACAAGACCAACTGGTGGCATGGCGACAGTGATGACTGGGTACAAAAATGGGTCACACAATGAGAAATAAACGCCGTAAAAGAAGGCTGAAAAGGAAATAATGATTGCTGACAAACACCGAATAAAGAAATTTGTGCAAATAACGATCAAATGAGAGCAGTGTTTGAATCTGACTAAGACAGCAAAACATTTCAAGCAACCCGAACCTTAGCAGAATGTTGTCAAGTGAAAGTTATCTAATAAAAGTTTTGTGTGCGTCTGTGTGCCGCAAAAAAATAAGAAATTGATGCCTTACGTCCTCCTCCAAAAATGGCTTCATCACAATCATGTTAAATTGTTTCCACCATGAGACGAAACAATCATTCTCTAGACCTCAGATATAAAAATATAATGCATTATGTTCCTGCTTCATTTCGGACAATTTCTCGCGATCATATTATATTCACTTTATTGATCCTAAAACTGAGCTAAAGAGTTGTTAAAAAGTCATTGCTATGTTAACCAGAGTGGGTATTCTTCTCCCAACAGATATTTGTCGCCGCTGTGGAGTAGCTGAGCGATCTAATGCGTCTCGCTGCGGAGCGCGCGGTTGCTCACCGTGGAGGTTCGACTCCTCCCTGGGGCATGGGTGTGTGTGTGTGTCCTTAGGTTAGTTTACCTAGGTTTAAGTAGTTTGTAAGCTACGGACTGATGAACACGCAGTTTGGTTCGATAGAATTACAAACATTTGAACATTTTTTTATTATTATTATTATTATTTTTTTTTTTTTTTTTTTTTTTTTTTTTGTATTTGTCAAACAAGATATGACGTCTTAAAAGATTGAGCTGTATGAAAACGAAACGAGAATGGATAGGGCGGAAGACAAATTACAGAGAGGGAAGGACTAACTACAGCTAGTTTACTGATAAACGATGCCGAATTCATTATATAGGAATTTCACCGTCCCACTTGTGATTGCAACAGTGTTGTGAAGAACTTGGTAATCGAATAAGTGGGCGAACCATTGCATTCACAATATGTCTTAGAAGGGGAACATTTTCTTTCTCTTTGTGGGCCATCGGCAACCCATGGTCGCAGTATCACTGAAATGGACTTTCCTGAACTCTCTGTTCGATACAGTTATCTATCACTTCTTAGACTTCTGTCAGTGGGGTACTTGCTTGCCGGCCGCGGTGGCCGAGGGGATTGAGGCGCTTCAGTCACGGTCTGCACGGCCACTATGGTCGGGGGTTCGAATCCCCCTTCGGGCATGGATATTTGTGCCGTCCTTAGTCTTAGTTAGTTCATAAGTAGTTTGTAAGTTTAGGGACTGATGACCCCGTAGTTAAGTCCCATAGACTTTACAAACATTTGAACATTTGGTACTTGCTTAGTTTGGTACATGTATGCGGATGCCGGCCGCGGTGGTCGAGGGGACTGAGGCGCTCCAGTCACGGTCTGCACGGCCACTACGGTCTGGGGTTCGAATCCCCCCTCGGGCATGGATATTTGTGCCGTCCTTAGTATTAGTTAGTTCATAAGTAGTTTGTAAGTTTAAGGACTGATACCCCGTAGTTAAGTCCCATAAGCTTAACAAACATTTGAACATTTTGTATGCGGATCTAATAAATCGTTAATTTTATTCTAGGTGACATTTCAAACTAGTGTCTCACTTCCGTTATTAGCAGGGTGAATGACAATACTGTCGTCCTCATTCAGGCTTTTTATAGCATTCTTCTCACACACAGTTAAATTATATTTTGGATGTTTAGCTCGAACCATGCAGCGTGCCATGGAGAAATGACATTAATATTCAGTGACGCCGTATTGAATTCTAATCAACATATAAGTGCATTGATGTCAAAGATGAAATTTAACCAAGGACATGAATGCAAAATTTTTACAACAAAATATTCTAATACCGTCATAGATGTTATATCAGCTTTTTGTTGGAGCACTATGTATGCAATAGAACAACCTGTAATCTTTCTTGTATTGTCTCGTTCTTGTCATGTCTTCTCTTGAAAGGGTGATACCATCATGATTTTGCGAGAGTCGCTGTTAGATGCTTTTCCTCATGAATGCCATTCGAGGTCTGTTAAACTATTGTAATATTTATGATGTGATCTTAAATCGAAATGATGAACAGTATTTCGTGTTCGTCATGGTAGCATCACCCAGGATAGACATTTTAAGCATTTTCAGGATTTTAGCTCCAGCTGCAGCATCTCCAACATCATCTCTCAACTGCAATCGCCGGCCGCCATTTCATTGCTGATTAAATTAACTAATTATTTAATTATTCAACACTGTTGCTGCACCAGCCGTCACCACCACCATCATGGAACGGAATGAAATGTAATTATCCACGGTTCAAGACTTTTAACAATTATTTTTCAGCTGGGACTGCTGTCCTGGACGGAGTTGGAATAATGTTTCATGACTAAGATTTTAATGAAATTTATGTAAGTAGGTTTGCGGATCAAACAGAAGTGAAATAATGTGAGACTTTTCAATATCTGGTACTTGTCGAGAGGGGAATCATAAGAGTTTGGCGTAGGACAGATCTTGAGTTAACAACAATTACATAACTGATAGGCAATTGTCATGTTTAAAATAATTATCGGACTGAAACTAACCTTTTTATTCAATTTTTCAGTATAGAGTTTCGTCACTTTAAGTAATGGTTACAATAGAGAAATATTTTTGTTAAAATCAGTTCTTCGGCTTATGCAATCTATTTACAATAGAAAGAATGTCATAATTTAATGCAATTTATCATAATTCAGTAAATTTCAGTTCAAGTGCAGCACAGTACATTATAGTTTACTTAGGTTTTTTTGTTCAGTTTTTATTTTAATTCATTTGCTAGGACGCCACAGCCTCCAAAACAAGGTATGTACCACAGTCTAATATATACAGTCGCGACACTACCGCTGATTTTTGTTATACTAGGCGACTGCAGCGCTCCTTGCGGACGTAAAGCCACGTTGCTCTATATCGTATACGAGACGTGTGTTTGTTGTGTGTTTTAGTATACGAAATGGTTTTTACGAAGGAAACCGTGTGTAGTGCAATAAACTGCAGCAACAAAAACTATAATACGTCATATTTATCATTCTTTAGGTTTTCTACAGAGCCTGAGAGGTATGTGACATAAAGTTTCGGTAATGCTTATTTACAATTATGTTGTGAGCAACACACACATATTGAATATTATTTCTTTTTAGGATCAAGAAATGGCTTATAAATAGCAGGCGACAAGATCTTTTGAATAAAGTTGCCGCGTATTTACGTGATAATGTTAAGTCCTGCCCGCTACACTTCGATGCAAACCAGTTCATGAATGATGAACGGAAGAAGCTGGTGTGGAATTCTGTGCCTAGATTGTTTGATGTTCCAAACAAACCACCGAAACTGGGAATGAAGAGGAAACTACCGTAAAGACGTGATAATTTAAACGCGGAAGAAATTAAACTGTGTCCTGAAACAAGTACAACGACTGTGGTTGCTGCTAAATCACAAAAATGTTTCAAATGTTTGTTAAGCTTATGGGACTTAACTACGGTGTTATCAGTCCCTAAACTTACAAACTACTTATCAACTAGCTTATCCTAAGGACGGCACAAATATCCATGCCCGAGGGGGGATTCGAACCCCCGACCGTAGTGGCCGTGCAGACCGTGACTGGAGCGCCTCAGTCCCCTCGGCCACCGCGGCCGATCCTACATCACAGGTAGAAACATTTTTGTCTGGGCATTCGAAAGTATTTCACTATAGAGGCAAATGTATAAGAAATGTATGGAAAAGAAGTGTTCATTGTTACTGTTATTAATGTTTGAAAGGTTAAATGTTTTCCGTTGTATCTAATGGAAACAACAGTCTAATATATAAACCTATTTATCGGAAAACACTGAGCCGTCTTATTTTACAGACGATTGTCGCCCCGCCCCCTCCCACTCCTCCCTCATCTTCGAACCATATGATGACAGACTGTGATAATGACTCAGGATCATTCATATAATATGACATTTAGACTGTCGTGTAATCGACGTAATATTGTCTTAAAATAACATATAATTGAAATAATCTCATAGCGAAATTATATTAGATGAACTAAAACTAAAAAGAAGGGAAAAAATTTCGCACCTTTTAACACCGGGAAGACCAATTACATGCTTCTCATGTGCGAAATACTATGTTTAGCAGCAAAGTAAGGTGCAATATCTGAAGAATTTCGTCATAAATATGTTGCAGTTAGTGTCAGTTTATTCACGAGTTTTTACTAAATTTACATTTGTTGTTATTTAACTGTCACTTAGAAGTTCTGTTATAGGCTTGTCTGCACAAAATACTATGTTTGTCTATCACTACCAGCAAGGTAAGCTGCAAGCAATTTCTAAAGAATTATTTCGTAACATATTGCACAATTGCAGTCTGTGTCCGATCACAACGAGTTTTTGCTCGGTTTACGTTTCTTTTACACTCAGTCATGTGTCAAGATACTTAAATAAAGCTTGGAATGCAAGAATATATACAATATTTAGAAAATCACAGAAATGTAATTACAAGTGGGCATTCTTAATGTGTCGTGTACGGCGTTAAGGGGATAGCCGGCTTTACGACCGCTAGGAGCGCTAGTGTCGCTCCAAGTGTCCGACGGTAACAGCTTTCACAGCAGTGAGTGTCGCGACTGTACTTATTAGACTGTGGTATGTACACTCTCTTTATCTGTTCATCTGTTAACTGAGAATCAGAAGACAGAATAAGGCATTTGTATGTGTATGTGAGACGTGGAAAGGAGTGGGGGAGGAGGAAGTTAGCCACACTCCTTCCGCATGACACCATTTCCGTGTCCAGAACACCATCCATTAAAATCTAGTGTGAGTCAGCTGTAATAAAATTTAAATGTTTTTGGCCAAGAATCAGCCACACTGCAGCTACAATTATGGCCTTGTCAGTGGATAGCTGTAAATCGAAGAAGGTACAATTTCTGTAGAGACTTTGGAACGTCAGTAACTGGTCGTTCGTTTGGACATTCCCACAGTCACCTACAAAAATTCAAATGTTTGTATAGCTTATGGGACTTAACTACGGGGTCATCGGTCCCTAAACTTACAAACTACTTATGATCTATCTAATACTAAGGACGGCATAAATATCCATGCCCGAGCGGGGATTCGAACCCCCGACCGTAGTGACCGTGCAGACCGTGACTGGCGCGCCGCAGTCCCCTCGGCCACCGCGGCCGGCGTCACCTACAGGCTCCCCACCGAGGCAGCCCCATCCGGCAAGATCGTACTTGCAATTTGCGACCCGAGTCCTCAGGGCTCTGTCAGCGTGGGCCTCAAGCATCCTGATGTGATGTGGGCGGTTTCTACAGCTGCAGCAATATGTTTTACATGGGCTGAATCCTTCCAAACAGACGCGTCAAATTCAGCTGCCGACAAACTCAGTTACTTGTGGGTTAGCGCCCTAGTTTGTGTCGATCACTTTACGGTTGATGTTATTCCTAACGCTGACCTTTTTGTTAGTGACCAAACAGTGCTGTTTGAATGACAGAGTTCTATCTAGCTTCGGGTGATTTTAGTGATAGTAATTACATAATATTTCGAGAGTTCTGGCTAATTCCTCCTCTATCGAAGGTGCAATCTTGGGTGGTCACAGGCGTGTCATCAGCGTGTATGAACTGCCTCGCATCGGGTTGCGTTGGCTGCTCGTTTATGTGTTGAACAGCAGCGGATCTAATACAGCGCCCTGAGCGAGACCATTTTTTGGATTCCCTATCTCCGCGGTGGAGTGGCCGATGGCTCTGAGGCGCCTTGCTGCGGCCCACGCGTTTGCTGCCCTTCAGAGGTTCGAGTCCTCTATCTGGAATGGGTAAGTGTGTTGTGCTTAGGATAGTTTAAGAAGTTTGCAAGCCTAGGGGCTGATAACCACAAACTGAAGTCCCATAGATTTACAAACATTTGAACGTTTTTTTGTTTCTCCACTTATTATTTTTTCTTGCATGGTGACACAGAAGCGCCTATTCACAAGTATGCATTGTGACCTTCAATCACCTGGTAAACCTTATAAACCTGTGTACTGTGATCAGTGGTATCATATGGAGCACTGAGATCAACAAGTCACGTGCTTTCTTTGATATGCATCCTCGATGTGCTGCTTTGAATTCTATATTTGCCCAATGCATGTACGTCCTGCTCTACATGTAGGTTGTTCTGACATTAAGACCTCATCTATACGATTCGGTATTCTATTCAGCACCATTCTCTCTAGAATAGATGGCTCAGTAAGAATACTGGGTGAAAGTTTTTGTCGTCCATTTTCTCCTTACCTGGTTTTAGTAGGGCTACCACTCTTGCCTTTTTCTGCACCTTGGGGATCAGCGTGGTCTTGATAAAGTTGTTCATAGGTCAGTTAGCCACCTAAAAGTTTTTGGGCCCAAATGTATAATTTGTTCGACGCTTGCATCATCTTGGCCAGCTGCCTTATTATATTTCAATGCGTCTGTTGCCGTTCGCAGCTTCTCAACCGTCACAGGTGCTTCTAGTGAGAGGTATTCGTTTTCCAGATCTCATTGCAATAGAAAGGCAGCACGTTTGTGGGTTCTTTTCCCACGGAATAGGAGCTGTTGGGCAGTTTGGTTTGAGAAGACATTAGTATGAGGTGTTTTAGAGCTTGGTTAGAGCTCAGGTTCCTGAGTAATCTCCTGTTCCGTTTCAGATCTAGTGTCGTGACTAAGTTACACCACTTCTCTCTTTTACTAATGGTTAATGCTCGGAGCAGATCCTCTTCCGACTCCAAAGTATCTTCAGAAAATAGATCCTTATTCTAAAGCTGCTTATACTTTCTTAGAATTGTTCGTATTTTGTCATTAAGCCCGGTAACCTCTAGGGATTGTTTCCGAGATATATGTCTGGCAAGGTATACAAATATTTCATAGAAGCTAGTGGTTGGAGGTATCGCATCGATCTTAGCATCCAGTACTTCCCGTGAAGTCTTCACCGTGCCTTCTTGTACATGTACTTTCCTTTAAATGGAACGGTATCTGGGCTACTATAGCTTTTACTATCAGTGAGATGTGTCCACGACTTAACTGATTGCTGGGCTTTTCTCTCTGTCCGCTATTGAAAGAGGCTGGTAGTTTGGAATCGTGAATAAGCTTGGAGTCACATCTCTCTGTCCATTCTTCGATGTCTTCCTCATTGGCATCCGTTCCTTGGTAGCCCAATGTCGTGCTGTGGCTACTAAAATCTCCACTTATTGACTATATTGAGTGGTTTTGCAAGTTACTTAGCTCTCTGAGCATCAAATTTGCTCCAGGTATCTTATAGTAGGAGGTCACTGTGAATATTTTCACTTCTATTGTTAAAATTTCTATATTATCTTCACGTGTCATTGTCACGAATCGGACCATAAGCCCAGGCTTCGTGAACATTGCACACCCGTATTGTTCGTGGGACTAATATCATGACTTTTATATTTGGTCTATAGGTGATGGGTCATGTGGATCCTCTGTGGGTTTCCTGCAAGATTAAAATATCGCATTTGAATTTGATGCACATCTCGCAGTGTAAGCGTTCATTATTTGCAGATAAACCTTCGATGTTTACTGAAGTCACTTTTAGGGCTGGTTCTGAAAAGGACGTTTTGTTCAACAAGATAATGCACGACTACAAACTTCTTGGCGTCACAAGGATGTGAGCCTTTGGCCCCGGCCCACGAAAACCTCATTGTCGGCATTCGAAAATGTGTGGAATATGGTGGAACTATGGTCGTATCACTGTGACCAAATACGACAGATGAACGTAGGAACCAGATAAATGCTGGATGGCTATACAAAAGGACGCAATTTGCGTTTTTAATCGTCAGTGACGCACGGAAGTTCGCCTACTAGTTAACAGATCACTTACTGATCGGGTGACTGAATTCAACGTGTCCACTAAATGTGAGCTTTATATCTGTAGCCTTTGAATATGTTCTCTATTTTCCTGAAAATGAATATAATGCAAGAAAGAGCCGACCATATTGTTCTGCTAAAACCACTAAAGTTGATATCCGATTTCTTTGAAGTTTCTAAAAAGAGTGTAACACTTAGTTGACTGTCCAGAACAGCAAGAAGCAATCCAGAAGCAAAGAAGACTCCTAACCAGTGGTTTGAACTAAGAATTAAGGAAGAGACTGGTTAAGAGTCTAATATGGAGTGTGGCCTTGTATGGAGCAGATCGTGGACATTGAGGAAGCAAGATGAGAAGAAAATTGAAGCTTGCGAAATGTGGATATGGCGTAGGATGGATAAGATCAGCTGGATCGGTAAAGTCAGAAATGAAGAAGTACTGAATAGAGTTGGAGGGGAACGGAGGATGTTGCTGACGATAAAGAACAGGAAACTAAACTGGATAGGCCACAGTTTAAGACGAGTTTGCCTCCTGGTAGAGGTAATTGAGGATTGCGTTCCGGGAAGGAGAGGGAGGGGCAGAAGAAGGTACCAGATGCTGGATGACGTCAGTAAGCCACTAGGAGGGTACCAAAGGACGAAGATGATAACAAAAGACAGAGAAGCATGGAGGGCTCTGCAGTCTAAACCTGCCGTACGGTAGGGTTGGAAAAATCCGACCGGTTAAAACCGATACCGGTATTTTAGTTTTGAATAACCGTTTTTTTTTCGGTGTTTATTTGGTGTCGGTTCTAACCGGTTTCTTTTAGTTATTGCCAAGAACCGAGTAAAAAACCGTTACGACTAGTTCCTGTAGTAGTGGTTCAAAATGTGTTTTTTGTAAATAATTTTAAAAAATTAAACATAGTAGACCCTAATATTTAGGGCTATTCCTAAAATTTCCACTGCTGTGAAATATTAGGTCGTCGCAGAAACTAAGAAAAGCGATCGGTGATAATTTAAGAACAATCCCGGCAGTCAGAAACGCGCAACAAACGCGTGGCATAAGAACTTAAGGACTGGTGCAGCTTCTGAGGCATCGATGCAGCTGTTGCCGTGTGGCGTGGCCTATTAGACGACGCGCGTGCACCGGCAGTGTACGAGACTTGCCTCCGTCTGGTCATGAGGCAGTTCCTTGCTGCGTCGCCAGACATCGGTTGTCTCTTAAATGGCACCATCCCGAGTGTGGAAGTACTTCACGAAGTACGGTAGCAGTGAGGTACAATGCTCCATTTGCTTTAAAAAGCTGAAAACGGGTGGAGGTACTACGAACATGCTGTGTCATTTAAGGAGGAAGCATCCAAAATGTTCCTTGGAAGACAAGGTAAATTCGATTCATATACCTATTTTGTAAGTGATGTACTCTAAGCTTGGAATACTAACTTTTAATGTACTATCATATTGTCGTGCTAACAAGTTTTATTAATGTGATTCCTTAAAAGCGAGGGGCTTTTTTAATAACCAATATGGGTGTAGGTAACATTGATGATGTGGTGCGTCGCGAGGTAGCCGTGCGGTCTGAGGCTCCATGTCACGGACTGCGCGGCTGCTCTAGTCGGAGGTTCGAGTCCTCCCTCCTCCCTCGGTCATGGATGTATATGTTGTCCTTAGCGTAAGTTAGTTTAAGTTAGATTAAGTAGTTTGTAAGTCTAGGGACCGATGACCTAACGTCTCATAAGAACTCACACCCATCTGAACATTCTTTGATCATGTGGTACAGAGCTTTGCTAGTTCAATTTGTGTAAATTTACACTGACAACAATCGTATTGTTAGTCGGAACTGTGACTTTATTTTTCGAAATACTTCTGCAGCACTGACTGAAGTTCATGTACTGACTGTAACTTATATATATATATATATAT
This sequence comes from Locusta migratoria, assembly GCA_026315105.1. NCBI lineage: Eukaryota > Metazoa > Arthropoda > Insecta > Orthoptera > Acrididae > Locusta > Locusta migratoria. The sequence continues at coordinate 840,226,095 of CM048745.1, read as the reverse complement.
ATATATATATATATATATATATATATAGTGTATATAACGAGATATTCGTATGCGGTGGCTCACAAGTCCAACTTACGGAGTGGTTGGCTCAATATTCGCAACTGCCGGATGTAAATACTAGGCCAGTAAATCTGTATGCTTCATATATCGTCTTATACGGACTCCTGGCTAAGCTTACACTCAAGAAGGCGTAGCATTGGAAGGGGACCTTGCAAAATATGGAAAGACTAGTGATTTGTCGTATAACGTAAATTTACATACATTTTAACTAAATGTCATAAGTTTCGGTTTCGGCAGGAACTAGAATAACCGACGATTACAGTTTCTGTTTCGGACGCAAAATATGTTTCGTTCGAACTCTACTGGAAATAATAGCAATAAAAAACCGAAAACCGGTTATTTAAAAAACCGGTTATCTTGAGCAATTTTTACGGTGCGGTTAAACTGGAGATGAAAAGAACCGGTATAACCGAAAACCGATTGTTTCAGCGATATCCGCCATCCCTACCGTACGGCAGACAACCAAATGATGATGTAGTCACTTTCCACACTGGAGAAGAAGTCCGGGGCCTCTGAAAAAATTTCAGACAGCCTAATGGTTAATTAGATGCGCGAGCAGCATATATTACGGGATGACGCGTGTGGACGCTGGTGGAGGGGCGTGTTGGAGCACAGGAATGCTCTCAGCGGCGAGCAGCTGTCACCAGACCGGGCCAGGTTATCACAGCTCGTTAGTAGGCCGATGTTCGCAGGCGGCGTGTGCGGGGCGGATATCTGTCAGCGCCCGCCTAACGCGCAATCCCGTCACTTTAATCACAGGGATCTGCTCGGGCAAGATTAAAAAAGTCGACAAATTTCAGCACTTAGAGACGATCACGGAAGTTTAATCATGCAGATACTGGCAGGCAGGTTCATAAAACTCGTTAGCTAGCGGAACATGAAAGATTCACAGCAGATGAAATTACGAAATTGGAGCATGTGGCGCGGACAGTGTTTGGTAAAAAAAAAAGCACCAGCGAGTTTGTAGTGTTGAAATACTCTTATTTTAAAGATTCCGTTAGTTTCGATGTCTGTTTTGATTTAAGGTGTGTAGCGTTTCACTGCCCGGCGAAGTGGAATATCAGAAGAAGAAATTATATGTTAACCAGGTGTCCATTGTTTCAGAGGTATTCGAACCCGGGTTCTATGGTGACAAGGAAGAGGGAAAGAAGAGAAATGATTTTTTTGAGCTGCATTAGGACATTGAAAAAATTCAGTGATGACGAAAGAATATTTGTGCCTGACTAGGATTCGAAGCCAGGATGCCAGCTTTGAGCCAGCAATCGACTTAACCTCTTGGCTATCCGCAGCACGCTTGGCAGCTGCTCCCAATTCTTACAGTTAACGTCCATATTGTTCGTAGACCTCTATGCTCACAGCACTGGATCCCGCATAAAGTTGAACGATTTTTTTTCTGCGTCGCCTGACACCATTAGGGTTGATGTACAACATACAGGGGGAATCCAGGATTTTTGTCTGTTCGTCTGGAAGTGGGGTTTCACCTCATACTAATTTTGTGTCACGGTGCTGTCTCCAAGGAGGGGGGGGGGGCGGAGGCGGAGACTGTGGGATTGCAACCCCCCCCCAAGCTCTACGTCATCCTTGGCTCCCCTCTGCGCAAGAGCCAAGCCTTTATTTCATTGTCCTAATGCAGCTGAAGTTAATCCTTTCTCTCCTTTCCCTCCTCCTCCTCCTCATACAATTAAAGAGGAATGTCTTCCATGAATCCACAGAGCGACGGTTAGAATCAACTGTTTATTGCGCAAACGCGGCTTGAAGACAATTTACAAACCGACTACGAAGATGAAAGTGTGTCTCAGATCCGTCAATGACGAAAGGGGCCCACTTGCAATATATGGAATGTACCGCACGACCTGCACATGAAAAGTCTATTGTAGAATGTTCGGACGATCCTTCGACGGCAGGATCCCCGAACTAGCTGTATATAGTGCATGTGTAATACATGATTTGCTGCTTTTATAGTACTTGAAGATTATCTTCCCATTGCAGTATTCTTTTAACGAAGTTCAGGAATATAGGTAGCAAGTAATGGTGAAAGGTGGTAGTAGTACTTGCATTTGTAGTACATCTGTCGTGTTGCTGCTGGTTTCGAATATTTGCAATAAAAGCACCTTGATACCAAGCTTCTGCGACTATATAGACCAATAATCTTATTCCTTATTGCTGTGTGCACTTATCAAAATAGAAGAACCAGACGCATTAGTTACCTTGAAGTTAAGGTTGATAATAACCTAAGCAATTCGTAGTTTCGCGTGATTCCTAGAGCAACATTCACACCAAATACACTGTGAAATTGCAGCGAACACTATGTCGATGCAGATTAAAAATCTGATTCCAAGAAAAGTATTCTCAAAATAGGTAGAATTTCCAGCAGATTTCCAAATTATCCTCTCCATAAAACACCAGAACCTACGCGACAAACTGGACATTAGACCCTCAGAAAATCAAGTTTGTCATAAACTATAATGAAGAAACCCACACAATTGTGCCATTAAATGCAGTTACAGAAGCCGGAATTCAAATAGAAGACGAGATGCTTTCCAAAGCTTTCAGTTTTGGCAAGCTATCGCAGAAAATTAAGACACGGAGACTAAATAACAAACTAAAGAGCCAAGAACTTAAAAATTTGTGTTATGCCAGAGCAACGTGAAAATACGGAATCATTAATATCAGAAGAAAGTAAAAGGCCTTAATGGCAGAGATTTTATTTTAAAATTGCCCCATAACCGTACTAGTTCTCATATTGTTGGTGATATTGACCAGAAACAGAAGTTGCAGCTTTCAAAAAGTCAAGATCGCAAAGAGAAGCTACCTGTCTAATCAAGGCGGAATTGCTATGTAGCTTAGTAATTAGTACGATGTCAATTAAGCAACAGATGCAATAGTTTCGTCAATAAACGCTGTGGGGGAAAGCAATCAATACTTCTTAGCGCTCTTAAGTGTAAATATTTCTTAGCAGTTTTGCTCAAGCAGGTAGCTTCCTTTGATGAAGAACCTTACAAATAACCTAAGATCTTGAACTCTAAACAGCTTGAACGAGAGAAGCTGCTTGTTTAACACCCATACGCTCATCTGTCACAGTCCACAATGGCTGAACCACTCAGTGTAATAAGCTCAGGCAAGGAGTGCCCAGGCTGTTAAGAACATACTACCGGGTTCCGGTGCAACAAACTGTGACATCAAACAACTTCCTAACAAGTTGCAGTTGTGTAAAGTACCACAAATTCAAGATGAAGGTGGAGGTGTTGTCTCCCAACAAGAAGGTGCTTCTCCACAGTACGCCAGAATTCTTCTAGAGTGTTTGGATATATTTTTCTAGCGATGGACAGAAGGGGTGAATTTAAGGCATGGCCACCACGATCCTCCGGTTTGACAGCCCTAGATTTTTCTTGTAGGCTTATGTGAAGCGACGTATGGACAGTGTTCATATCAACGATATTGACAATTTAGAGGATCAGAGGAGCTATTCACTCCGTTACACTTCGCCGTTTAGACGCGTTTAAAGCGACAAATGGAAGCCACACCGAACAGATATGCACGTAAGGACCAACCGAATATTCGGGTTCGGCCAGTTTTGGCCAAAAAATTGGTTTTGATCGGACAGATTGAATTCGCTCTGTATTCTTGTGTGTGAGTGACAAGTACGTAGAAATTTGCAAATTATTGTTAAAGAAAGGGAAGGAAGAAGGATTAGGAAAGAAAGGAATGGCAGTGGCAGCATTAGGGCATTGAATGAAACAATGGCGTCAAGTGAAAATGTGACCTGGGCCGGGATTCGAACCCGGGACTCCCGCTTCGGTCCAGCGGTCGCCTTAACCACCTTACTACTCGTGCTCGCCTCCTGTCCGTCTCAAACTCCCACAAGTCGCACACTATGGTTGTAGCGCTCCTATCGTCCATACCCTCTTACACTCGCCGTGAAGGCCGGCCGCGGTGGCCGAGGGGACTGAGGCGCTTCAGTCACGGTCTTCACGGCCACTACGGTCGGGGGTTCGAATCCCCCCTCGGGCATGGATATTTGTGCCGTCCTTAGTTGTAGGTAGTTCATAAGTAGTTTGTAAGTTTAGGGACTGATGACCACGTAGTTAAGTCCCTTAAGCTTAACAAACATTTGAACATTTTGAACTCGCCGTGAAGGATTCCCGTGAGAGGTCGAACGTATGACTGCGTCTGCGGTGAAGTATTTGAAGCTAACGTGGTGTTTGCGACTGAATACTTATTATATTGGTGTGGTGTCTGTTCAATATAATTACTGCTTAGTAAATCGTCTCTCAGATGGTGTGCATCAACGATGGAAGCACCTTGTACATGTAGTGTGATAAATTCTACACTGTTTTACTGTTCACTAATGGAAGTTGATGGATACATGTAATTTTTCGTAGAGAGGCGGAGTATGAGATGACGCAGGAAGTGCACCGTCTGTGGCAATTGCATAGTCAACCACGCCGACCCTGCGCTAGCGGAAAAGACGCAAGTAGAAGACGAAGAAATGAAAAGGGGGGGGGGGGGGAACTGTGGGTGCAGAGCTGGTGACAGGAGATTGACGAGGGGCGGGGTGAAGAGATGGAGCAGGATGAGATAAACAAAGCGAAGGGATAGCAAGAGTTGGACGAATAGAGACAGGGGAGAGACGAGATAACTAACAAGAGTGTGGAATGACTGGATAGCGCTGGATTCTTAGCTAGTTTGTATAATGGATGAGTGTTTTATTTCGCTTGTACACACACACACACACACACACACACACACATATCAGACAGATACGGCAGCCGTACACACGATGGACGAACTATTAGGGATGGCGGTTACAGCTGAAACAAACCGGTTTTTCCATCTGCAATTTAATCTAACTGCAAAAACCGCTCAATATATTCGGATTTTTAAGTAACGTGTTATCGGATTTTTATTGATATTATTTCCAGTAACAAATACAGAAATCAAAATGTAAAGAAGTTTAACACTTGCTCAGACTATTCTGTTGCATTATAGATTTCTTCAAGATATGTAGATTCAAAATATATGGTAAAATAGGGAATTGAAACAAAACTTAGTCCGTCTACGTTCGTTGTTTTTGTCGAAAAGTAATCCGGCCTTGAATACTACAAAAAATCCATTAGTTTTGATACATTGATTCTGAAACTAACTCAGCTGAAAAATCATGTTGTAATCAAGGACCATATCACTATTTGGGCACTGCGAATAGTCAATACTGAAGGGTGAAAACTGAGGTTGTCGATTTCTGTCTTTCGTGTTAAGTTGAACGTTTCCAAGGGTTACAAACAGATACAGGGAACAGATCAGCTTATTTTCTGTTTACAATTTCAACCAATGTGAGAGGGAGGTAACAACACTGCTCTTGATGATCCAGTAGAAAAAAAAAAAAAAAAAAAAAAAAAAAACAGTCAATATCACAAGATAACTCCTTCATTAAAATGGCCACTTTCGGCACATTTAGTCCGCCATAATCACATTAAGAGTACCATTTCCAAATTGTTTGCTGCTCTTAATCAGAAGATGGCCGACTAATGCGCCCAAACTGGTCATTGTAACGAATGAGATTTTTGCGATCTTGATTGTTTTTACCACTTGAATATTTCTGTTTATATTATAAACTATGAATGGCTTCCTAAGTTTCTAATTTATTACTTTTGCTATAATATCCTACATCTGACATTATTTCATAGAAATGGTAGATAAATACAAAGTACATCCAGACTCAGGAAAGTGCCTTTTAAAACACAACCGATGTCCGGCGATGACAGTGAGGAACTGCCGTATGATCAGTAGGAATGGGCACAAGAAACTCGCTTTCGAACACACTCGAGATTTCCCGATACAGCACAGAACTCGATACAGTATCGAAGTGTTCGAACATTCAACTGAAAAATTACGCGCATGGTGTCTGTGCAAACGATATACTGGAAATTTTGAAGTAAACCGGCTATCGCTTTGTTAAGAACGTATTTCATATGAAAACTCATGTACATGCATAAAAATGAAGGACATCACGATGAGAAAAATCTGTATACTTTGTTTAAAACTGTGCATACATGACCTCTATGACTACAAGGTATAATCCGTTGATAAAATATCTGCTTCTAATAACAGAAGTACTGAAAAAGTTAATAATCACAGGTATAAAAGCTGTTTTTCAAAATATTTTACATTCCTAAGTAGAAATTAACGTTTAATGCGATTATAAGAGAGAACGTTGCAAAGGAGCATTGTGTTCCATGTCGTATGGTGCAGTAACATACAGGGTGCCCAGGAAAGGACTCCCTGATTTCAAAATTAAATATCTCGAAAACAAAGATCGATAGGGGAATGCAGTAAACGGTATGTTTATTGTGAAAGCTGTAAGAAGTTTATACGGCAGTTTGAAATAATAGTTACAAAAGCTGCTAACAGATGGTGCTGTAATCGCCATACGTAATGCCTAGTATAAATAGTGATCCGAAGCCAGAGCGATCAGTTCCACTATTGAACGTGAAAGGAGATTAGCGTACCGAAGGAAGAGATTAAAACCATGTACTCCATTGAACAACGCGTTTTCCTGGCGCTAGAGTACCACAGGTTAGAAGAGAGTCCTACGGCAACAAGGCGAAGTTTTCAAGCACGATTTAATGTTCCAAAAGGACCCTATGCGAAAACCATTCGTACACTCTTCGCAAAATTTCAACGAACAGGCAGCGTAACTGATGATCTAGTGGGGCATATTGGCCGCAAGCAAACCGCAGTTACGCCTGAAAATATCGCCACAGTTTCTGGAATTATTCAGTGAAATCCAATGTCATCCGTCCGTAGAATTGCATCTAAGACTGATTTGAAGCGTTCCAGCACGCAGAAAATACTGCGAAAGAGCCTACACATGTTTCCATTCAAAATTCAAACGCACCAGGCCATACCCGTACGAGCTGTGCAACAAAGGGTAGCCTTTGCTGATCATATGCTCACACTGATTGATAGAGAAGGATTTGATGTTGGCTGCATCTGGTTTACAGATGAAGCACACTTCCACCTGAATGGATACGTAACTAAGCAGAACTGGCGATTTTGGGGTTCCGAAAAGTCATATTGGTGTGAAGCGAAACCCCTGTATTCTCCTAAAGTTACTGTGTGGGCTGCAGTATGCAGCAGAGGCATTATTGGCTCTTTTTTTCATTCGAGAAACGGTCACTGGTACACGTTACGCAGCAATTTTGGAACAATTTGTCGCCACAAAGCAAGCGTTAGAGGATCGACCAGGTACTGAATGGTTTATGCAAGATGGAGCCCGACCACATCGGACCGAACAAGTGTTTCGCTTTCGTGAGGAATACTTAGGGAATCGAGTCATTGCTTTGAAATATCCCAAATTTTCTGGTGCAGGCATGGATTGGTCTCCATATTAGCCGGATTTGACTCTCTGTGACTTTTTTCTTGTGAGGCACAGTGAAAGACATGGTCTACCCGAAGCATCCCGTGAATCCATTTCGGTTGAGACACTACGAAATGTGATGGCGAATTTCATTCTTCGTTTACGCCACCTCTGTAATGCCAAAGGTGAACATTTTGAAAACATTGTGATGTGATTGTTTCCAAAGAGTGTTTTCATACGATTATTTCACATACGTATGCTGATATGAGCTGTACAGCGTACAGCGCCATCTGTTAGCAGCTTTTGTGACTATTATTTCAATCTACTGTATTAACTACTTAAAGCTTTCACAATAAACATACTGTTTACTGCATTCCTCTATCGATGTTTGTTTTCCAGATATTTAATTTTGAAATCAGGGAGCCCCTTTTCTGGACACCCTATATAAAGCAATTACCACCTTTTGATTGCCTTGAAAACGAGATCAAAAGAGATTAAATAAGGAAAGAATACACAATAAAGGAAATAAGTTATATATGTATATTTAAAACTAATTGCGACTATTTGAATAAACCAAGATTAAACAGTGCACAAGCTGCTGGATGGATAGTAACAACAAACCTCCATAGATAGCAGGTCTACAATTATAAATCGCGATTGCTTTCTTATACATTCGTTACTCCTTTTTACTTATGACCTGCATCCTAGAAACTATTACATTCTGCATTCCACTCTTATAGCCGATTATTTATCCGCATAATACATTGACATTGTTTTCTTTATAATTAGTTTACTGCACAACTCCGAAAAGGTTTGTGAACGTGTAATCGTCGTGGAGACGAGTCGCTAGGTAAAAACGCGGTCGAACAAATCCCGAGATTTCCTGAACTGTGGCGTAAATTGTTCTAACAGTTCTAGCCGTGTTCAAACGCAGCTGTAATGACGAGACGGAGGCGAGTCTTGCAGACTGCATGTGCATATGCGTCGTCTACAGGCCACGCTACGAGGCAACAACTACACTGATGCCTCAACAACAGCTGCACATGTTCTTATGCGATGCGTTCGTTGCTTGTTTCTCATTTGGGATTGTTCCTAAATTATCACTTATCGCATTTCTTATTTCCGCAATAACATAATATTTCACAATAGGAGAAATTTTAGAAGTAACATTTAGCGAGCACTACTGCACAGTTATGCGTACCGATATTTTTACCCGGTTATTCGCAATGAAGCAGGAAAAAGGGAGTACAGACGTCTCAAAAATGAGTTTGACAGGACGTGCAGACTGGCTGAGCAGGCGTGACTACAGGGCAAATGCAGAACCGTAGAAGAATGCATAACTACGGGAAAGATAAATACCGCCTACAGGAAGATAAAGGAACTATTTGGAGACAAGAAAAACAGCTGTATGAGTATCAAGAATTCAGACGTAAAACCAGTACTGGGCGAAGAGGAGAAAGCTGACTGTGGAAGGGATATATAGAGGAGCTATTCAAAAGAAATAAACTTGAAGGCAGTGTTCTAGAAAGGGAAGACCAAGTGGAGGAATATGAGATAGGTAATATGATACTGCGAGAAGAATTTGACAGAGCGCTGAAGGACTTGTATCGAAACAAGGCCCCTGGAGTAGATGATATTCCGTCTGAACTGCTCATTTCGTTAGGAGAGCCAGTCATGAAAAAACTGTTCAACCCGGTATGCAAGATGTATGAGACAGGGGAAATACCCTCCGAGTTCAAGAGGAATATCGTTATTCCAATTACAAAGAAAGCAAGTGCAGACTAGTGTGAAAATTACAGAACTATCAGTTTAATAAGTCATGGTTCTAAAATACTAACACGAATTATTCATAGACGAATGGAAAAACTTGTGGACTCTGACCTCGGGGAAGATCAGTTTGGATTTAGGAGAAATGTAGGAGCACGGGAGGCAATACATTACATCTTAGAAGATAAGCTAAGGTAGGGCAAACCTACGTTTTTGGCGTTTGTATATTTGGAGAAAGCTTTTGACAATGTCGACTGGAATACACTCTTTCAAATTCTGAAGGTAGCAGGGGTAAAATATAAGGAGCGAAGAGTTATATTCAATCTTTACAAAAACCAAACAGCGGTTATTAGAGTCCAAGGGCAAGAAAGGAACGCAGAGGTTGTAGTCTTTCCCCAATGTTGTTCAATCTGTACAATGAGCAGGCAGTGAAGGAATGGAAGGAGTAATTTGGAGAGGACATTAAAGTGCAGGGAGAAGAAATAAAAAGTTTGTGGTTTGCCAATGACATAGCAATTTTGTCGGAGACTGCAAAGGATCTGGAAGAGCAACTGAATGGAATGGACAGTGTCTTGAAAGGAAGATATAATATGAACATTATCAAGAGTAAAACGAAGGTAATGGAATGCAATATCAGAAAATCAGGCGATGCCGAAGGAATTAGATTAGGTAATGAGACAATAAAAGTAAGTAGATGAATTGTTATTTGGGTAGCAAGATAACTTCTGATGGCCGAAGTAAAGAAGATATAAAATGCAGAATGGCTATGGGAAGAGAAGCGTTTCTAAAGAAGCGAAACTTGTTAACATCCAATATTAATTTAAATGTTAAGAAGTCTTTTCTGAAAGCATTTGTGTGGAGTGTAGCATTGTATGGGAGTGAAATGCAGAGAATAAGGAGTTCAAACAAAAAGATTATAGTAGCTTTTGAAATGTGGTGCTACAAACGAATAATGAAGATTAGATGGATAGATTACGTGACTAATGAGGAGTTGCTTAAACGAATTGGGGAGAAAAGGAGATTCTGGCATATCCTGACTAAGAGAAGAGATTGGTTGGACACATTCTGATACATCAAGGAATTGTCAATTAGCATTAGAAGGAAGTGTATGTGGTAAAAATTGTAGAGGGAGACCGAGGGACGAATACAGTAAGTAGATTCAAATGTTCAAATATTTATTAAGCTTACGGGACATAACTACGGGGTCATCAGTCCCTAAACTTACAAACTACTTATGAACGAGCTAACACTAAGGACGTCACAAATATCCATGCCCAAGGGGGGATTCGAACCCCCGACCGCAGTGGCCGTGCAGATCCTGACTGACTCGCCGCAGTCCCCTCGGCCACCGCGGCGGGCTAAGCAGATTCAATAGGATCTAGGTTGCCGAACATATTCTGAGATGAAGAGACTTGCACAGAACAGGGTAGCGTGGAGATCTGCATCGAACCAGTCTGCGGACTGAAGACCACAACAACAACAATAACAACCTAAATTATCACTTATCGCATTTCGTATTTCCGCAATAACATAATATTTCACAATATGAGGGACCTGGAAGAGCAGTTGAATGGAATGGACAGTGTTTTGAAGAGAGCGTATAAAATGAACATCAACAAGAGCAAAACAAAAATAATGGAATGCGGTCTTAGAAAATCAGGTGATGCCGAAGGAATTAGATTAGGTAACGAAACAATGAAGGTGGTAGATGAGTTTTGTTACTTGGGTAGTAAAATAACATGCGATTGTCGCAGTACAGAGGATATAAAATGCAGAATGGCAATGGGAAGAAAAGCATTTTTGAAAAAGAGAAATTTACTGACATCGAATATTAATTTAAGTGTAAGGAAGTCTTTTCTGAAGGCATTTGTGTGGAGTGTTGCCTTGTACGGGAGTGAAACATGGACGATAAGCAGTGCGGACAGGAAGAGAATAGAGGCTTTTGAAATGTGGTGCTACAGAAGAATGCTGAAGATTAGGTGGGTAGATCGCATAACTAATGAAGAGGTACTGAACAGAATTGGTGAGAAAAGGAATATGTGGCATACCCTGACCAAAAGAAGGGATCGCTTGATAGGACACATTCTTAGACATCGAGGAATCGTAAATTTAGCATTGGAGGGAAGTGTGTGGGGTAAAAATCGCAGAGGGAGACCAAGAGACGCGTATAGTAAGCAGATTCAAATGGATGTGGGTTGCCGTTCTTATGAGGAGATGAAAAGGCTTGCTCAGGATAGAGTAGGGTGGAGAGCTGCATCAAACCAGTCTCCGGACTGAAGACCATAACAACAACAACAGGAGAAATTTTAGAAGTAACATGTAGCGAGCACTGCTACAGAGATAAACGTACCGATATTTTCACCCGGTTATTTGCAATAACTGAAAAAAACTTTTACAATGGATACCAAATAAATTAAAAAAGCGGTGCTTCAGAACTAAAATACTGGTATCGGTTTTCCGCATTCATACGCAGTGTCACATAGGGCCACAGGTGGGAGTACAGCGGCTGTGGGGTGGCGACTGTACTGAGCGGTGTACAGGCGTGCCGGCCAGCTGTTCCCGCAGCTGCCACGCTACGCTACCAGCTGCCACAGCCAGCTGCCACCGCCACAGCCGACAACCCTTATCTCCGCCCCTGCCCTGGCCCCTGCCCTACCGTCTCGCCCTAATTAGGTCACAGCGAGGCCGGGCTGTGTCGTGCTGCCTCAATTACCGCTTACCTGTACAAAACACAAGACAAGTAGTGACGAATAATTCGTGATGTACAGAAAGAACAGGTACCGCAACATGTTACAACACTAGAAATAATTGCACATGAATGAAAAATTGTAAAAACTAACTTTCAGACTTGCTTACATAGAGTATGAAATCCCAACATACGATAGTAAATATCTCATTTCCACTATAGTCGGCAGAACAGATTCGACGGAAATAGCAACTTCGAAATATTTTGTTGTTTGTATAGTCTATGGGACTTAACTACAGGGTCATCAGTCCCTAAACTTACAAACTAGTTATCAACTACTTACGAACTAGGACGGCACAAATATTCATGCCCGAGGGGGGATTCGAACCCCCGACCGTAGTGGCCGTGCAGACCGTGACTGGAGCGCCTCAGTCTCCTCGGCCACCGCGGCCGGCTCGAAATATTTTATTTACGATAATATCTACATCCACACAGTTACTCTCCAAATCTCATTTTAAGTGCATGGAAAACAGTTAAGCGAACTGAGATGTAATAGACAAGCTACAGAGCCAAAAGTTTACTACTTCATCACCCAAATGACAAATTAAACAAATTATTTTATTAGAACCTCTACTGTTAAATGCCAGTTTGTAACCTCAGAGTGTGTGTAATATAAGAAACATGATTTCTAGATAAAGAAATGGTTAAGAGAAGATACATACATTGCTAGGAAGACAAACAAATAACATTTCATCATAAAATAGGAAAATAAACAAGAGCACATGGCCATGAAACTAAAACCTGCTAATACGCACTTTAGGAAAACATAAAGTGAAATTGTATGCTTAGAGATAAATTCTATTGTTTATTTGAGTAGGAACTGGCCATGATAAAACAAATATAATAAATGTTTCGAATATAAACTTGCCAGCATGGGCAGCATTGTAGATTAACTAAGCCTATATGAAATATTCCCGTGTTCTTGAATACAGCAAAGCAACTGATACTTTATTTCATTATTCTGTACATGGTAGGAACATTTGCCCTTCACTATTTTTCAAGATATTAGTATAAACAAACAATGTATTGTTGTATTTTATCCCTTAAATGCATGGTGTTGCATATCTGCAACATCAGTTGTAAATACTGTTTTATACGCGTCTAGTGCGAATTTTGTGAACTAACACGTGTTTAACAGACGCAGCAGAGTTTGTAGAAGGTGTCTGTAATGTTTTTTGTGTCAAGGTTGGCTGCATTGTGAACTTGACATCTTTGCCTGTGTTTGTAGGAAACGGTAGATATTACAGCTTTTAATGTTTTGTTTTCCATATAAAGAGCCAGTTTTGGAAGGAGGAAAAAATAACACCAATTGAGACAAATATGGAGAACCCATTTAAGCACAATTTTTTTATACTATCCAACTTTGAAAATTATATAACAAGTTTCTGTCTGTTGCATATTTGCTTTTTTGGAACACTATCAACATGGGCATTTTGTTTGCTATTTTTCTCTTTGTTTGAACAACTTGTAAAACAGGAAAATAATTGTTTTTTAATTAAAAATCATGCATTTAAGGGTTAAAGTTAACCTTATTTCAGATCTGCAGCCCAATATATGAAAGCAGGATTATTATGAATCGATGTAAATTAATAATTACCTTAATTTTGAACGTAAAGCTGCTATTATCTTGCCATAACATGGCCAAACTAATTGTTTTTCATATCTTTAATAGTTATAACAATGTATGATATTGAAGGTCAGACTATAAAAGGAGGCCACACAAAGATCGAAAAAGGTAGTCTTGTAACAGCTTTCCAAGCCGCCACTATGCTGGTTTCGGCACCGATGTACATATTGTTGTAATGCATTATAGGGTAAAAGTGATGAAATTAAACAGCTTTTCAGATACCTGGTGTTTGCTCTGAGTTCTTACCTTAATGTTGACGCACACATAAAATAGACAACATTTCTCTAGCTACACGTATTCTGAATGAATTCTAGGGATTCCTGTAAGCAGGTTATGTAGATGCTGTGTTTTAAGATGATTCTACATCCACGACATATCAAGGTAACTGTCTTGAGCTTTGATGCTGTGGAGATTTATTAAGACGTGAAGACTACAATCACTGAGTCGGTAAACAGAAGACTGTAAGGTGGTAACGTTTTAGAACCGTTTTTATGATATTTCTCTACCGGTTCATTCTCTAAAATCGCGGGGAAAAGGAAGACCTAATTCTCTCAGCTTTCGATACGATACTCTTACTTTGTCAACGAACAACAAATGTTTGTAAATGTAAGGGACTTAACTGCTGCGGTTATCAGTCCACAGACTTACGAACTACTTAAACTAACTTATGCTAAGGATAACACACATACCCATGTCCGAGGGCGCACTCGAACCTCCGACGGCGTACACCGCGCGCACCGCAGAAGGGCGCCTTAGAGCGCTCGGCCACTCAACCGCGGCTTTTTATGAAAATGATCATGTCTCCCTGTATAGGTGAGAACTAACAAAATGTTCTCATTCGGAGAAGAAAGTTAGTGAACGGTATTTTGTAAATATATCTCAAATGTTTGTATAGCTTATGGGACTTAACTACGGGGTCATCAGTCCCTAAACTTACAAACTACTTATGAAATAGCTAATTCTAAGGACGGCACAAATATCCATGCCCGAGGGGGGATTCAAATCCTCGACCGTAGTGGCCGTGCAGACCGTGACTGGAGCGCCTCAGTCCCCTCGGCCACCGCGGCCGGCTAAATATATCTCACCTCAACGAATACACCTTTATATTAATACTTTTCACCCCAACTCGTGTTTCATCTCCATGACACTTTCTCTCCTATATCGAAATAATACAGAACGAACAGCCCTTCTCTAAACTTTCTCTAAATTGTCCGTCAATCCCACATCACGGGAATTCCAAAATGCGCAGCAATAGTCGAAAATACGCCACACAAGTGTACTTTGAGCATTTTCTTTTGAAGAAGTGTTCCATCTTTTAATATTCTGACAGCAGCGTACTCTGAAAGGGACGTAACTGGTATATGTTCTGGACCGAGAGACTTGCTTTTGTTGTGCGATTTAAGTTGTTTTACTACTCCAGGAATACCTACTTCTAAATCACGCATGCTGGCACCTCGTCTTGATTTGAATTCTTGAGTATTTGCTTCGTCTTCTTTCGTGAAGGAATTTCGAAAAGCTGTGTTTAGCAATTCTGCTGTAGCAGCACTGTCATCAGTTGCATCGCAATTGCCATCGCGTCGTGAAGGAATTGATTGTGTTTTGCCGGTAGTATACTTTATATATGACCAGAATTTCTTTGGATTTTCTACCATCTTACGTTACAGGGTTTTGTTGTGGAAACAATTGTAAGCTTCTGGTATTGAAGCTCGACCTAAATTTCGAGTTTCTGCAAAATATTTGTCTCTTTAAATTTGGAAAGCTTTTTTTTTCTTTGCTTTTGCAAGAGTGATAACGTGTTTCGTTTACCACGACGGCTCAGTCACCTCTTTTGTTAATTTATGTCGTATAAATCTCTCAATAACCGCCGACATAATTTTTTGAATGTAGGCCACATCCGGTCTGCACTCAGTTTGTTAATTTAGAAAGATTGGAAATTCTCACTCAGAAAAGTGTCCGTCAAAATTTCATCTGTTCTTTTTTTTAATAAATATACTTTTCGTATAATTTTGATGGATTTGGGAATTTTGATATTCAGTCTCCTTAGAAAAACTCTTGTTCACTAATCCCTCGGTCTGTTTTGATGCACTTTATTAGATCCGGATGATTTGTTGCTAGGAGGTCAAGTATCAAGTATGTTTTCATAACCCTTTGCTATTCTAGTCGGTTCATGAACTACGTGCGCGATATTGTTTGCAGAAAAAGCGTTCAGTACAATTTCGGACTATGTTTTACACTTGCCTTCGGTCTTGAGTATACATTTTTGCCAACATATCGTGGATAACTTAATTGAATTTATAGCTTTTGGTACGTTATTGAAATTTCATACAAGTTATCTTTTGTATTGCAGCAATCGAATCGTCTGATTCAGGGGGTCGGTAAAAGGAACCGATTATTAATTTATTGAGGTTGTCAGTTTCTATCAGTAGCATTATCTTCAGGTGAAAATCAAAATAAAACTAAATAATAACCACCAATCTAAAATTTATATTATTATTGATAATATTATGGCGGTTTGCGCACAAGGCTCGTAATTGATGCTTGATATAAAAATTAATTATATTGTGTCTGTTTATAGTAAGTTCATTTCTTTGATGAATAACATTTGCAATAAGAATAACTGTACTGAAATGTATTCAGTTATTTGAGTCAGTAGTTATTTTAAGCCGGCATTATACAATCAAATTTTTTGGGGGGAGAAACTAGATAAAATGTTGGTACTATTTCTTTGACAAAGTTTTTTACGTGACGTGAAAGGGCATATTACACTGTCATCCAATATTTGATCAAAGTCTTTTCAGAATGGCGGACCCCAATTTATATGTTCTGCAATAGGGTATTTTCCTGTGTTAAAATATGGGTCGAATTTTTGTTATTCTGAATGATTATAATATTCAGATAGCATTTTCAATCATTATCCTTACGAAACATCTGTTAGTTTTACGTAATTAAAGATTAAAAATCATTAAATTTCACGATCAGATTACGTGATCGAAAACGATCTGTTATTGGCTGAAGTACTGGTGACGTCAGACACAACAAGGACGCGGCAACCAGAAGACGGAACAGTATCGTTGTTAACGTTCCTTAATTTCTCAGCGTAAAGTTTAGTTTTATCGTGATGTTTACAGCTTCTATGCCACATTGGAAAATAATTCTGTGAAGCCTGGCAGCGGAAACGTCGTTAAAGTTGATGCATTTATGGTATCTTCACTCTTCAAAAACAATCCAAATTTACGTGCCAGAAGTAAGAAACGTGAAAACTTCATTGTAAGTATCGCATACCTACATTTTAAAGCTAATTATTGCTAGCAAAATTTTATGCCACTGGAAAAAGTACCCTACTTGTTGGTATCAGGAGACTTACTCCGAAGTTCACCATATTATGCAGTAAAGGGTAAAAGTTTACCTTCTACTCGGACAGCCTCGAGTAATTATGTTGGCAGCATTAACAACACGATAGAAAATCTTTGCCGAGATATTCGAACCACATACAATGACTCTATTAGTGTATCGTACAGACCATGAAGTAAATAAATACTGCTGTTCCTGTTCTATGATTGTACGATCCTTTTATGTACCCTTGTTCGGTCAGTAAATGTAATTGCCCTCGTAAAGACAAGGTTTCATGACAAAATATTTGCGTTGTCACGCGATTGGCTAATGGCGAAGTGACATGATTCTTGCTATTCACCATCTGTTGCCAACATTATCACAGTAGAGTGCTGCGATAGTTGGTAAAATTTAACCCATTAAAGCTCACAGTAAAAGGAGTAATTTCATTTTTAACTACTTCAATACTGGTGGCAAGATGTAACATCAAAACCTGTAAAATACAGCAAAATGACTTGTGTATATTTATACAATATCTCTGAAGTGTAGAACAGGAACTGCTGAAACATCGGCAGCGTTTTCATATCGCTCGTAGGTTGGCAACGCACATTTTGCGTAGCATGTCACTTTCACGTAAACAATGGGAGCGAGAAACGATGGAATAAATTTATGATGCCGAAATTAAAGTGATTTTCTGGTTTGTTATTTTTGCGGGTGAATGTTTGCGATTGAGTGTCAACTCTCTGCCATGCATATCATCAGGAATTAAATATTCAAGATTTGGTTTATTACGAATGTGTCACTACTTTGGACAATACAAACTAATCCATTTATGTTTATTTTCATTTAAAACACTATAAATTAAATACTCCTGATCTTGACATATAAAATACAATCACAGAAATAAATCGGAACATACACACAGAATAAAGTTAACATAGGTAATTCAAGTAATACATTTACTAATAAATGTAGGAAAAAGAAATTCGTAGATATGCTACAATCAGGAGCCTAACAAAGCTGGTGCAGGCTCTGTAATAGTGTGCGAAGTGTGCAGGTGGAGTGATATGGGACCTCTAGTAAGTTATTTCTAGATACGGCTCATACACGTGACACGTATGTACAAATCCTGCCTATCACCTACATCCAGTGATATCCATTATGCATTCTGACGAACTTGGCCAATTCTAGCAGGACAATGCGACACCCCACACGACCACATTTGCTACAGAGTGTCTCCATGACTATTATACTTAATTGAAACATCTCCGCTGGCCACCAAACACTCCACACATAGACAGTATTGAGCATATCGGGATGCCTTGCAATGTGCTTTCCAGAAGAGATCTCTACCCCCTAGTAATCTTACGGATATATGGACGGGTATGCAGGATAGATGTTGTCAGTTCCCTCCAGCACTGCTTCAGACATTAGCAGAGTCCATGCCACATCGTGTGGCTACACTAGAGCATGCTTGCGGGGCCCCACAAGTCTTTAGTGAGGTGTGCAAGTTTCTTTGGCTCTTCAGTGTATGATGCTGATCACTGCGATGCCACAGTAAATACACTACTGCCCATTAAAATGGCTACACCAAGAAGAAATGCAAATGATAAACAGGTATTCATTAGACATCTTATAGTACAACTCACATATGATTACATTTTCACACAATTTGGGTGCATACATCCTGAGAAATCAGTACCCAGGACAACCAGCTCTGTCCGTAATAACGGCCTTGATACGCCTGGGAATTGAGTCAAACAGAACTTGGATGGCGTGTACAGGTACAGATGCCCATGCAGCTTCAACACGATACCACAGTTCATTAAGAGTAGTGACTGGAGTATTGTGACGAGCCAGTTGCTCGGCCACCGTTGACCAGACGTTTGCAATTGGTAAGAGATCTGGAGAATGTGCTGCCCAGGGCAGCAGTCGAATATTTTTCGTATTCAGAAAGGTCCGTCCCTGAAACAAACGGTCGTGCATTATCCTGCTGAAATGTAGGGTTTCGCAGGGATCGGGCAAAGGGTAGAGCCAGGGGTCGTAACACATCTGAAATGTAACGGCCACTGTTCAAAGTGCCGTCGATGCGAACAAGAGGTGACCGAGACGTGTAACCAGTGGCACCCCATACCATCACACCGGGTGGTACGCCAGTATGGCGATGACGAATACATACTTCCAATGTACGTTCACCGCGATGTCGACAAACACAGATGCGACCATCATGATGCTGTAAACAGAATCTGGATTCATCCGAAAAGAATGACGTTTTGCCACTCGGGTACGCCAGGTACCGGCGCTCCTGTGTGTGATGCAGCGTCAAGGGTAACCGCAGCCACGGTCTCCGAGCTGATAGTCCATGCTGCTGCAAACGTCGTCGAACTGTTCCTGCAGATGGTTGTTGTCTTGCAAACGTTCCCATCTGTTGACTCAGGGATCGAGACGTGGCTGCACGATCCGTTACAGCCACGCGGGTAAGATGCCTGTCATCTCGACTCCTAGTGATACGAGGCCGTTGGGATACAGTACGGCGTTCCGTATTGCCCTCCTGAACCCATCGATTTCATATTCTGCAAACAGTCATTGTATCGCGACCAACGCTAGCAGCAATGTCGCGATACGATAAACCGCAATCGCGATAGACTACCATTCGACCTTTACCAAAGTCGGAAAGGTTATGGTACGCATTTATCCTTCTTACACGAGGCATCACAACAACGTTTCACGAGGCAATGCCGGTCAATTGCTGTTTGTGTATGAGAAATAGGTTGGAAACTTTCCTGATGTCAGCACGTTGTAGGTGTCGCCACTGGCGCCAACTTTGTGTGAATGTTCTAAAGCTAATCATTTGCATACCACAGCATCTTTTTCCTGTGGGTTAAATTTCGCGTTTGTAGCACGTCATCTTCGTGATGTAGCAATTTTAATGGCCATGAGTGTACTTCTCATCGTATAGGTTGACGGAGGAGTGAGATGGGCATTTCAGAGGCTGGCAGCAACCTCCGAACAGTCGATGCCGCAGGCTGGTCCTCCTATCGAATTCCTGTTTGCGTCTCGGTGTGCGCAACTGGTGAGAGAGCCGTTCGCTGTCTGCTCAATAAACCACGGCGCGGCCCTGTTATTGCCATCTGTCCGGGAACACCGCCCCGCGCTCACGCTGTTATTTGGCTCAGTCCCACGCACCAGCCATATCTGCGTCACTGACGTCTTCCCGTATTCAATTATAATAACGCTGCGTTGTAGGCGCCACTACCAGACACAGTGAGGCTAACATGGATTATTACACCTACCTGGTTTTAAGTTCTAACGGGTTTTCAAAGTTACTTCGTACTAATACATACATAAAAATACATTACAACGTTTCTAGGGATTCATGACCCTTTCCATTGTAATAGAGATATGCAGAAACAATATCTCAGTTCTTCTTATTGCTCACGACAACAGAAACTGACAAGCTGTACGACAGTAACCCAAATAGCCTGAATCTGTGTACCAGATTGTAGCATAAAACTTTCTTTTGCACTGACGCATGCCTGTAGTCGTCGTGGCATACAGCCTACTGGATCATCAGTGAACTGTTGTTCCAGATTGTCCCACTGCTCAAAGGTAATTCGGCGTAGATCACTCTTCCGATAGGTTTCATGTCTTGAATATTGCTTGTCCTTGTAATTCTGCCATGTCATTATCATGAAGAAACACATTCTCAAGATGTGCAGTCAGCGCCGTATTAAGCCCTGTGTTGGCCCCTAGGCAATCCACATCATGGGGCCCCATTCCAAACTCAGCCCTTTATAAGTTAATAATTTTCCACCAAACAACTACAATGTATTGGTATTAATAATTATAAAAATGATATAATCCATAATAATAATAATGCGGTATTTCATAACAGAAGCATTCGTTTTAAGTAATTAAAATGTTCAACCATTGTGTGAGATAGCCGCTTACGAACTACATTAAACTAAAATTTATATATAACAATAATAATAGCAAAGTGAAATGAGATATTTTTGTGCAACATGTGAATGTATTTATTCAACAAAACAATTATCAATAGAGCAATTACTTTGAATAATACAATAGTATACCAGAAACTATTTAACAAAAATACAGAATTTACTAATAATTAAGAAACGCATTTAACATTTCCTTTCCGCAATTTTTTTCCATCAAAATATCTTTAAAGTCTATATTCTGCAAGATATCACATTCTGTGGCCATAATGGCAAGTGAGTTCACACGTTCTTCGGACATTGAAGACGTATGGCAATTTTTTATAAGTTGAAAAGCTTCGCTCGCCCGTTACCTTTGTAATCATGAGACACCTGTAAATTTTTAACACAGTCATAACATTTGATTGCACCATATTTTCAAAAATGAGTTTGTATGATCGTGATGCTGGAACTGCTTGGTCACCTTTAAAATCTTCTTGTTGTGATGTGAAGAATTTAAAATTAATCATTTCGTCCACAAATTCCTCTTTAATGTCCTCAGAATAAATGTCTCTAAATCTCTGGGCAGATTCTTTAATTTTATCATTATACTTCAGTGGGAAGTTAACAATAAATCCAAAAAGAGAATGAACTTTATTGTAATCTTTTATACGACAACAAAGTTCTGTACGTAATTTATCCAATATTCGTAGATAAGTTTCCGTTTTGAATTTTTCTTCTCAGTCAAATCTTAAGTCGTAAACTCTACCAAATACCTAGGAGTTACAATTACGAACAACTTAGACTGGGGAGAACACAAAGAAAATATTGTGGGGAAGGCAAACCAAAGGTTACGTTTCACTGGCAGAACGCTTTGAAGATGCACCAGCTCCACCAAAGACACCGCCTAAATCACACTTGTGCGCCCTCTCCTCAAGTACTGTTGCCCAATCTGGGACCCTCACCAGGTGGGACTGACGGAGGAAATTGAGAAGGTTCAGAGAAGGGCAGCTCGTTTTATCACGCTACAGGGGGGAAAGCGTCACGGAAATGTTGCACGATTTCACGTGGAAATCATTAAAAGAACGACGTTATTCGTTGCAAGCATCCACATACATAGGGAGACATGACCATCCCAATAAAATAAGAGAAATCAGATCTAAAACGAAACGATTTAGGTGTTCTTTCTTTCCGCGCGCTATTAGAAAATGCAACGGTAGAGAAAGGTTATGAAAGTGGTTAATGAACCCTCTGCCAGGTACTTAAATGTGACTTGCAGAGTATCTGTGTAGATGTAGATGGAAAAATTTGGGCGGGCATTATATTGCAACTCAATGATGTTGCTTCTATTGCGTTGCATAAGTTTCATTGGAGGTCCTTAGACATTCTCCATACAGTGCCCCTATCTCTGCCGATGATACCACTCCCATGAACCACAGACATTGCCGAGGTGGGGTGGCTTGCGTGCCTCAACGATACAGATAGTCGTAGCGTAAGTGCAACCACAGCGGAGGGTTATCTGTGGAGAGGCCAGACAAACGTGTGGTTCCTGAAGATGGGCAGCAGCCTTTTCAGTAGTTACAGGGGCAACAGTATGGATGATTGACTGAGCTGGTCTTATAACATCAGTTAATGCGGCTTTGCCACACAGTTACTGCGAACGGCTGAAAGCAAGGGGAAACTACAGCCGTTATTTTTCCCGAGGACATGCAGCTCTACTCTATAAACATATGATGATGTCATCCTCTTGGGTAAAATATTCCGGAGGTAAAATAGTCCCCCATTCGGATCTCCGGGCGGGGACTACTCAGGAGGATGTGATGATCAGGAAAGACAGTACTGGCATTCAACGGGTCGGAGCGTGGAATGTTAGATCCCTTAATCGAGTAGGAAAATTAGAAAATTTAAAAAGGGAAATGGATAGGTTGAAGTTAGATATAGTGGGGATTAGTGAAGTTCGGTGGCAGGATGAACAGGATTTCTGGTCAGATGAGTATAGGATTATAAATACAAAATCAACTGGGGGTATCACAGGAGTAGGATTGATAATGAATAAGGAAATAGGAATGCGGGTAAACTACTACGACCAGCATAATGATCGCATTATCATTGTCAAGATAGATACGAAGCCAACACCAACAACAGTAGTACAGGTTTATATGCCAACTAGCTCTGCTGATGATGAGGAAATCGAAGAAATATTTGAGGAGCTAAAGGGAATTATTCAGACAATTAAGGGAGAGGAAAACTTAATTGTTATGGGAGACTGGAATTCGGTAGTAGGACAAGGAAGGGAAGGTAATATAGTAGGTGAATATGGTCTGGGCAAAAGGAATGAAAGAGGAAGCCGTCTGGTAGAATTTTGCATAGAACATAATTTAGTTATTACAAATGCCTGGTTTAAGAATCTCAAAAGAAGCTTGTATACGTGGAAGAGACCAGGAGAAACCGGGAGATACCAGATAGATTTTATCATGGTAAGACATAGATTTCGGAACCAGGTTTTAAAGTGTAAGACATACCCAGGGGCAGATATAGACTCTGACCATAACTTGTTGGTTATGAACTGTAGGCTGAAACTGAAGAAACTACAAAAAGGTAGGAAAATAAGGAGATAGGACCTGGGTAAATTGAAGGAACCTGAAGTTCTTAAAAATTTCAGAGGGAGCTTTAGGCAACAATTGACAGAAACAGGGGAACATAAAACAGTAGAGGAGGAATGGGTAAAATTGATAGATGAAATAATGAAGGCAGCAGAGGACAAAATAGGTAGGAAGGCAAGACCTGCAAAAAATCCTTGGATATCACAGGAGATACTAAATTTAATCTATGAAAGGAGAAAATATAAAAATGCAGTAAATGAAACAGGCAAAATGGAGTACAGACGACTAAGAAATGAGATTGACAGGAAGTGCAAAATTGCTAAGCAGGAGTGGTTAGAAGGCAAATGCAAGGATGTAGAAGAATGTATAAATAGGGGAAAAATAGATACAGCCTTCAGGAAAATGAAAGAAACATTCGGAGATAAGAAAAACAGCTCTATGAATATCAAGGACACTGATGGAAAACCAGTTCTCAGCGAAGAAGGGAAAGCTGAAAGTTGGAAAGAGTATATAGAGGGGCTCTACAAAGGAAGTGAATTTCGAGACAATATTGTAGGAAGGGAAGAGGATGTAGATGAAGATGAAGTAGGAGACACTGTACTCAGTGAAGAAATTGACAGAGCCCTGAAAGACCTAAGTCGAAACAAGGCGCCTGGAGTAGATGATATTCCCTCAGAGCTACTGAAGTCTCTGGGAGAACCAGCCATGACAAAATTGTTTCACCTGGTGCGTAAGAGGTATGAGACAGGTGAAGTACCCTCAGACTTTAAGAAAAATGTTATAATCCCCATTCCAAAGAAAGCAGGTGCAGACAGGTGTGAAAACTACAGAACCATAAGTTTAATAAGTCATGGTTGCAAAATATTAACACGAATTATATACAGAAGGATGGAAAAGCTGGTAGAAGCCGACCTCGGGGAAGATCAGTTTGGGTTCAGGAGAAATGTAGGAACACGGGAGGCAATACTCACTTTACGGCTTATCTTAGAAGATTGATTAAGAAAAGGCAAACCTACATTTCTAGCTTTTGTAGATTTGGAGAAGGTGTTTGACAATGTTGACTGGAATAAACTCTTTCAACTTCTGAAGCAAGCAGGAGTAAAATATAGGGAGCGTAAGGTTATTTACAACTTGTACAAAAACCAGACAGCAGTTGTCAGAGTTGAAGGGCATGAAAGGAATGCAGTGGTTGGGAAGGGAGTAAGACAGGGTTGTAGCCTGTCTCCAATGTTATTCCATTTGTACATTGAGCAAGCTCTAAAGGAAAGCAAGGAGAAATTTGGAGAAGGAATTAAAGTTCAGGGTGAAGAATTAAAAACTTTGTGTTTTGCCGATGACATAGTAATTCTGTCAGAGTCAGCAAAGGATCTGGAAGAGCAGTTAAACGGAATGGATAGTGTGCTGAAAGGTGCATATAAGATGAAGATTAACAAGAGCAAAACTAGGGTAATGGAGTGCAGTGTAAGAAAATCAGGTGATGCTGAAGGAATTAGATTAGGTAACGAAGCAATAAAAGAGGTAGATGAGTTTTGTTACTTGCGCAGTAAAATAACAAATGGTGGTCGCAGTACAGAAGATATAAAATGCAGAATGGCAATGGGTAGAAAAGCGTTCTTGAAAAAGATAAATTTGTTAACATCGAATATTGATTTATGCCTAAGGAAGTCTATTCTGAAGGCATTCGTATGGAGTGTTGCCTTGTATGGGAGTGAGACATGGACGATAAACAGTGCGGACAGGAAGAGGATTGAGGCTTTTGAAATTTAGTGCTACAGAAGAATGCTGAAGATTAGGTGGGTGGATCGCGTAACTAATAAGGAGGTACTGAACAGAATTGGGGTGAAAAGAAATTTCTGGCATACCTTGACTAAAAGAAGGGATAGATTGGTAGGACACATTCTTAGACATAGAGAAATTGTGAATTTAGCGTTGGAGGGAAGTGTGTGGGGTAAAAACCGCAGAGGAAGACCAAGAGATGGATACAGTAAGCAGATTCAGACAGATGTAGGTTGCCGTTCTTATGTGGAGATAAATCTGGGATAAATCTTTCAAGATTAAGGCGATTACTTTTGAAATAACAACGTGTTTGCTGGATGAACTGTTATTCGTCTGAATGCCTCTGACAGAATACTGTGCAGTTTGATGCAAAGCCGGCAAACGTCGTGTTTGACTGACTGCCTCAAGGTCTCCTAGCCCAAACCACTAACGACAGAAGCCTTAAATACTGTAGGCGTCGTTATACTGTTATAATGTAGGCGTCGTTCAAAATGGGATTTGTTCGACATTCCATCCCTAAGGCGGATGAAACGGGGGATGGAAGGCTTCATGAAAGTATTCCTCTATTAAGGCAAACTGATCTTCCCCGAGGTCGGCTTCTACCAGCTTTTCCATCCTTCTGTATATAATTCGTGTTAATATTTTGCAACCATGACTTATTAAACTTATGGTTCTGTAGTTTTCACACCTGTCTGCACCTGCTTTCTTTGGAATGGGGATTATAACATTTTTCTTAAAGTCTGAGGGTACTTCACCTGTCTCATACCTCTTACGCACCAGGTGAAACAATTTTGTCATGGCTGGTTCTCCCAGAGACTTCAGTAGCTCTGAGGGAATATCATCTACTCCAGGCGCCTTGTTTCGACTTAGGTCTTTCAGGGCTCTGTCAATTTCTTCTCTGAGTACAGTGTCTCCTACTTCATCAGTGTGTATCACCGTAAAGAGGGTGATAGGAGTTCGGAAGTTATGTTTGATACTAAATAATTACTAAAGAACTAATGAAGCATTTTAATGCCACAAATTCTCGTAGATTTTTTCTCCAAAATTATAATTAATCATTTACATAAAACTTCCATCTCTTATTTTACCTCCTTAGAGAATGAATTTCCAAAAATAACGAAACTTTTTTTTTCTGACTGTGAAGTCAGAAACTGATATTCATACAGTTAGGTTTACCTACAGTTCCAGAAGAAAGACATTTACAATAGTGGCTAACACGTCGCGTCGCTGTATTTTAGTATACTGACGATGTGGTCCAACGCCCAGAATAATATTATCGACAGTGACAAAGACTGCGAAAACCTTTCTTTACAAGTATTTCTGTACTTATTTTCGAGAAAATAAATATAAATTTTCCTTGTTCTAACTGTTAACTAAGTCAAAGAAACCTGTTTAACAGTCATCATTCTAAAGAGAACTATTTAAAGTCACTAGGATTAAGCGTATTTGTCAGAGTTCTATAGAAAGACAAACAACAATATACGGTTGAAATTCGATACAATAATGAATTAAAAAAATTATGAAGGCCATATTCATTGTCAGACAGACGCAACATGAGTATAAAGAAATAGGAAAAAATGGAAGGAAATATTTGAAGGACGATAACTGAATTAGTGACGTTAAAACAGGAGATATTCAGGGTATTCAGGGTATTCAGTTAGCCCTTGTTTTATTGGGAGAATTTTAGGAAGACGCACTTCCCTAGGAAAAAAAATTAGTATAAAACGCTTGTACGACCACATCTTCTGTATTACTCAAGTGTTTGGGACCCGCGGCAGATCAATTTAAAGAAAGATATGGAAGCAGTTCAGAGTCGAGCAGCTAGATTCATTACTGGTAGGTACGACCTATGCGCGAGTGTCACGGAAATGTTCCGCGAACTCAGATGGAAATGGCTGGAGGAAAGACGACGTTCTTTTCGAGAAATTCTGTTGAGGAAATTTAGAGGGCTGGAATATGAAGCTGAGTGTAGATCTTCCTGCCGCCTACTTACATTTCGCGAAAAGATCACAGAGACAAGATATGAGAAATTAGGGCTCGTTCAGAGGCATATAGACATTCTTCTTTCCCTCTTTCTATTTGGGAGTGGAACAGGAAAAGAAATGTCTAGTAGAAATGTTCAAATGTTTGTATAGCTTATGGAACTTAACTACGGGGTCATCAGTCCCTAAACTTACAAACTACTTATGAACTAGCTAACACTAAGGACGGCACAAATATCCATGCCCGAGGGGGATTCGAACCCCAGACCGTAGTGGCCGTGCAGACCGTGACTGACGTGCCTGAGTCCCCTCGGCCACCGCGGCCGGCATGTCTAGTAGTTGAGTTGCACAGTATATCCTCCTCCACGCACTTTACTGTGGATTGCGGAATGTATATGTAGATGCAGATGAGGGAAGTATAACTCTAAATGTTTTAGAAGAGTTTTGCTATTTGGGTGATAACATGACGATGACGGAAGCAGGGCAAAAAGAAACGAATATTGGCCACAATAACAGTGATTTTCTTGCAGAAAGGAGTATATTATCATATAATAAAAAACTGAGAACTTCACTGGAGGTATCTGCCTGGAGAGCAGCCTTACAAGAAAATTAAGATGGATGATAAACAGTACAGAGAAGAAGAATGCGCAAGCTTTTCAAATGTGTTGCTCTGGAGGAATTCTGGAGGTTAGATGGGTAGGTGGGACAACTAATGAAGAGTTACTGAAAAGAATTACGGAGAATAGAAATGTATGGCACAACTCGAGTAACGGAAGGAATCGTTTCGTGGGAGCCGTACTGAGACATGAAGGCGTAGCTAGTTTGTTTATGGAGGGTAAAGTTGGAGAGACGCTAGTAATTGAGCAGTAAGGCAGGCAAGCGGCACTGCCGAACTCGCAGTTGCAGCCTGTGGTTTCGCGCCGTTAATAATGTCGTCTGGTGTCGGGTGCTGTCCCGGCTCCACCTCGACGCTCGTATTTCGTTCTGTAGGCGACAGCGCGGGGCTGTATGGTAGCGGGCAGTCTAGGCGACGAAGCAGCGCGCCTCGGGTATGAGCGCCGCTACGTCGCGCTGCCTCCATCACTCACAAGGGCAACATCAAGTATGGTACCAAAGGAATTTGATGGGTCTCAGGTATGTTGTGCGGAAATTCCTCCAGACCATCAACCTAATTCTTTTTTTTTCCTTTTTTTTTTTTTTTTTTTACTTAAGGTATTCTCCACACAATCACCACAAAAAATAAAGATAGAAAATTAAATTCACTTCGATGATGTCTTAGGTGGAGGTGTGTAAAGAATAAAATCGCAACAGCTGTCAAGATGTGTTTATTCAGACACTACCGGTTTCTCATCAGTCAAGATGCATCTTCAGGTGGATGACACCTGAAGTCTAAAGTGCGCGCCACTTACTTTCGCCGCGCGCCGCCATGCACGCACGGCGCGGCGTTCTTACGACGGCAGCCACGAGCGCCCTCTGCTGCAACTCCGCTCGTGGCTACCACTGAACGACATCGTTCAATTTGGACTGAGATAGGAACCAGTTAGCACTTCGGAATCAGAGGCACCAGTGAAGACTTGGCTATCGGATAGGCACTAGGCAGGCCTCTAGCTCAACTATGTATCAGCATTCTGCAGTACTGAGCTATGTAAAAGTTAAGTATTACTAAGTCTCTAAGAAATATATATCTCGTTCTCATTTACTCTAGTGTTTCTAGTTTCTGCTGTCCCACTGGCTGGTCACCTCCTACCTGCACAACCGTGCATCCTTTATTCCTGTGTCGGTCTTTCTACTCGGCCACCGACACCTACGACGGAAACGAGACACAAAAGCGGCGACGAGGCTGGGACACAAAAGTGGCGACGAGGCTGGGACACAAAAAATAGGAAACATCTGAACTAATAACCGTAGTCTGTAAAAGGGCCAATAAATAAAAATTTTTGGGAATACTTGACAAACATTCGTTACAAATAAATAAATAAATAAATAAATAAATAAAAATAAAAATTAAAAAAAGGAGAATATCGAAAGTACTTACAAGAAAATGATTGCATAATAATTGGAACAGCATCCAGCTTTCAGGCTACCTTGTTAAAACATTCCCACAACAGGGTGTCGTCGTCTTAACAAGGTATCCTGAAAGCTGGATGCTGTTCCAATTAATATGGAATCATTTTCTTGTAAGTACTTTCGATATTCTCCTTTTTAACAAATTTTTAAGAAAAAAATTTTTTTTTTTTGTACAGTATGTTTGTCAGGTATTCCCAAACATTTTTATTTATTGGCCCTTTTACAGACTACAGTTATTAGTTCAGATGTTTCCTATTCACAGATGTCATCCACCTGAAGATGCATCTTTACTGATGAGAAACCGGTAGTGTCGGAATAAACACATCTTGACAGCTGTTGCGATTTTATTCTGTACACACCTCCACCTAAGACATCATCGAAGTCAATTTTAATTTTCAATCTTTATTTTTTGTGGTGATTGTGTGGAGAATTCCATAAATATGTATTTAAGCTATGGTTGCCCTTTTAAGAAAATTGTTTGTGCTAAAATTTTTTGTTCCAATGGGCCTTGATTTCTAACAAAATCGAAATCAAATTCGCAGAAAATTACCACGCGTAACGTGTCTGCTTATACAGAGAGTCAGCATGGTGTAATCGGGCAAGATGCAAGGCTGCCGTGCAGGCGACATGGGTTCAAGTCCGACATGGGTCAATTACTTTCCACAACTGTCCGATGATTGCGCATAATCATGTATTTTTTATAACCATACTTATGTAAACGTTTGCATAAATGATCAGGATGAAAACATGTAACATTCGCTCAATATGTTATGTATTGCGCGACGATCATTGTATTCATTTTGTTTTTTCGAAGCACACTTTTAAGGCGATTGAAGCATATTTCGAAATCAGTAAACAGTCTTTTGTTAATACCTATAATATTTGGGCAACATTTAATACCTATGTTTACAGTTCCTGACCGTGGTGTTTTTATCTCCTCCTATGACGTGTGTACCCACGTGACGCGCCCCAATGGACTATTATGTAGGGCTGGGCAAATGATACTCGGGTTCGAACATGCTCGTGATTTCCCGATAAAGCAGAGAACTCGATACAGTATCGAACTATTCGAACACTCAGATAATAAATGACTCGCTCTACGTATCTACTATCGATACAGGGGAATTTCGAAGTTACCAGGCTATGCTTTGGTCAGAACTAATTTCATAGGAAGTACAAGTACATGTAAAAGAGAAGAAGGGTATAATTGTGAAAAATTGTATTTATTTTATTTATTTATTTATTTATTTATTTTAGTCTATAGTACATGACTTGTCTAGTAGCACTGCAAGATATGATCCACTGATAAAATATCTACTACTATACCAGAACTACTCCGTCATATTACTGAAGGCTAACACTAAAATGAAAAAAATGTTAATCTTTTATAAGTAGAAATTACATTCAATGTGATTATAAGAGACAGGTTGCAAGTGGTCATTCCATTCCCTGTTAATACGGTACAGTAACAGATGGAAATGTTAACACGTTTTAATCGCTTTGAAAACATTAAGAGATGAAACAAGGGAAAACATTCGAAATTTAATACACAATAACGTAACTATAAAAATAAGCTGTAATTGCTACCCCGGATTAAACGGTGCACGAGCTGCTGTGCACGTAGTATCAACAGACGTCGTTAGATCGCAGCACTAGAATTTTAAATCGCGATTGATCTCGTTTAATTATAGCCTATATTCGTTACTGTTTTTTCTTATGACCTGCACCCTAAAGCTACTATAGTCGGAATTTCAAAGTTAGTACATAAATGATATATCTTCGTTATAAATCGTACACTGCTCACCACAGAAAAGATTTATGAATATCATCGTTGTAAATCGTAGAGATAGTACCTACTGAGATTGCTAGATAGCGTTGTGATCGAATGTTCGAACATTTCACGAGATTTCCCGAAATGTGACGTAATTTGTTCGAACAGTTCGAATCATGTTCAAACCCACCTCTACTATTATGCTACGGCCAGTCGGTTAGTCATTCGTAGAGTGTCGTTCATGCGTGCGGCAAGTAGTGCAACGTGGAGAACAAATGCGCTATGAATAGAAACAGGCCCATCACACGAAACCTCTTCGGACATGGATGTGTGTGATGAACAGTCAAAAGGTGAACTCCCTAACGCCTTAAAATACGCCGAATGTTTGCTTCGCAATTGAAATCTGCTCACAGACACTTATGTTTTTCTTTGCTTAATTATTATTATTATTATTTTGAAATATGAAAAGTAGCAATTACATTTTTTTAAAATAATTCTGTCTGTATGTATGTATCGAACCCTGGTCTCCTACATGATAGCCTAGCACCTTGCCGATTACACCACGCTGCCATGTTTAAGTAGACACGTTACGCGTGGTAATTTGCTGCGAATTTGATCTCGATTTTCTTAGAAATCAAGGCCCATTGGAATAAATCCTTTTAGGTTGATGGTCTGGAGGAATTCCCTCACAACATACCTGCGACCGGTCAAAATCCGTTGGTACCATACTTGGTGTTCCCCTTGTCAGAGCAGGCAGCAATCCCAGACGCCTGTCACAGTCAAATGGACACCGCTGCACGAGACGAGCCCTGGCTTCTGGTTGACTTCTGGTTGAAATGCATCATAGACGGTCGTTGCCGGCAAAGACGAATGTAATATTTCCAGATTTAGAATTACGCAATGCTGCCAACGTAACGTAGAACTAGGTAAACTCGGAGTAGTGAAGCAACTTAAATCGATTTATAGCCTCCTCACCCCTACACCACCGGCTGATGAGCAATAATTAGAAATATGACTTGTGTGCCCAATACTTCTAATTACATGGTAAGGACATCGTTAATGGGGCCGATGATGTAGTGGAGTTTATATCCGGAACGTTGCTGCACCTTTTGGTTGGAAACAACGGTCGATAAATGATAAATAAAAAGAGAATTAAGAATAAAAAATTAATTTAAGTAACGTACTGAGCATGGTGATTCATGGTGTGGGTTCCTGTAGTCATGTCCTAGTTCATGGACCACGGGCAACGCATGAGTGGTCAAGTAAGTGGTCCTGAAAGCTGGGATTCCAGTTACTTTGGAATAAGGTTGGGCATCTCGGACATATTCTGAGTCGTGGCCACAGACGGCAAAGACTACCAAATCCACCGGTTAGTTCCTCAACCGTTAGGGGTAAAACCCAGTGGGGTCCTGGGCAAATAAGGCTAGCAACATGCTTCCCAGGTACTTCAATATGATGCTGGCAATAATCAGAGCAAAATGCCTCGGACCTTTGGAGGTGACGAAGTCCCACCTCTAATTGACAGACCAGGGACACCTCCGATACGATATGAAAGTACAGATATGAAAGTAGCAATAATGATTGCAGGTAATAATAGATGGGAACAATGACAGGAGGGTGTCCATAATATGGAAATCAAAGAAAAACTCGTGATGAACACCCTAGATGAAGCAGTTAAAGCAAACAGACTGAGACGGTGGGGTTATGTTACACGCAAGGGAGAAGCAAGGTTACGAAAGAGACTCATGAGCTCGGCAGCGGAGAGTAAGAGGAATCGAGGTAGACTAAGAACAAAGTACTTAGATTCGGTGAAGAATGATTTTGAAGTAAAAGGCATAACATCAGACGAGGCATCAATGTTAGCATTGAATAGGGGATCATCGAGGAATTTTATTAGAGGCACTACGCTCCAGACTGAACGCTGAAAGGCATAATCAGTATCTAATGATGATGATGATGATGATACTGAATAAACAGAATACGGTAAATAATTTGGAAAATAAATAATAACTGAGTTTACGGTCATCAGTTCGATGCACGAGCAAAACAATTTTAGTGAAAAGTTAATAATAATAATAACGCTAATTAGTAGTCTAAAAATGGAAAATATATCAGTCAAATCCGGATTCAAAAGGCACAGATATCTCACCAGACATTGACAGTTACATCATTGACATAGAAATTGAAAACAGTAAACAATAAAACGCATGCAAAGGCAAAGCAATTTTCTCGTGCAACAGAACATGCCCATCTCACCTTAATGGTTATCATTTACTGCTTCAAGGGTTCAAAATTATATATATTTATTAGTAGCTGGTCAACTGTAAGCATGCAAAGTTGCTTATGGTCGTATTGAACAACTAACTCTACTGACAACATTTACAAAGCGCACTAGAGGGAGTCATAGCAAATAAATTAATAAGAGACTGAAATAATCCCACATATTACAGAAAGCTTTTGCTGGAATATTAGACGAACGTAAAATCCCCAAGATTGGCGATGTTTTACTGAAGTTCGAAATTTAGGGCGGACTTCAATCCGAAATTCATTTAACAGTTTTCACAACGAAATCAAAAAGAAATTCTGGCCGTATGTTATTTACACCAGCGGAAAGTCTTTGCCAATGCCTTTACTGCTTGATAGCGTCGACAGTGCCACTAAAGCAGTTACTAAATGCAGTTTTCCGAAATTCTTTCACGAAAGAAGAAGTGAATATCTCACAATTCGAATTGCGAACTGCTGCAAACATAACACAGGAGTAGATATCCTTGGTGCTGCAAAGCATATCACCATATGAAATAAGTGATGTTGCAGTTATAAGCCGGCCGCGGTGGCCAAGCGGTCTGCGGCACGCCAGTCACGGTCTGCACGGCCACTACGATCGCGGGTTCGAATCCCCCCTCGGGCATGGATATTTGTGCCGTCCTTAGTATTAGCTAGTTCATAAGTAGTTTGTAAGTTTAGGGACTGATGATTCAAATGTTCAAATGTTTGTTAAGCTTATGGGACTTAACTACGGGGTCATCAGTCCCTAAACTTACAAACTACTTATGAACTACTTACAAACTAAGACGGCACAAATATCCATGCCCGAGGGGGGATTCGAACCCCCGACCGTAGTAGCCGTGCTGACCGTGACTGTAGCGCCTCAGTCACCTCGGCCACCGCGGCCGGCTAGGGACTGATGACCCCGTAAAGTCCCATAAGCTCTACAAACATTTGAACATTTTTTGCAGATATATCTGAACTGTCAGTGCAGATGAAGAAAGTTTCTAATGAATAAACGTACGTCTAATACATTTGTTTACGATATCCCTTTATAACAATTATTCGTGTATAGTAAGCTCCTTGCTTAGTTTCAATAGCTTCTACTGGCCTGTTTAAGGATAGTTAACAATGTGGTAAGAAATTTTAAGGGCTATATTTAAATGTACTTAATGAAGTCTACTCTTTTGTAAAGTTGTTTCTATCCTCGTCTAATTTTGGGGTTATGGGAATTATTTCAACACTGTATCTGCCGAAATTTCAACTTCAGGAGCAAATCTGTTATAGGGTGTCTATTTTAGGTGCAATCCAAACGTTCAGATTTTTTAAACCTTAAGCGTACCTTATCAGTTTCACAAAATATGACATTTTTAGGCCTGGTTGCGGCTCTGAAGTTTCTGGAAATGATTTTAAACCTCGCAATCTTTAATTTCTATTAGAAGGCAGAAGAAAATTCTGTTAACATATCAACTATAGGTGCTTTTACCTATAAAAAAATAATATATATATATATATATATATATATATATATATATATATATATATATATATATATATGTTGAAATGTTTGTTAAGCTAAAGGGACTTAACTGCGGGGTCATCAGTTCGTAAACTTTCAAACTACTTAAGAACTACCTTATACTAAAGACGACACAAACATCCATGCCCGAGGGGGGGATTCGAACCCCCGGCCGTAGCGGCCATGCAGACTGTGACTGGCGCGCCGCAGACAGCTCGGCAACTGCGGCCGGCCCCTAAATAGCAAACTGCAAATTTACCAGCAGTAGAAGTAACTGTAAATTTGGTTGCAGGAGGATTATTTGAGTGATTTTATGTTTTTGCTTCGTTGAGTCAAATTGCACTACTTATTGATTAAACGCTAGTAAACCGAATTGGGAACAGCTTGTTTCATCATCTATTGTGGCCTGATACTCTCTTTTTATTCATACAGCTAATAAAGGTCGCATCGTCAGATGGTCCTCACAGATGTTTTGATACTTCAATAATTATTCGTTCTTCGAAAGCATCTTTACCTTGCAATGATCTTATTTTTGGCGTAAGCACATCCACGTAACAACACCTTCCTTAGATTCCCTCTGTTTATTATATGCGTAACTATTGTAATGGACAAAAGGCCTGCGCTCGGTCCTTGTTTTCCATGTCCATGGTGACACTGCAATCTTCGGTTGCGACTAATGTCTGGACACCGTCCATAGAATACTGTGGCCGGGTGAAGTTGGGGGGGGGGGAGGAGTCGGAGGAGGAGACAGGGGCACCCGACCCTTCCGAGCAGCTAAAAGTGTGGCAAATGTGCAGCGTGGCAAGTGTCCGGACACCGTGCTATCAGCGACAATAGTAAATTCCATTGCATAGTGTCTTCACAGCAGTGTTGCCAATATTTAAGTTCCAACCCTCGTTTGTTTTCATGTATGTTATATTCCGCAAGCCACAATATTTTGCTGGATAGTGGGTACCTTGAAATAAAATTTGGCAGATTTATATAATTTTTTTGAACTGAAAGGAGCAGGCCAATGAACTTTGGAGTAACGTATATAATTTTTTATTCAAAGGGGAAGAGGAGCAGAGGACATCGACAGAAAGTCTGGGAGGAGATGGGCAGAATGAGGGGAAGGAGATGAACAGAGAGAGGAGGGGTGAAGAGGTGGACGGGCTAAAAAGGAAAGACAAGATGGATCAACTTAAGATCGGAATAAATAAATACCCGTGCAAGATCGTGTTTTCAGCAAGTTTATCTTATATTAAAGTAATAGATCCTAGATTAGAATGCATTGTTTTGAGAAAATTTCAAAGCAACCGATCAAATGTTTCCTGGTATTTGCGGTTTTTGCAAAAACTAACATTTAACTTTTTTTTACATAAAGATACTCTTTGTCCTCACAACAACTGCAAAAACCCGGCCACTGAAATTTTTTTCTGGACGCTTTAGTTTGACAGTCTTCCAGCCTTAGCGCTAGCAGAAGGTATGTGAGGAGGCAGAAAGGCCGCTTCCCGGCTGCACCTGCCCAACACCTGCTGGAGACGTGGCCGCCTCACCACCCCTACCAAGGCTCACACTCCGCCACCTGCACAGTCTAACCACTCGAACCCCATTTGACTATTCCTCCAAGTGTACAGTGTACAGAGAATTTGAAACTAATGCCCGATTTCACCGAGCGTCGTTCATGACTTTGACGATCGTTTAATTTTCATTTTTGCGTTTCATCGATGACTGTTTACTGTATCGATTGTTAAACTCGCCGTCAAAACTGACGCGCCGATTTAGCGCCAAACCGCTTGATGAGTCGTTTATACAAGACAGGTTTACTGTAGTTGGAATAGCCACGAATTTTTGTGAAGGTAACATGGATACTTTATTGCTGTTCACGTCTTCTGGCTGTGAAGATGGGAGATAATTTTCATGCAGAAGTATTGTACATAGATTTGCTAGAAACTATAAGGGCCTCCACGCATAATTTCTGAGCGCAATTATTATTTCTACACAATGAATGATATAAAATTAATTACAAGGTACAGTTTGCCCAAGAAAGACTTCTGGAACAAATTGAAAATCGACAAGAGTATCCAACTAAGAGAAACAGACCATAACCCCAAGACAGCAGCTGCTTTTAACTCTGCAATACTATGCTAATGGATCTCTTCAAATGGTAAAAGCAGACATAAATGGTGTTTCGAAATCAACCGTCTGCCGACATATCAAGAAGGTTTCAGAAGCAATTGCATCGCTGACACCCCTATAGATGAAATTCCCGCAAGGAAGGCCCACAAACAAACTTTTCTCATCATCAGAAAATTTAGAACCTCTCTTTATTTCATCGACACGTTCCATTTTCTTAGCGTTATTATTGCCCGATTTCACCAAACTTACAAATCACAACAACTTCCTGTACTGAAAACCCGCTATTTATGTAGCGATATTCATTTGTTCAACCGAAAGGAAACGATAAAAATCGATAGTATCGATTTAATACACGATACTAGACGCTGTTTCGATTGGAGAGTCTGTTAAAATAAACGCCTCGTCAGTTCATTGAGACTGGCGATGATGAAACGTTGCAGCTTTTGACGGTACGTCAAAAATAAACGAGGCGTTGAATTTGACGTTTGTCTAACATATTTAGACGAAGTTTGGTGAAACCGGGCATAAAAGTATTAGTAATTTCAGAAAGCATAATGGAGAAACAGCGATCTTAAGCGATAACTGGTACACATAAAAACTGTAACGTATGAGTACACCTAGGTTCTCAGGAACCACACAAGATTTGAGTATGTTCTGCTTAAAGCAGGTGACTTTAAATACTGCTATTGTTTTAAAAATACATTCCTCGTTGATGGTCACATCTTAAAGATGTTACGAAAGAAGACAGTGCAGTGCGTAAGATATGGAATGTGAAACACATACTTTCCTAAAGTTCTACATATCAGTTGCAAACTGTAAGCTACACAATTCAAACTTCACGTTTAAACACAAAACAGACTATGCTTCACAACTGAAAAACAGAAGAAACATACAAAAGCAATATAAA
This sequence comes from Locusta migratoria, assembly GCA_026315105.1. Lineage (NCBI taxonomy): Eukaryota > Metazoa > Arthropoda > Insecta > Orthoptera > Acrididae > Locusta > Locusta migratoria. The sequence continues at coordinate 840,188,265 of CM048745.1, read as the reverse complement.
AATTTCTGCTTTTAATTTTAACTAAAAAATATTGTTTCTTAGGAATGTATAATGTCGGTAATGACAAAGCTATAGCAAAATGGGAGAGATGACGTTTACAATACAGTTGAGGATCAGCAATCAATTCCGCACAAAATGGATAAATTTAAGCTAAACTTTTGAAAGTTTCTGGCTGGTTAAAACTGTACGTCAGGGGAGCAGAACCCAGAATCTAGTATTTGGAGGCTAGGATGAGTGAGCTGTGGGGACATATAAAATTTTTGGAAAAATTTTAAATGATATTTTCATTCTAATGACTAAGTCATATATGAAAATAGTACACAATAACAGGAACTACGACTAACTTTTAAATTTCAATTATTCAGAGTCTTTACCAGTCCGTTTCAGTTATTTTATTCATCCAAACTACTGAAACAGTTTCGACATGAAACAGTGGAACATTCCAGACACAATGATGTTCGACATCTGGCACACTCCCTTGACGCTTTCCTATTTTCTTAGATGGGCACACTGAGTACCTTTTCCTCTTTGATTTAGCAGCAAAAGTTTCATTGAATTTGGGATGTTCCTGTTACCTTAGAAGGAGTTATGCCTAGAATACCACAAATGGAATTTAGGATATCTTTTTTTAAATGATGAATAAAATCTTCTTTTCATACAATCATTTACGTGTTGTGTCATTCAATGAGGAATTCTGTGCGTGTCATACCATCAGTATCTACTTTCCCATTGTACAAAATAAAATCATTTACATCTCCGTATCTAGCCTAGTGTAGATGACTGCCATAGGGCATTGGTTCATTCAGATTATCTGTAATATCTTCCTCGTTCGGTTTTCTGAAGCATTGTACCATACATCGAAGATACTGGAAATGAAGTCAAGAAAAAACTTGCAGTCCTCGAGACCCGATGACCTTTATGTAAACAAAATTGATAAAAACACGCCTGCAACAATGTTGTGGGCTGGAAGCCAACTGAATGTTAGGACAGTACAGGGAGAGGTAAGTCGGTGCTACGGCGCATGGCACAGTACTGGAAAAAAGAAATTTGCTCGGGAGCCAGGTCTATCAGTTACTGGTTAATATAATCGTTTAAATGAAAAGCGGTCTATTGTCTACATAGACCGAAACCGGTAATCCCGTCATGAAATTAAAAAAATCCTTCGGGACTGTTTTTAATATTTACTAAAAATATTGTTTCTTAGGAATGTATAACGTCGGTAATGACAGAGCCATAGCAAAATGGGACTGTTTGAACAACCGAATCGTCCACTTTCCGAGACGACAGGAGGTAAGGAAGGTACAGAACTGACAGCTCTAAGGATATGTTTCCAGAACTCACTCAACCTAGCCCCCGAATGCCAGATTCTGGGTTCTGCTCCCTTGACGTACAGTTCTAACCTGCAAGAAACTTTCAAAGATTTAACTTTAATTTATACATTTTGTGTTGAACTGATTGCTGATCCTCAACTGTATTGTAAAAGTATGTAATAATGCACCCTGTTGGAGTCTCTGTTTACTGACATAGTTCAACACGACACATAGGTTCTGATGTTTGTAAACCTATTGGACCAGACTGCTATGGTTATCAGTCCCTAGTCAAACTAACTTACTCTAAGAACAACTCTCTCTCTCTCTCTCTCTCTCTCTCTCTCTCTCTCTCTCTCTCTCTCACACACACACACACACACACACACACACACACACACACACACACTATACCAAGGAAGGAAGGACTCGAACTCGCGGGAACGGCCGTCTAGTCCGCAGCATGACACCCTTACACCACACAGTTAGGCCAACGAGAAAGGCAGGACGTGGCGCGCACGTCATGTTACTTAAGCAAGGTAGTCCTGATCCGGGCCGATCGCTAGCTGACTGGCCAGCCGCTGCGGCATAGCCCACTGCCTCATAACGGCCAGTCACTCAGCTAGCGATCGCACCGGGGCTCATGACTATCTTGCTTACGTGACGTGACGTGCGCGCCACGGCCTATCTTTCTCGTTGGCCTCGCCACGCGGCCATTTCGCACGGCTAACAGAACACGTTTTAGCTGTATGCTACCATCATCATATTGCATAGCACATTATCTTTATCCTGATGTGTGTTACTCACTAGGTGTGTCCAAGAAACAATCAACATGGCACTTCATGGCTGGTTACAGAACCATACTAATACAAAGTGTCCTACTAAATAATATTAGTAAAACGTGGCTGCAGTGCATAGCGTATATGCCGGGAGATTGATCCTGTGATACTTCTCTTCTGACAATATAGAATGTAACAGGAATATCTGTGTGGTTACAATACCTTGGCTGCACATGTTGTAAATCCCTAAAGGAATATTTAGGCATACTGCCTTTATAAATGTCTGTAATTGCGAAAGTGCAGTATTTCGTGCACAAACTGGCCTATAACGTCCCATATATGTACGATGGTATTTATGTAGGTTGATCTCTGTATCCAAATCATTCGCAGTAAAGGTCAGAAATGTTCTTCAAAGCAACCGCATCGCGAGGAATCGTCATGTGGTCTGGGACAGCACATTATTGATCACGCGGTCGCTCGCGTCAGAGGTTTGAGTCCTCCATTTGGCATAGATGTGTATGAGTGCATGTGTGTGTGTGTGTGTGTGTGTGTGTGTGTGTGTGTGCGTGCGTGCTTGCTTGTGTGTGTGTTTTGTTCTTAGTGTAAGTTAGTTTAAGTGGTTTGTAAATCTAGCGACCGATGGGCTCAGCAGTTTGGTCCCTTAGATTCATCAACATTTGAAAATTTTAATTTCATGAAATTTCAGTCGTTATTTGCGCATATTAACTCCATCAGTGGCTGAGCATAGTCTCCAAGAAGATGAATATAACCGCTTCTAGTCAGTGATCAGCTGCACCACAAGACTCACCCGAATCCATGTAAAAGCAGCCTACTCCATTACAGAGCCACCAGTAGGTTACACATTGTCTTGTCGATAACTTGTGTCATGGCTTCCTGGGGTTTCTACCGTATTCCACACTGTCATATGTTCTTATGTCCTAAAATCCGGACTCATCCGCTCAAGCCAGGGTTTCGAAATCATCTAAGGCCCAACGAATATGATCTCAATCCCAGGCGAGACGTTGCAGGCAGTGTATTGCTGTTAGTAAAGGTCCTCGACTCGTTGTCAGCTACCACAACCCAGTAACGCTAATTGCGCAGCATTGTCCTCACAGATACATTCCGCGTTCATACTACATTAGTAGTTATGACTGGGGGCGCTGACCTGAGTTGATTACAGCTAAGATGGCCACCACCCCACTGGTGGCCGATCCCAAAATTCAAGATGGTGACGGTTTGGTGGCCTACTCCTCCGACCAGTCAAGACTTGCCTGGTTGGCGCCATCCCCCAGACTTGACCTTCCCCACTGCCATCGATGGTTGTGCACTTGCAGTCCACGTCCCCTCCCCCGATTATTTTTATACCTAATTTGCATATCAAATTAATTTAACCTGTTGTTGTGGTCTTCAGTCCGCAGACTGGTTTGATGCAGCTCTCCACGCTAACCTGTCCTGTGCAAGTCTCTACATCTGAGAATACTTTCGGCAACCTACATCCTTTTGAATCTGCTTACTGTATTCGTCCCTCGATCTACCTCTGCGATTTTTACCCCACACTCTTGCTTCTAATGCTATGTTGACACTCCTATACAATGCTACACTCCAGACAAATGCTTTCAGAAAGGACATTCCTAACATTTAAATTAATATTGGATGTTAACAAGTTTCGCTTCTTTAGAAACGCTTTTCTTCCCAAAGCCATTCTGCATTTTATATCTTCTTTACTTCGGCCATCAGAAATTATCTTGCTACCCAGATAACAAAATTCATCTACTACCTTTATTGTCTCATTACCTAATCTAATTCCTTCAGCATCGCCTGATTTTCTGACATTACATTCCATTACCTTCGTTTTACTCTTGTTAATGTTCATCTTATATCTTCCTTTCCATTCCAATCAATTGCTCTTCCAGATCTTTTGAGGTCTCTGACAGAATTACTATGTCATCGGCAAACCGCAATGTTTTTATTTCTTCTCCATGCACTTTAATTCCCTCTCCAAATTTCTCCTTCCATTCCTTCACCGCCTGCTCAATGTACAGATTGTATAACATTGGGGAAAGGCTATAACCCTGTTTTACTTTCTTCCCAACCTCTGTGTCCCTTTCTTGCCCTTCGACTCTAATAACCGCTGTCTGGTTTTTGTATAGGTTGAATATAACTCTTCGCTCCCTATGTTTCCATAAATAAAAGGAGAAACAGACACAATGGAGTACAGACAACTAAGAAATGAGATTGACAGGAAGTGTAAAATAGCTAAGCAGGAGTGGGTAAAAGGCAAATGCAGGTCTGTAAAAGAGTGCATAAATATGGGAAACATAGATACCGCCTACAGGAAAATAAAAGAAACATTTAGAGACAAGAATAGAGCTGTATGAATATAAAAAACCCATATGGAAAACCAGTTCTCAGCAATGAAGGGAAAGCTGAAAGGTGGAAAGAGTATATAGAGCGGCTTTACAAAGGAAATGAACTCAGGGACAATATTGTAGGAAGGACAGAGGATGTAGATGAAGAAGAAGATGAGATAAGAGATACTACACTGAAAGAAAAATTTGACAGAACACTGGATGACCTAAGACGAAATAAGGCCCCTGGAGTGTACGACATTCCCTCAGAACTACTGAAGTCTCTGATAGAGCCGGCCATGACAAAACTATTTCACCCGGCGCGTAAGATGTATGAGACAGGGGAAATACCTTCAGACTTTAAGAAATATGTAATAATGCCCATCCCAAAGAAAGCAGGCGCAGACAGGTGTGAAGATTATAGTACCATCAGTTTAATAAGTCATGATAGCAAAATTTTAACACGAATTTTTTGCAGAAGGGTAGAAAAGCTGATAGAAGTCAACCTGGGGGAAGACCACTTTGGATTCAAGACAAATGTAGGAACACGGGAGGCAATCCTCATTTACGGTTTATCAAAAAAATGTTCAAATGTTTGTAGAGTCTATGGGACTTAACTACGGGGTCATCAGTCCCTAAACTTACAAACTACTTATGAACTAGCTAATCCTAAGGACGGCACAAATATCCATGCCCGAGGGGGGATTCGAACCCCCGACCGTAGTGGCCGTGGAGACCGTGACTGGAGCGCCTCAGTACCCTCGGCCACCGCGGCCGGCTACGGCTTATCTTAGAAGATATATTAAGGAAAGGCAAACATACATTTGTAGCTTTTGTAGATGTGGAGAAAGCTTTTGATAATGTTGATTTGAATACACTCTTTCAAATTCTGAAATCAGCAGGAGTAAAATATAGGGAACAGAAGGTTATTTACAACTTGTACAAAAACCAGACAGCAATTATCAGAGTTGAAGGGCATGAAAGGGATGCTGAGGTTGGAAAGGGTGTAAGAAGGGGTTGTAGCCTTTCCCCAATGTGAGACAAAACGGCGACGAAGACGGAGACAGTAGTTAAAATACTCACACAACACATGATCCGCTGCGGTCGGTGGTTGTGTCAGTTCTAAAATAGGGCAGAACACAACACTGACCAAGAGGTGCCCAAAGGGGGGGGGGGGGGGGGGGGGGCGTGTCACGACTCAAACTGCGTCAATGAAATTTCTCGGGTGGAGGGCAGTACTTTTGGCCAGCCTGGGGGTCTTTATAAAACAATTTACAAAACGTGAAATAAAAAACAATAATTCAATGTTTACAAACAAAACACATTTATCTTCAGGATCCAGGACTTAATATACCGGGTGTGGGAGGGTCTCAGTTGGGAGGAGGGGGTGAGTCATTGGCCAAACGGGAGTTGTCACCTCTGACTACTGTATAACACTAATGGCGCACTGTTAAAAATCACTATCACTTAGACCCAGCAAGGGATAGGGAGGGATGAGGAGAAGCGGAGAGGAAGGATAGGAAGGGGGTGGAACAAGGGGACAGTAAGGACTCCAGGGAAAGGGGAGTGGATGAGAGAAAGCCAAGCGAGGAAGGTAAGAACGAGAGGGGGGCAGGAGAAGGGACTGTACATATGGGGAGGGGGAAAGGGATTAGGTTTGGTAGGAGGGATAGATTTCAGGACGGTGGGCGTCATCTGGAAGGGGAGAGTGGCGGAAGTTACCCTCAGGCAGGATGAGGAGAGTGTGAAGTTAGAGGGAGGGAGGGATGTAATGGTGAAGGCGAGGCAGAAGTCTGGCGTTCAAGAGGATGGGAGAGACCAGAGGCTGATGGGAATGTTTCTTTCAGGTGATGCAAAGGGTACGGATATGATCCAGGAACTGGAGAAGGTGTTGGGACGATGATGACATCATACAGGATCCGTGTGGGGGAGGAGAGGCAGATGCGATAAGTGAGGTGGAGGGCATGGCGCTCCAGGATTTGGATTAGAATGGACGATTGAAAAGAAAGGAAGTGATTAAGAGGACAAAATTAATAGGATTGTCATAGGTCTGGAGCTTGTAAAGGACAATCGAATGTCATACATGGTTGTTGACTTTCTCGATGTCAAGGGACACGAAGATAGTGCCACGACGGGTATTGACCTGGACGGAGAGGAGGTGCGTGAGCTGGAGGAGCTGATCATCAACAGGGGAGGGTCGGAAGCCACATTGGGATAGGTGAAGGATCAACTAGCAAGTTTTTTTTTTCCTTTATTGTTAACACCTGCCATTACAAGTAGACTGGCAGCAGCCTTCAACATTTCTCTTAAGCCATGTGATTTTACAGAAAATGAACATGAAATTATAAACAATTAAAATTGGAGAATATTTAAAATTATACATGGAGCAATGTCGAAGTAAATGCAAATTGCAAAGTAATTGAAACAAGTGTAGTTAAGAAAATAAAAGTAAGTGCCATGGTGACGCATAAAAGCACGTGGTGCGACTGGAGCAATGAACACGATGAAACACTTAAAACTGGCGATTGCAACACTTGTCTGGAACTGCGATGGTTGCACTATTAAAACACACACTGACGACGATGACATGCCCAACACCGGATGGAGCACAGAGTTAAAAACACTGCCTGATGTGAGCACCCCTCAGGGAAAGGGGAGAGCTTCAAAAGCGTGGGAGGAAGGGGAGGACGAGAGTTGGACTGCAGAAGGGACTTTAAGGGGGAGGAGAGGGAGAAGGATAGCCAAGCGGTGGGAGGGACTGGGAGAGGAGGGGGAGAGGGGGCGCCGAATCCATGGGGGAGGATCAGGGCTTGTATGGGCGATAGATTTCGGGACAGAGACCGTCATTCGAGAGGGGGGGCTGTCGGAAGTTACCCTGGGAGAGGTTGTGAGAGTGTGGAGATGAATGGAGGGAGGGATACAATGGCGAAGGCGTGACAGAGGCCCGGGACGGGTAAGGATGGGGTAGAACAAAGGGTTGCGGGATTCTATCTATCATGTGGGTAATGTACAGTCGCCGGATATTAGTATTGTGTAGTTTACGAACGAACTAGTACGGAAAAGAGCTCCCACAGGCGAACTACACGAGGCCCGGGACTGGTAAGGATGGGGTAGACTGTGGTGTCGCACAAGAACAAAGTGCGCGCCACCTACTTTCGCCGCGCGCCGCCATGCACGCACGGCGCGGCGTTCTTACGACGACAGCCACGAGCGCCCTTTGCTGCAACCCCGCTCGTGGCCACCACGGAAAGACATCGTTCACTTGGGACTGAGTTAGGAACCAGTAAAGACTTCGGAATCCGATAGGCACCAGTGAAGACTTGGCTATCAGTTAGGCACTAGGCAGGACTCTAGCTCAACTATGTATCAACATTCTGCAGTACTATGTAAAAGTTAAGTATTGTATAAATTCTGTGCAATATATATATCGTTCTAATTTACTCTAGTGTTTCTAGTTTCTGGCTGCTCCCCTCCGTACCTGCACCAGCGTGCTATATTTATTCCTGTGTCGGTCTCATTCCACTCGGCCACCGACACATCCGACGGAAACAAGACACAAAAGCGGCAACGAGGCTGGGACACAAAAGTGGCGACGAGGATGGGATAGACGATCCGTGGACCAGCCCGCTTGCAGCAGCCAGACAGCAGTAGTAGTCGGAGCACACAGAAATTGCTCCCGCCCACCCACCCTTATTATAAGAATTTTGGGGGAAGATATTTTGTTACGTGTTTTGTGGACTTTTTTGTTGCAGCGCATCCTCTTTCATATTGCATTTGTGTTTTGTTATAATTTACTTGTATACGCGGCGCCTAATCGGTCAGCATGGCCACTAGCCCAAACCCGAACTTAATGGAAATTATTCAGTTACAGACGCCGCAAATCACTCAACTCCTGCAAGCGGTGTCGCAGTTGACGACACAGGCTGCTCACCAACAACAGCCGCCACTTCAGCAGCCCACAGCTGCCGCCGCAACGCTTCCTACATTTCGCCAGTACAACGAACGTGAGGAAGAATGGAGCGACTACTTCGCACAGTTTCAAGAACTCGTCGCGGCTCATCAAATTACAGGTCAGAAAGTGAAGCATCTGTTATTATCTGTGGTGGGCACCAACACCTTCGTGTTACTGAAAAAACTTTTCCCCAACGCATCTCCTCGTGATGTAGACTTTGAAGAAATAGTAGATGCACTAAATGCTCATTATTAGAGTAAAGTTCTCGTAGCTGCGGCACGGTACCGATTTTTCAGACTTAAAAAATTACCGCAGCAGTCACACCAAGAGTGGATTACGGAATTGAAGGGCTTAACCCGCAAATGTAAATTTACTTGCTCTTGTGGACTTTCGTATAGTGACGTGAATATTCAGGATCCCAGAATTAGAGCAGCAATTCTGAAACAGTCTGACCCCTCATTAGATAGTGTACTGCAGCTTATAGATGCGCATGATACTTTTGACTTAGCAGATGTAGAAATGCAAAGCCACAGTGTTAATTCAGTGCGCCGCAACGGACGCTTTCCTAGCCGTAGTTCTCAGTATAGCACTAGTGATTCTTATTTTTCTACCGGCCGTGCTGAACAGACAGTGAACAGTAGCCAGTGTAAAAGTGCGACACACAGGTCGCCCCGTCGTGTTAGACACAGTAATTTGCATAACGGGCGCCAACGCTCATTTCAGAAAAATGTACGTAAATCTTGCCCCCAGTGTGTGTCTCGCCACAAGCGTGCTCATTGCCCTAGTCGCAACGCAACCTGTTATCAATGTGGCAAATCAGGACATGTACAGTTTGTGTGTATGCAGATTAAAAACTCAAAGAACGGTACCGTTAGAAACAGTGCTTCGCAGAGTGCGAGAACAGTTCATTCTGTAAATGTTATACGGGCTGTGGAATTGAACAGTGCTTTCCTTGGATCTCAAATGGAAGAAAGTAGTTCTGCGCCTATGGCAAAACTATATAGTGCACCACGTAGCAAGCGCCGACGAGCGCGTAAAACAGTGCAACGGAAAAGGGTTCGGGACAAGCAAAATGACTATGTACAGTGCAATCCTGTAGTGAACATAGTGCCTTCTGCAACTTCTCCTTGTAAAGGTGCCCAGTACTGTGTAGCTAGGGACAGTAGACATCAAGTAGCTGCTCAAGAGTGTAGTGCAGTAGTTAGTGACTCTGTAGTAGCCTCGCATTGCGCGGACGCCGATCCGGCGGTAATGCCATCTAGTGACTTTGTTGTTAATCCGCTGCGTGCCGAGTCTGCGCCGCTTACTTCACTACGCGGCCCGCGCAAGAGCAGTAAACAAACCGTAGCAGACGTTGCCCACATTCGCGCACGTGTCGAGCGCCGCAAGCAAAAACTGTTTGTGACTCTCTTCATAGAAAATAAGACGGTGCAATTTCAGCTTGATACTGGTTCCGCTGTCACATTAATAAATAAAGATACTTATGAACTTCTGGGTTCGCCAAAATTGTCGCCGTCACAGCAAGTGTTAACAGCTTATACAGGTCAAAATATTCCCGTGCTAGGAACGTGTAGCCTGCCCGCCTCTTTTCAAGGTGTAACAAAAACAGTTGCTTTTGTAGTTCTACAGGCCAAATCGACACAGAACATTTTTGGACTAGATGCTTTTGACTTGTTTGGTTTATCAATTCAAAGAGATGTGCTTCAAATTTCGTCAATAGTGCCTCAGGATAAAATCAATGCATTGTGTGACAAATATAGTGACTTGTTTTCGCCGGAACTAGGTTGTGCAAAAGACTTCGTGGCACATGTCACTTTAAAAGAATCTGCAGTTCCAAAATTTCGTAAAGCTAGACCAGTGCCTATCGCATTGCGTGATACAGTTGCCGAAGAACTTAAACGTTGGCAAGATAGTGGGGTGATTTCTCCTGTTTCTGCGAGTCAGTGGGCCTCGCCTATAGTAATTATACCCAAGCCGTCAGGAAAACTTCGTCTCTGTGCGGACTTCAAATCAACAGTGAACAGTCAAACAATTGTTGACACTTATCCCCTGCCCAGACCTGACGAACTAATGGACAAATTAGGACAGTCTCGTTTCTTTTCTAAGATTGATTTAGCAGAGGCATACTTACAGATTCCACTTGATGACGAGTTAAAAAAGTTTTTCGTCATTAATACTCACATGGGCCTTTTTCAATTTCAACGCCTACCCTTTGGCAGTTCTTCCGCCCCCGCTATTTTTCAGCGCTTTTTGGAACAGCTGACAGTTTCTGTACCGTGTTGCTCGAACTACTTAGATGATATTGCGGTATCCGGACGTACAGTTGAAGAACATTTAGCAAACCTGGAGTGCCTTTTCAAAGTGTTGACTGCAGCAGGTCTACGTTGTAATAAAGCAAAGTGTTCGTTTTTTCAAACTGAAATAGAGTACCTAGGCCATGTGATTAATGCCCAAGGAATTCATCCCTTACAGTCACATCTTAGAGCAATCAAAGACTTGCCTCCTCCTAAGAATGTGCATGAATTGCAAGCAGTAATGGGAAAGCTTAACTATTATTTCAGGTTTATTCCCAATGCCTCTCAGATTGCAGCTCCACTGCATCATTTACGTAGGAAGAATGTTCCTTTTGTATGGTCCAAAGATTGTCAGGTTGCCTTTGACAAACTAAAGTCTGCACTACTCAGTGATGCATGTTTGATTCCCTTTGACCCACAGAAGCCTGTAGTACTAGCAGTTGACGCCTCGTCGTACGGTGTGGGTGCAGTTCTGTCACATCGTATTGGATGTCATGATCGTCCTATTGCCTTTGCATCCAAGCTACTGACGCCGACGCAACAGAATTACAGTCAGATAGAAAAGGAGGCCTTAGCAATCATTTACGGCGTCACAAAGTTTCATCATTATCTCTATGGCAGAAAATTCTATTTGTTGACAGACCACAAGCCTCTCACGTCTTTGTTCTCACCCACAAAGCCAATTCCGCCACGAACGGCACAAAAGCTTCAGAGATGGTCCTTGATATTGTCTAATTATCAGTATGAGATTTTGTACCGACCTACCACTAAACACGCCAACGCGGACACACTTTCCCGACTTCCGGTTGGCCAGGATGTGTCGTTTGATTCTTCGGAAATGGCATGTTGTCAGATAGACTCCAGAGATGCTACCGCTGTCGCAGATTTCCCTTTGAACTCTCGTCGGGTTGCACAGGAAACAGCTGCGGATGCAGACTTAAGTGTGGTAGCACGTTCTGTTCGCTTTGGTTGGCCTGCCAGAGCCAAAGACATTGATCGGCCTCTGGTTCGACGTTATTTTGCACAACGTCATGCATTATCTTTAAGTCAGGGTGTACTGTTGTTACATACGGACAACGACCAAGCAAGAGTGATTGTTCCTCGTTCCCTGCAACGAGAAGTGTTACGCCTCCTGCATCAAGGACATTGGGGTATTGTTAGGACAAAGCAATTGGCCAGACGTCATTGTACCTGGGTTGGTATGGACGCTCAGATAGAGAACATGACGTCACAGTGTACTGTTTGTGCGGAGCATCAGGCGGCTCCTCCGCAACGTTTCTCAGACTGGCCACGCCCCAAGGGACCATGGCAACGTTTACATATTGACTTTGCCGGACCTTTCTGGAATACGCGCTGGTTAATTGTTGTAGACGCTTTCAGCAAGTTTCCTTTTGTGATTGCCATGAACTCAACGACGGCGTCTAGTACAATCAGTGCCTTAACGTCAGTGTTTTGCATCGAAGGTTTGCCTGAAACAATCGTCAGTGACAATGGACCTCAGTTTGTTAGTGCGGAATTTCAAAAGTTTTGTCGTGTGAATGGCATTCAGCATATCACCACCGCACCTTTTCACCCTCAGTCCAATGGTGAAGCAGAACGTTTCGTTCGAACATTCAAGTCTCACATGGAAAAGATGAAAGGTCAGCAATCCAGGCAGCAAGCTCTTCAAATTTTCCTGTCTACGTATCGGTGCATGCCACGTGACGGCCCGTCTCCTGCCGAGCTGCTACACGGCCGCCGTCACCGCACTCTCCTTCACCTGCTGCAGCCTCCCACGCACCGAGTCGGTTCGTATGGCGCAACGCGTTTTCAGGTTTCCACGCCGGTGCTGTACAGGGTGTTTGCTGGCAACAAGAAGACATGGTTGCCGGGCACCATTCAGCGCGTGCTCGGTCGCAATATGTATGTTGTACGTTCTTCCACAGGGTCAGAGCTGCGGCGCCACGCAAACCAATTGCGTTTGCACAGGCCGCGCGATCCTGTCTCCGGTTTCTTGATTCCAGACCCAGTTCACCGCCAGGGAGCACAGCCACATCGTTCGTCCCTGGACTACGTGATCCCGATGGAGGTAGACGCGCCTCCTATGCAGTCGGCCCCTTCGCCTCCGTCGCTGCCTCCGCTTCCAGCGTCAACGAGAGGGACTCCGGGACCGTGCGGGCCCCCCCAGCTTGGGCCACGCACCTCAGAAGAAGATGACCTGCTCAATCTGGGCGGAAGCGTGCGCCCTTCCCCTCGTTTTGGCGGGTTTTCCGGGGGATCGCAAGGCGGATGCCGGGGCGCGGACGGCGTCTCGATCCCAGCCTCTGCTACGACTCCCGTCCCACCAGTAACGCCCCCGCCCAGGCCCTCCTCCCAGTGCCGTCGCCGTGGCCCTCAGCCCTACGCCACGACGGCGCGGCGGTTTGGGGGGGAGGGGTGTGGTGTCGCACAAGTCTAAAGTGCGCGCCACGTACTTTCGCCGCGCGCCGCCATGCACGCACGGCGCGGCGTTCTTACGACGACAGCCACGAGCGCCCTCTGCTGCATCCCCGCTCGTGGCCACCACGGAAAGACATCGTTCACTTGGGACTGAGTTAGGAACCAGTAAAGACTTCGGAATCCGATAGGCACCAGTGAAGACTTGGCTATCAGTTAGGCACTAGGCAGGACTCTAGCTCAACTATGTATCAACATTCTGCAGTACTATGTAAAAGTTAAGTATTGTATAAATTCTGTGCAATATATATGTCGTTCTAATTTACTCTAGTGTTTCTAGTTTCTGGCTGCTCCCCTCCGTACCTGCACCAGCGTGCTATATTTATTCCTGTGTCGGTCTCATTCCACTCGGCCACCGACACATCCGACGGAAACAAGACACAAAAGCGGCAACGAGGCTGGGACACAAAATAGACCATAGGGTTACGGGATTCTATCTACCTTGCGGGTAATGTACAGGCACCGGATATTAGTCTTGTGTAGTTCGTGAACGAACTAGAACGGAAAAGAGCTCCCACAGGTGAACTACGCTAGGCCCGGTAAGGGTAACGATGGGGTAGACCAAAGGGTTACGGGATTCTGTCTACCTTGCGGGTAATGTACAGGCGCCGGATATTAGTCTTGTGTAGTTCGCGAACGAACTAGTACGGAAAAGAGCTCCCTCAGGCGAACTACACGAGGTCCAGGACGGGTCAGGATGGGGTAGACCAAAGGGTTACGAGATTCTATCTACCTTGTGGGTAATGTACAGGCGTCGGATATTAGTCTTGTGTAGTTTGCGAATGAACTAGTACGGAAAAGAGCTCCCACAGGTGAACTACGCGAACTAGTTCGCAGATTCCTCGCCTCTTATTTCGTCCGCTCCTTTTCCAAAGACTGACGGGTAACAGCGAGAGGACGCGTGATTCCCTTCTGCCAGTTGCCGTCATTTCGAGCTGAGATGCAGCTCAGCTGCAGTTTTAGTAGCGGTAGCAAAAGCCAAAACGAGCGGACAAACTAAAAAGAGCGACTTACTTCGCGGCCGAGCTGCGAGCTAAAAGGAGAGCTACCGGTCGCGAACTAAAATACGCGCGATACGTCGCGAACTAAAATATGCGCGATACGTCACGAACTACAATATGTGTAATAGATAGCGAACTACAGTATGCGCGATAGGTCGCGATCTAACAGATGCGCGATAGGTCGCGAACTAAAAGTTGCGCGATAGGTCGCGAACTGAAATATGCATGATATGTCGCGAACTAAAATACGCGCAATAAGTTGGGAAGAGAATTAAAAATCACGTGGTTGCTTTCTGCTGATGAGAGTCATTTCGAGGTTAGCGTCTGCCAGCTAGATTACATAGTTCAGTGCTACAAAATTTCTGCTTTGAAGTATTCTGCACTCTGCAATATCTGACTACTAAGTTCCATAATGCTAAGATATAGACATAACTCTAAACTTAAACGCAAGAAATTATCCACAAAACCTCATTAGCATTTTAATTGTCTCCAGCCAGCCAGCGCGTGAATGCTGTTACATACGACGGGTTCAGCATCGTATATCTTCTCCTTCATAATTGCTGTTCCTCGTCCACTGCCGGCGACTTCCGTGAAAGAAATTTCCTTGTGATCCCAAATTCTGAAAACGTGCCTTCCTGTAGCGTACCCGTACGTTACTCGATACCACACGATCCGGTCACATTACGATTCTGCTGTTAGGTACCTCGCTTGTAAGAGGTGTAGGCCAGTAGTTGTGGAAGGTGTTGGGGAGTAACCCGATCACCAGCATTGTGAAATAGTCTAGTGTAGTTCGCGAACGAATTAGTTCGGAATAGCGCTCCCACAGGCTATCTACGCGAACTAGTTCGCAGATCACTCGCCTCTTAGTTCGTCCGCTCCTTTTCCGAAGACTGTCGGGTAACAGCGAGAGGACGCGAGAGCGCGCATAATCGCGTGATTCCCTTCTGCCAGTTGCCATCATTTCGAGCTGAGATGCAGCTGAGCTGTACTTTTAGTAGCGGTAGCAAATGCTAAAAAGAGCGGACGAACTAAAAGAGCGACCTACTTAGTGGCCAATCTGCGAACTAAAAGGAGAGCTACCGGTCGCGAATTAAAATATGCGCAATAGATCGCGAACTAAAATATGCGCGATCGGTCGCGAACTAAAATATGTGCAATCGGTCGCGAACTATTATGCCCAACGTATCTCGCTTCTTAGTTCGTTGATTCTTTATCGAAGACCGACGGGCAATAGCGAGAGGGCGCGCAGCAGAATTAAAAATCATGTGTTTGCCTTCTGCTGATGAGAGCCATTTCGAGGTTAGCGTTTGCCAGCTAGATTAGATAGTTCAGTGCTACAAAAGTTCTGCTTTGAACTATTCTGCACTCTGTAATATCTAACTAATAAATTCCATAATGCCAAGATATAAAGATAATTCTAAACAAACGCGAGAAATTATCCACAAACTGTTTCTTTTGGTTTGCGTGAAATCGTTAGCGGCTCAAGTAGCAAGCGCATGAAGCAGCTAGGTGGGGGAACTTCTCCCTCCACCTGCATGCGCAGACCACGCCCCTCAGCCGTCACTGGGAGCGGACGAACTAAAAGAACTAAAGTGAGCGCTCCCGATGGCGAACTCTTATGCGCAAATCTACCGGATATGTTCGAGAAACTGGAGGAGATGCAGGAACGGGATGAGGTCATACAGGAACTTTAGTCGAGCCGAAATACGATGATCCCTGTTACTTGCGGCAATCAGCTTTGAGTGCCGGCTGTGGTAGCATACCAGTAGAGCAAGTTAAACGCGAAAGTTGCTCTGCGCATGTGCGCGTCCGGCTGTGCTGTGCACTTTTGCCAGTTCTCTCACACAACAGCGTCCGTTATCTACACTGTCCGGCAGCGAACTAGCTATTTGGCAACTTGGTTGCATTCTGTCTCCCAGCCCAGTAGGCGGGGCCAAGGATCATCATGTTTCCGCCCGATTATAGCAAATATTTTTTTCTTTATTGTAATTTCAATTCCCCTAAAAAAGGGGCGGGCAGGCAGCGCACACTGGCGCTCTTCAGCCTACAGAAATAAAATTTGACAGAGGAGAAACATAAAAACACAAAGGAGATAAAATTTTGGAGATAACACATACATAAAACGGAGATTTAAAATGGAGATAAAACAACATACATAAAATGGAGGAAAACGGTGGTGACATAAAACAATTGGGACGGTGAAAGTGGTGAATAAATACAGTTGCTCGAAGTCAGTGGGACACACACAATTAAAATGAGCATTGGGCGGCGGCTATGGTGAGACCATCCGCTATTGTGGAGTTAAAACAGAAAAACACAAGACACACTCGGAGAAATACACAAGTTAAAACTGACGGTGTTGGCTGCGGGTTGGCCGTCCATTGCTGTAAAATAAAACAATGTAGCTAAAACGAACCACACTTGTCGAAGCACAAAGGAGGTTCCATAGATGGTGGGGCACTGACAGCATTGAAGATGTGGTGCGGGGGAGGGGAAAGGGATGAGAGGAAAGGGAGAGGGTGGGGAGGAGCCACAGGGCCGGTGGGGAAGGGAGGGGGGATGATGTCCCAGGAAGCCACGGGGAAGAAGGATAGGGGAGGGCGGTAAGAGGAGGATCCGGAGGGGCGGGGGACAGAGGAGGGGAGAAGGGATGGGAAGGGAGGGATAGTTGGGGCCCTCAGGGAGAGAAGGGGGAGAGGGAGCAAGGAGAAGGATCACAGCTGGTGTGAAGGGTAGACGTCAGGTCGGAGGGCATCATCCAGGAGGGGGAGGGTACGGAAGTTGCCACGGGAAAGGATCCGGAGGGTGGACAAGTGGAGAGCAGGGGGAATACAGTGGTGGAGGCGCGGCAATGGACCAGGTGCAGAGAGGAGGGGATGGACTAGAGGATTAGGCGGATCTGATTTGCGGGATATGTAATGGAGGCGGAGATGTTCAATAAAGAGAACGAGTCGGGGGAAAGGAATGAGATTGTAGAGGATCCACGTGGGGGAGGGGGGGATAAAGGGGGATACGGAAGGTGAGGCGAAGGGCATGGCGCTCTAGTATCTCCAGAGATTTGTAAAAGGATGGGGGAGCGGAGATCCAGGCTGGATGGGTGACACATAGGATAGAACGGATGAGGGATTTGTAGGTATAGAGGACGGTAGAAGGGTTGAGGCCCCA
Organism: Locusta migratoria; assembly: GCA_026315105.1. NCBI lineage: Eukaryota > Metazoa > Arthropoda > Insecta > Orthoptera > Acrididae > Locusta > Locusta migratoria. The sequence continues at coordinate 840,170,944 of CM048745.1, read as the reverse complement.
TGTTCGGCCAACAAGGAGTTTGAGGAAGTGGAGGCGGGAGCGGGGTTTTTCTTGGATAGTGCGCAGATGGGGAGCCAGGAGAGGGTGCAATCTATAGTGAGGCCCAGGTACTTTAGGGTAGGGGTCAGGCGGATGGGACGGTTATGGAGGGTCAGATAAAAATCTCGGGGATGGAAGGAAGGGGTAGTACAACCTACGATGATCGCCTGGGTTTTGGTAGGATTTATAGGCAGGAGCCACTGGTTGCACCAAGTGGCAAAGAGGTCAAGGTGTTCTTGGAGCAGGCGGTTGGAACGGGCGAGGGTGGGAGCTAAGGCAAGGAAAGCGGTGTCATCAGCATATTGGAAGAGTTGTATGGGAGGGGCAGGTTTAGGCATATCAGAGGTATACAGGAGATACAGGAGGGGAGAAAGGACAGAGCCTTGGGGCACACCAGCAGAGGGATAGAAAAGACGGGAGTCAGTGTTGAGGATGGTAACATAGGTGGGGTGGTTGGAGAGGAAGGAGGCAATGACCTGGACAAGATTGATGGGAAGAGCATAGGTTTGGAGTTTGAAGAGCAGGCCAGAGTGCCAGACCCGATCATAGGCCCATTCGAGGTCTAAGGACACAAAGATGGCGGCACGATGGGAATATTGCTGGACGGAAAGGAGTTGCGTAAGTCGAAGGAGTTGGTCGTCAGTGGAGAAGGAAGGACGAAAGCCACATTGGGTGTCTGGGAGAAGGTGATGGAGTTGGAGGTGGCGATGGATGCGACGGGACAGGATGGATTCGAAGACCTTGCTGAACACTGGGGTGAGGCAAATGGGGCTGTATGAGGAGGCATCAGAGGGGGGTTTATTGGGTTTGTGGAACATGAGGACTCTGGAGATTTTCCACAGGTGGGGGTAGCAGCCAGTGTAGAGGATGGTGGTATAGAGGGAAGCAAGAGTGGTGAGGAAAGGGAAGGGACATATCTTGAGGTGGCGTTAGGTGATGCTATCGTGGCTGGGAGCTGTGTTGCGTTTGGTGTGCAGTATCAATAGTATGTCGTGTGCAGTGATGGGGTTGTGAATGTCAGATGCTGGGATGTGGTTCAGGTAATGGAAGCCGGGAGCCAGGGGTGGGATGGAGACATCGGTTTTTTCATGGGCATCTGGGAACAAGGAATAATCAAAGTTGGGATTGTCAGGGATGGAGAAGACTTCAGCGAGGAAAGAGGCAAAATGGTTAGCCTTACTGGCATTATCAGGAAGGGGCTGGTCAAGGTGGAAGAGAGGGTACTTGGGCATAGGTTTCGATCCAGTGAGGTTGTGGAAGGCGTTCCAAGGTGGAGGTGGAGGTGGGCATTAAGCCGTGTTACTGTCTGATGCCAGTCCCGGCGTTTTTTGGCAGTCAGGAGGCTACGCACGTGTCCCTGGAGATGCCAGTGGCGGAGGCGTGTATCCTGGTCACGGGTTCGCAGGAAGGAGCGGTACAGGCGGTGGGATTCCCGCAGGAGAAACAGCCTGTGGAGGGAGTGTGGGACGGTATGGCTTGACAGCTTTGGTACGGATGTGGGAATGGATAGCATCAGACAAGGTCTACTGAAGGAAGGAGGCAGCTTGGTCGATATCGTCGGGAGAGGTCTATGCCATCCTTACCCGTCCTGGGCCTCGCGTAGTTCGCCTGTGGGAGCTCTTTTCCATACTAGTTCATTCGCCAATTACACAAGACTAATATCCGGCGCCTGTACATTACCCGCAAGGTAGATAGAATCCCGTAACCCTTTGGTCTACCCCATCCTTACCCATCCCGGGCCTCGCGTAGTTCGCCTGTGGGAGTTCTTTTCTGTACTAGTTCGTTCACAAACTACACAAGACTAATATCTGGCGCCTGTACATTACCCGCAAGGTAGATAGGGGGAGAGGGTGGCTTTCGACCCGATGGGTGATGGAAACGCCAAAGGCATCCCAGTCTGCTCGGGAGTAGTCATGGACGAGTTTAGGAGGTGGAGTCGGGTGAGGATTCCGTGGGCGATATAGCAAGTAATTTTAATCGGGCTATAAGACCGCCGCGAGAATAGCTACAGCAGAGATCGGACATCTGCGGGCTGTAACGGAGTTTACGGACGCGACGCCCGAATGCAGTTGCGGATACGTGGCGCGAATGCACTGGAGACCCGGACGCTTTACGGGCGCGGAGGTGGCCGGTGTGAACAGGTGACGGCTGCGGTGCGACCGGCGATATTTACAGGTGCAGCGCGGCGTGGGCGCCTTTATAGTGCTCTACCTGCCTACAGTACTGGGCGGCCGGTGCAGTTGCAGCGTCGCGAGCTTCGGCAGGTGTCCGCCGGCGGCGCCACCTGCGCCCACTTTATGCCCGCTCGCCGTCCATAACTGCGGACACTTTAAATGCCGCGTTTTATGCACCGCCTGCGCCGAATTCCGTAGCGTTGGCAGTATGTTACCGTCGCGCTATCCACCTGCAAACTGCCCACCACTCCTCGTTATTAAAAGGGCGGTGGTTGTTCAACTTCGGCCTCGCTTTGCGCAGCAAATGTGCTTAACGTAGTACAGGCGCTGTTTACCTTAGTAAACCCTCATCGAAAGCATCAACGTCTATCTATAAATACTCCTCAAATCACAAAAATGTTTGTAAATCTATCGTACCAAACTGCGTGCTCATCAGTCCTTAGCTTGCAAACTACTTAAACCTAGGTAAACTAACCTAAGGACAACACGCACACCCATGCCCCAGGGAGGACTTGAACCTCCACGGCGAGCAACAGCGCGCTCCGCTGCGAGACGCTTTAGACCGCTCGGCTCGGCCCGTAAATCACAGAGAAGTGTATTGCAGACGGTTCGTCGAACCACTTTTCTGATATTTCCCTACAGAGTTCCATTCTGTAATAGGTCGCGCGAAAAAAAAAAAAAAAAAAAAAAAAAAAAAAAATGGACCCTTAATTTTGCCTGAAATAAATCGCAATTGCGATGTTATGGCATCACTGTATTAGGTTTAGATGGAATACCAAACTGTGGCGAATGAAAATTTGTGCCCAGCCGAGATTCGAACCCGGGATCTCCTGCTTACTAGGCAGACGCGTTGACCACTCCGCCACCGAGGACACAGTAACCAGCCAGACTGCAGAGGACTCTTCCCTGCCGAGATTCGTGATCCGAGATTTGTGTGTGGCGGGAGACATGCAGGGAAGAGTCCTCTGCAGTGGGGCTGGTTACTGTGTCCTTTGTGGCGGAGCGGTCAACGCGTCTGCCTAGTAAGCTGGAGGTTTCGGGTTCGAATCTCGGCGGGGCGCAAATTTTCATTCGCCACAGTTTGGTATTCCGTCTAAACCTAATATAGTGATGCCATAATATTGCAAATTGCGATTTATTTCATTCCTTTGAACGCTGTAATTCGTCAAAAATATGTATAATTGTATACAAGCCGAGGCTGGGCTTCTGACGACAATTAATTGTGTCTCGATACCTCATGGTCTGTTCTCCTTGATGCGGGAATACAGTATTGTGGCTGCGAGCATTATAGAATAAATAGGCTGTGGTGTGGGAAAGAGACTGCGTGGCGAATGGAGATTTGTGTGTGGCAGGAGACGTGCAGGGAAGAGTCCTCTGCAATCGGGCTGGTCACTGTGTTATCGGTGGCGGAGTGGTCAACGCGTCTGCCTAGTAAGCAGGAGATCCCGGGTTCGAATCTCGACCGGGCACAAATTTTCATTCGCCACCGTTTGGTATTCCATGTAAACCTAATACAGTGATGCCATAACATTGCAAATTGCGATTTATTTCATTCATTTGAACGCTGTAATTCGTCAAAGATATATATCATTGTAATTAAATCTCCGTTTTCGATCTGATGTCTCTTACAATTATTATTATGGTCATGTACTTGGGTACTAACAAGACATTATCGCATTCGGAAGAGAAAGTTGGTGAAACAAGAAATTTAGCAAATTGAAATCGTCGCAACGAATAACGCCTTTCTTTTCATGGTTTCCACCCCAACAAGTGCATCATTTCCGTAAAACTCTCTCCCCTATATCGCGATAATACAAAACGAGCTGCCCTTCTCTAAAGTTTCTCTAAATGTCCCGTCAGTCTCATCTGCTTTGGATAAAACAATGCGCAGTAATACTCCAAAATAGGGCGCAGAAGTGTAGTGTAGGCAGTTTCTTTAGTAGAACTGTTGTATCTTCTGTTTAGCCAATGAAACGTAGCCTTCGGTTCGTCTTCCCTACCGCATTTTCTATGTGTTCTTTTCAATTTAAGTTTAGATTTGACTGATTTATTGTGTTAAAGAAGTTTAACGAATTTCTTTCGGTGGTCATGTGGATGACTTCAGACTTATCATTATTAATAGTCAGTAGCCATTATTTGCACGATGCTGATAACTAAATCATTTTCCAGTTGCTTTTCATCTGGTGTCTTCACTAATCGGTAAATGAAAGCATCATCCGCAAACAGTCTAAGAGACCTCTAATTGTGTCCTAAATCGTTTATAAAAATTAGGAACATTAGGGGCCCTTTAACACTTCTGTTAAAGATATCACTTCTGTTCTACTTGATGACTTTCCGTCAAATCGACGTACTATGTCTTTTTTGGCAGGAAATCACGAATCCAATCTCACAACTGTGGCGATATTCCAAAAGCACGCAATTTGATTAGAAGACATTTGCGAGGTAGAGTGTTAAAAACGTCCCGAAAATCTAGAAACACGTAATCTATGTGATAGCCCTTGTCGACAGCATTCATCACATGTGAGTGAAGAACTCCCTGTGTGTCACAAGAATGATACTTTCTCAATCCGTGTTGACTATGGATTAGTAGATCGTTCTCTTCGAGGGAGTTCATATGTTTTGAGGAAAGTATAATATGTTCCAAAATCCTGCTGCAAACCGACTTCAGTGATATAGACCTGTAATTCTGCGATCACTCCTACTGCCTTTTTTTAAATATTGGCGTAACCTGTGCAACTTCCCATTCTTTGGGTACCGGACGTTCGCTAAGTGAGTGGTTGTATATGATAACTAGGTATGGGGCTATTGCATCAGCATACTCTGAAAGGAACCTAATTTATATACAGCCGGGAGTGGGAGACTTGATTTTGTTAAGTGATTTAATTTGCTTTAATACACCCGGGGTATGAACTTCTAAATTATTTGCTTGGTCTTCATTAGTGAAGGAATTTTGGAAAACTGTGTTAAGCAAATTGGCTTCATCAAGTATGTTTCGAAACCATTTAATATTGTAGTGAGTTCGTGAGGTAATTCCTCAGGATAATTTTTGGACCATGTTCAAATGTTCAAATGTTTGTATAGCTTATGGGACTTAACTACGGGATCATCAGTCCCTAAACTTACAAACTACTTATGAACTAGCTTAAGAGTAAGGACGGCACAAATATCCATGCCCGAGGGGGGATTGGAACCCCCGACCGTAGTGGCCGTACAGATCGTGACTGGAGCGCCTTAGTCCTCTTGGCCACCGCGGCCGGCTTTTTGGACCCTATATTATGCTTTCCTCCGATTTTAAACATGCATTTTTGCCAACATATCGACGATAATTCAAAGTCGCCACCAATTACAACTGTAAGCTTTGGGAAGGTTTTCGAATTTTCTTCACGCTTTCCTTGAACATTTCTGCAAGGGACTGATGACCTAGCTGTTTAGTCCCCTCAAAACGAACAACAACAACAACAACATTTCTGCAATTAAATCGTCTGAAACTTTGGGTCGGTAAAAAGAACCAATTTTTAATTTATTCTGGTTGTCTGTCCACTCCGGTTGTCTGCCCATTCCAACTCACAGGACCTATCTACTTCATTTTCCATACAGTATAAACCACTTACGACACCAATAAATACGTCGCCACCTGGTTTATTCGATCTGAACGCCATTTGTCCCTTCGTAAAAATTTCTGCTGAACTTATCTCAGGCTTTAACCATCTTTCGTTACCTATAATAATTTGAGATATAGTACTTTCTATTAGCGCTTGGAGCTCTTATACTTTCACCACAGTTTTCAAATGGCGTTTAGATCTATTTTCGTCCTATTTTCGACCTGTACCCTTTGAGATGGAAACCCCCTCTAACCTAAAAGTCCGTCCAGTACACGCCACACAGCCCGTGCTACCTGCTCTGGTCACCTCCAGTGGTGTTCGTGGCCTCCTAGTGTTCCCATCTTGGTCCGTTCCCGATGGAGCGTTTCCCGGTGCTGTAGGTGTTCACTATTCCATACCCGCCCCCTCTGGTTGCCTCCAGCGGTGGTTGTGGCTTCCTAGTGTTCCCTTCTCGTTCTGCTCCTGATGAGGCATTCCCTATTTAGTCTGAGACTGCGAGTCACACTCCCTTGGCACAGTAGGTGTTCACTATTCCATACGCGCCCGCTCTGTCCGCTTCCAGTGGCGGTCGTGGTATCGTAGTGTTTGTTCCCTTTTCGGCCCGCTTCTCTTGGGCGTTCTCGGTTAATCAGGTTTTGTACCAGCTTGATCTATATCGATTCCGTGAGGACTCTAACCAAAAATCTGGGGGTCTGACCAATATCTTAGTTTTATCATAATCCATTGAATGTTCCAACTTCAGGCAGTGTTCGGCTATAGCTTATTTTTGTGGTCTGCCCTAGCCTGGTATTCGCTGGTGTTCCTTACACCATATGTTTACTATTCTAGTGGTTTGACCGATGTAGGACATACCTAATTCAAAATGAATATTGTTAATGCCAGGTTTCCTTAATCCCAAGTCATCTTTAACTATTCCAAGAAGAACCCTAATTTTTCTAGGCGGCAGAAAACACTCTTGATGTCATGTTTCCTTAGTATTCTGCTGAACTTGGTCGAGGTAGGCCCTGTATAATCTAGAAATGCAAGCTTATTGGCTTCTTCTTCATGCTCTTTTCCAATTCATCCATACATCTGGTGGAATGCGTTGCTTTATGAATATCCCTGGATGAAAATCCGTTGTCAGTAAATACTTCTTGAAGATGTTCGAGTTCCATTGCCAGGCTGTCCGAGTCAGAGATTGTCTTGGTTCAATGTATGAGTGTCCCGAGCATCCAGTCTTCTCTGCTGGATGGGGGCAACTGTTGGCCTTAAATATAACTCTGTGAGTGTTGGCTTTCTGTATACGCTATGGCCAAACAAGACATCTGCCTTCTTCTTTACCAAAACATCCAGAAAGAGTAGCTGACTATCCTTCTCTAGTTCCATAGTGAATTTAATACTCCGATGTCTTGATTTTGGTGGTCCAGGAAATCCTCCAGTTTTTTGCGACCATGGGGCCAAATGACAAATGTGTTATCAACGTATCTGAAGGAACATTTTGGCTGGTGATTGACATTTGTTAGCCGACCATTAAATCGTCTTTGGAAGACGCTGTTATCTGGCAGAATACCCGATTTCAATGAGATGTCAACAAATCTTCGAGAAGAACTTTGATCGCACTGTTAATAATCTCCTCTTTTTAATTCTGACACTGCTCCTTATTTAAAAATAAGAAATATGAGATTTATGCGTCTTTGTCGCGGTGAGAAAACTTACCTTAAATAGGCCACAGAATAATGAAGGAGAGAGTAAAAATGACTCACTATTACAGAAATTATACTGTAAAGAGTTCCCTTTCATTATGTAGACTAAGCTCCTGATACGAACTTCGTGTGGGGTAAGTTGCTGCTAACATTTTCTTATTAAAATATAAAAAATTTCGAAAACATGATTTTGTATTGTAGCTATTTAGCATCGTAAAATACGCACGTCGCAATATAACTGAATCCGTCTGTACTTCATTTATGTGGTGGTACTTGAATGTGACTTGCTATTGAACAAAACAATCACCTTAAACTTCCATAGTGAAATCGTCGGTGATGTGTGAGACTGCCTTGGAAGAGACTTGGTTCTTTAACGATGACCCATAACCTGTTATCGGATTTTCCTTTCTACAATAATAATCACAGACTTAAGGACGACTCGCATACTCTGCTTACGAAACGATATTGGTACACAACTTATTCATATGTTTTTTCCCAAAAGTTACAATTTTCGAATTTTTATTTCTCGTAAATTCGCAATCATGTTTTTGTTAGTCCAGAGCTTGTGACTGTTTTGTATGTTACTCATATCCGAGCTACCAACAGTCGTGCCAACTTAACACCTAAATGCAGTGAAACATAAGCTATATTGACTTCTTCGACATATCATGTGATACAAACAAACTACTACGACCAGTATGTTTTATTAGCCACTTAATTACACCTATACCAATAAATAACTGTACTTTCAATTTAAACAAAACTCTGATCATAAAATACCTATAGCAGCCATTCCAAGATTCACGCCACATATAAATACTTATATAATTTGTTATTCAAGTAAATACAGATACAAATACGTAGTTAACAAAACTTTGTAAGCAAATCCATTGTGTTATCTACTGCATAATATTTAACGTAATGCGTTAACATTTACCAATGTTTAGAAAGATTTAGGTAAAACATAGCCTTATATCTCATTAGACGCATCCTGACACGCTGATCATAATGTACACCAAGCATTTGGTGAATAACAGAAGTATAAATGAATTTACACTAAAAATAACGGATTTACATTTAGGAGTCATAACGCTGTATTTTAATATTACAAATTTTTAAAACACTCTCATAAAAACTTTACTTTATTTAAATATTAAATTTTGGTATGTATTAAAATATTTTGCTGAGTTTAAACTAGAAGCTTAATAGCATAAATTTGGATCCACTAAACATCACGGAAGTCCAAAGTAAATACAATACACCTGAATTCTCATTCTTTTAAAAGGTAAAATTAGACAACCAACTATTTTTTATCAAAGAAAAAGTTGTGTCATAAAGTAATACCACCTCTAAAAGTAACACTCATATTTAAAAGTTTTTAAAATAGGAAAATTGAAAATAAAATGTAATTTTTGATTAATTTAGTAGCCCGGTAAGACATGCAGTGGGCGCCACGAAATCTCATTTCATGTTTGACAGGACTCTGTGTTTGACGGCGTTCTCGTTTTGACGATGTAGGCGACAGGTGAACTGAATATTTGTGAACTGAGAAATCATCAATTTATTGGAATAAATAGAGCTAAATGCTAAAAGTAATAAGTGTTATAAGTAGTTATTTAAACTAGATTAAAACCCTGGAAAATTTGAAGATTTTTAATATCGGATGCTACTGAAATAGCACAATGCATATGTTACTATTCAAAACAAGACAAGTGAATATTTATAACATTTTATCCCCTTCAAACGTTAGGTTTGCATATAAAACACACGTAGAATAAGAGTCTGTAGTATAAGACTCAAATCGGAAGTTATTTTAAACCTTAACACGAGGAGAGGCCAAGTTAAAAGCTGTAGCATTTATATCAAACAGACAGTCAATGGAGAGCAGTGAAGCGAGTAGACACAACTCATGCAAACAATTTCTTTCGACTGACGAAAAATGGCAGTCCTCTGCCCAATAAAGAAAGCTGCTCTTTTTCATTCACGATATTGGACGAAATGCAATCTGATAATGATCAATGATACATCAACAATAATTGAATGGCAAATGCAATAATAATCATAAAAACGGCAAATGTCAAAATCATAAGGGGCGCCAAACACACAGGTCAGAAAGGTACGTGTCGCGGTGTAGTAGCCGAGCGGTCTAAGGCGCCTCGCTGCGGAGCGCGTGGTTGCTCGCCGTCAGAGGTTCGAGTCCTGCCTGGGGCATGGTGGTGTGTGTGTTTGTCCTTAGGTTAGTTTACCTAGGTTTAAGTAGTTTGTAAGCTACGGAATGATGACCACGCAGTTTGGCCCAATAGATTTACAGACATTGGAACATTTTTAGAAAGGTACGTGAAATTCAACAGAGTGCAAGCGGTAAATGTGGTGAACTTGGTGTCGAGGAAAGGAGACCTTTACACCATCTGGTTATGTACTCTGGAAAATGTTGGTTGTCCGGCCCTCTGAAGCTTGAATGCTTTAGAACTAACAATAGAGACACATACTGTATCAGGGGAGTTCAATGGGAGCTATTCACTGCTATACTGTCTGTACAGTGTTAAAGGCAAAGATCGCTCGGTATAGTTCCTATACCTGATGGCGTCACGTCATTCGGCTTGATCGTAGGCTGCAATTTGCTACAATGTCTCACTCAGGCATCCAATTATACTGATCTGGAATCCAACATTTCACTAAGCTTGTCATCGCTTGCGTAAATCATCTTGGCGTATGCATTTGTTAGGGCAACTGCGTAAAAAAAAAATTGGTTTTTGTGAGGACAAGCTGCTCTGAGAGTTCTTTACTCGTACCTACCAAGCAAGATAACACAATATGAAGACCTGGAAGCTCCACTGCCACTGGAAAGGGTTCAGACTGCAATTTATTTGCTGTAACACACTGATTATTCTGGATCAGATTACGTGGAAAGTGGACACCAGACAACGAAGTCCTACATGGTCCTACTCACCATTGATACTGAACTTGTCACAATATGCGTACCGACAGATTTTCATGGCAAGGAACGCTTTGCAGGTCTTAGAACCCTACCACTCACGATCTAGACAAACCTACAACATTGCATGCTGCCTGCTCAGAATGAGCACTAGTCGCGGTTTAGTGGGGAAGCTGGTGGAAACGCAGGCTCTGTCAAGCGTTGCGTCAGGAAAGTCCTGGTCGGCCACCCTGGTATCACCGTCCGCAACGTTGAACGGCCAGTACTGCCTCACTTAGTGCCACTGTGCATCACTTACTCATGGCATGGTTTTTCCTGCCCTTCACCATTAGCACGTTTTATATATGACGGTTGGAACTTCAATAGTGGCAACTATTTACTCAAAACCAATCTAAAAGCGTTACATGTTTGCACCTGTTACTGTCCTTCAAATAAGTCACCAGAGTTGTGTAGAATCCATTGCCAGCGATGCGGAAGGCGAAGTACGCCGCTAGCGTAAATGGAGCGGTCTCCTTCCTGTCGAGTCTCTGGGCAGTTCTGAAACGTATGCCACGAAGGGGTTCCTTCAATTTCGCAATCAAATCAAAGACACAAGGACTAAAATCCGAGGAGTATGGTGATGGTACAATACTTCCCAGTCTCATCGACCGAACAGAGCACCCACAGCATACGCTGTATGCGGCCGCACATTGGCGTGCAAAATGATGGCAAGTCCATTTGCTCGGAGGTAAGGTAGGTATCAACAGCATGTGCTATCAGCGACAACAGATTCCATTCCATAGTGTTCCCACAGCAGTGTTGCCACTATTTAATTTCCAATCCCCATATGATTAACGCATCAGGGTTCACCTTTTTGATAATTTTTACGAAAACGTGAACGTTAGGTAGTGTTCAATGTTTTAACCGTGTGACATGGACACTGAGGAGAGGCTACAAGGTGCCTTTAAAAATTTTGTAAGAACCTGTTGATGTGTCTGTTCAAATGTCTGTAAATCTATCTATCTGCATGGTCATCAGTCCGTAGCTTACAAACTACTTAAACCTAGGTAAACTAACCTAAGGACAAACACACACACCCATGCCCCAGGGAGGACTCGAACCTCCATGGCGAGCAACCGCGCGCTCCGCAGCGAGACGCTTTAAACCGCTCGGCTACTCCACCGCGCCTTTATGTCTCTGCAGAACGCGAAACCGTTCGTGCTTTTTAATGAAAGCTTATTGGAATGAGAGCGTACTTTTAAATTCCACAATGACAATATTTGGCTGTGGATGCCAGCATTTCAAGAAAACATGGACGAAGAGAGCCCAACACCATTTTGAATGGCAAAGAAGCCATAAGAAACTCATGACCTGTTAGTCAATGAGAGAGCGATACTGCATTGACGGTGGGAAACTAGTAAGTATTCAAAGTGGGCCAAAGCCAGCAACTAGAAAGGTCATTGGCAAGAGTTTCCGACTTAGACGAAACGTCATTGAGGGTTTTTGGCATTGGTAGAAAACTTAAGACCTCCTCCTGCTAAGACATTACCATGAGATGAAGGGATATTCTTTACAAAGGAAACCAAGAATTGAACAAGTTACTCTGCTCTAAGAAGACAGCAAACAACACAGTGGCGGCTCGGACTGTGTTCTCTGGTTCAGTGAACCCCTGGGAGAAAGCTTGTGGTGAAAAAGTAGTCAATAAATAACATAAAAAGTGTTTTTGAAGTATCATTCTTCGACGCTGCGCCAGGTAAGGCGGAATTGCTGTACACAAATGAAAATTTATAAAATGTCATCTTTGCAGGAAGCTGGCGTAATATATATATATATATATATATATATATATATATATATATATATCACTACACCGAAAGCTGATCCATCAATTCCTTTTCAAGCCACGCCAAAAGTAACGTCAAACTGCTGCGCCAACGGCATGACTTGAGAACGAATCCGTAAGCGGTATAACAACGAAAGTAAAATGGGCAAAGGAACTAATTATATCATGTTTTATAGCTGCTATCTAGTGTACTTGGCATTTAATACTAGAAGGATCGCATGCAAGCTACTACGTTGAAGAACCTATGGGGCCAAATTGTCCCCATGCATTTTTATTGCTTATACGGCCAGATTGTGAAAGATAATTCAGTGTAAGTATCATATGTACTTTTATTGATTTAACAATGGAAGGTTCAGATTGGAATGTTCATAATATGAGGATGCTAGCAGCTCATCATGAAGATGGTCGATGAGCTGCCAACAAACTCATATTCACATTCATACAACTAATTTTCGGCCATGACCTTCGTCAGAAAAGATCACAGTCACTCGCACAATGAATCACTCAGGCATAGCTCATCCATACATGACCGCCATCCCCAACTGCCCCTACCGCAATCAGTGCTGAACTGTATGGCTTCGTTGTTGCATACTGAAACAACAAGGAGACAACAGTTGGTTTTATTTCATACACCGTATTACAAGGAATCATGTCGAAAATACAGAAAACGCCACATTGGCCCTGCGGTCCTTCTAGGTAGTAATCTTAATATTTGGGAATCTATTTGAAGTAGAATACTGTAAAAGAGGGTGCACAAACTTTGGTCACCTTAGTTAATACGCAAGTACAATACCAACCAATGGCAATATCTAAGAGCATCAATCGAAGTTTTTCTAAAATTTCGTTAGATGAAAAATATTCATTATGTTTTTTCTTACTTTATTATTTTGTCAAGTAGGCTCAACCACATAGATCGTGTATAAAACACTAAAATATGACGCGTTTCAAGGGTCAAGCCCTTATCATCAGATAAAATATACGAGAATCTTTAAAACCCGAGACAAACGTAATAACACTAGTGAAGCGCACGGAGTCAACAACACGAGTTGTTGTTGACTCCGTCCGCTTCACTAGTGTTATGCGCCGCAAGTGCTGGGGTCTGTTTTCAATATTGACGAAGCACAGTATGCTGAGGAGTTTTCCGCGAAGACACGGTTACACGGGAAGTAACCACGTTTTCTTTTATTACGTTTTAGATTTTATTTGTCTCGGGTTTTAAAGATTCTCGTATATTTTATCTGATGATGAGGGCTTGACCCTTGAAACGCGTCATATTTTAGTGTTTTATACACGATCTATGTGGTTGAGCCTACTTGACAAAATAATTAAGGATACAACCACGACCTCACATCAATAATGGATATAATTTTCTTACTTTGTTTTTAATTTCAGTAACCAAAAAATTGAATTATTTAGGGCTGGGCTCGTTATGGGGGCCATGGATTATTCTTCTTTTTAGACGCGACGTCGTACAACTTGCCACATATCTTCAGACGGTTTTGCAAATATGGCGATTTTAAGGGTAAATGACATTTGTAGTCTTAGTTATCACAAATATTTAACCGTCTTAAAAGAGATGGGGGGAGAGCAGCCTTTGCGCAAGTGTAAGGTTAGGAGTGGGTGCTGGTCTCAGTGTCATGTGACTGGTAGGTAGCTTTTCTCTTCATTGTAACAGATTCGTTAGTTACAGTGACATAACAGTGTTACTTACTATGTTTTAGTGTTCATGTGCATATTCGTATGATCTTGATGTTTATTATCAAAGAAAAATGAACAACGTTCAGTACCTTTTAGAAACAAATTACTCAGCTTTAAGCTTAGAACGAAAGTGTGAAATAAAAATCTTGGTAGGCCGACGCCTTTTAACGAAAATGTATCTAAAAGGGGGTGGGGGCGGCAAACACTCCAGCGGCTGCCCTCCAGCCCCGGCTCCACTCGCGCGGAGGTGCGCCCAATTCTCTTGGGAACCCGCCGGGGAGGGGGGGGGGCGAAACATCGACGTGCCGAGTTTGGGGGGGGGGGGGGGGTTGAGGAGGCGCCACTATCAAAATCCAGCACTGAAAGAAATGATCTGAAGCACCAGCCTCCAGCTGAAACCTCGGCAGTTCTGGCTGTGGTGGAAGAAGACAAACATGGCTCATTCTATGCCAGCCGATGGTATAGGGATCTGTCGGCGGGTCCAGGAAGTCATTCTCCTCAGACCAGCGAGGGGAGGACGTCGGGGAATGAAAAACTTTACACCAGCAGGTTGTGCATTCTGGGATCAGTTGATTGTCCTGTTCTTTGCAGTGGTTGTGTAACTGGACTGTTAACTGTAATGGACGCCAAAATGAATGTATATACGGGGTGTCTCACGAAAGACGCCTGCCAGGGGTCCGCGGATCGTGCGATTCGGCTCCTGGCCACCGACACTGCATCCCCTGGCTACGGTAGCGCCCCATTCTCGGACTCTATTGTGCTGTGGGTGCATACACTGAGTTAAGTCTAAAAAACATTGCCATCTGAGTAACCTAAGCTTACCTTTATTTACAGTAGATGTTCAAAATGATGTCCCTCTATGGAAAGAGCGGCCTGACATCTCTTGAACACATTTGCGAACACTCGACGAATATCGGCTGCCGAAATCTAGGAAATGACTAGTCGATTCCTGTCTTCCAACTCTTCGAGTGTACGGGGATTGCTTGCATACACCTTGTCTTTTAACATTTCCCAAAGATAAAAGTCACAGGGATTTAGATTTGGACACTTAGGAGGCCAGTGAAATATCCTATCATCAAAAACGGTCGAGCGGTCTGCGGAGCGCCAGTCACAGTTTGCACGGCCGCTACGGTCGGAGGTTCGAATCCCCCTTCGGGCACGGAAGTTTGTGTCGTCTTTAGTATAAGGTAGTTCATAAGTAGTTTGTAAGTTTAGGGACTGATGACCCTGCAGTTAAGTCCAATGAGCTATACAAACATTTGAACATGTTTATTATCAAAAACACTTGAAGCTTTGAAAATGTGTGGTCTTGCATTGTCCTGCTTGAAATAACCGTAAAGCTTTTCGTTGGGTGAAAGTTCTTGAAAAAAATGCAGGGTATTGTTCACATACCTGTCAGAACACAAGCGCACGCTGTTTCTACCTGACGACAATAGGGCCAGACTCGGCGCTGTTGCCAGGTGTTCCAGAACACGCATAGCGGCAACCGGCAGGCGGAGCGGCAGCAGCCGACAAAAGCGCCGAGCAACTCGCGGACCTCTACCAGGCGTCTTTCATGAGACACCCTGTAGCAACTCTTGGGGTGGTCGCTGTATCTGCATGCGATCTGCATGCCTTCTGCTTGGGCTTCTCCTTTACTACTTCCGCCGCAGCTGACACTCTTAAGGTGCGATTCCGAACACGGCCGACAACGACAGCGACGCAGCCGTCTGCAGTCGGCGCGTTGCGAAAATTGCAGCAAGCGTGCAGCGCGGTCGCTGGCGTGAGGGGAGGTGTCTGCTGACCGCCGCGGTTATTGCGCTGTCGTTGGAGGAGGAAGACGATGACGTTTGTTTGTCGCATACTAAGAAAACACGAAAGCTGGTAGTGATTTTAAGTAAATGTAGAGCTGCCGATGGAATTACATACTGTTAATTAAAAAATGTTTAGTGATGAACCCATTCAGGAGCTATTGTAGTTTAACTAAAAGTTCAATTTTGTACTGAATTCTGTTAAGGATGGCATAAAAACACAGTGCCTAATAAGTGCAATAACTGAAGAAGAAAAATTACATTTGACTCTAAGAAGTACACAAAAATCATGCATTATTTACATTCTGCTCAACAACTGGTACAGAATACTGTCCAAACGATGTTGATGTTGAAGTACTATTATTACCACTTGATGGCTGATTTGTGCTGGACTGTGCAGCCATTATTTTTCTAATCAGAAACAATGCGACTATTTTTTGTTTAGCTTCTGCTTTATATATTTGTGATGAACTCCATAAAACAGCACTGATATGTCCAGAAATTAAGTAATGTCATCATACTTACGTTTAATAAGGGCTTTTCACATTTTTAATATTGCATCGCCGTTAGTCTTATTCCGTCTGCTTTTCTGTGCTGGTATATAACATTAGTCTATTGTCACCTCTCGTGTAACATGAAGTTAATAAACCTGTCCTGACGGTAATTTTACACAAACAGGCGTTATTAGTGTCCATAATCATTTTAAGAACATCATTTATGTAATTACTGATAGTTAACAATTTCTTAATTCTTCTGAACATACACCACTGTTTTTGCTTAGTTTTAACTTTGACAGTTAAGTATTGAGGAAAAAGCACGAAGTTGCTACAAAAATGAAGAAAAACGCCTTACAAAATATTAATGAGTGTAGCTGCCTCTGAGTCTCATTCACTTCCGTGATATGCCAAGTCAAAAACTAACAGGCATATATCCGTAGTCATAATTAGTTAATCAGAATTAACAATGAAAAATCCCCGACTTATTAAGCACAGTTCCAGGTCTATTATACATTTATTCGTGGGACTTGATAACTCTTCTTCCCCGTTACAAACAAATGCAGGTTTCAATCCGATCTGTAGAAGGGAAAAGGAACATCAAAACCGACGAAACCTGAATTTTCAGTTCCTTGGCGAAAAATGTTCATATATTTGTAAATCTAAGCAACGTAACTACGGTGGGGAGGGGAAGGAGTGAGGATAGGAAAGTAGGGGATGGGGAAAGGAAATGCAGTCCAGAAAGTAAAGAAGGAAGGAAGACTGCATTAGCTCGGGGCCCGTGCTCGCCCCGCACGTACTCACGAGAGAGCTGCTAGCCCCCGGGGGGTGGGTGGGCTTATTAGTCAAATATGTTAAAATGTTTGTTAATCTTATGGGACTTAACTGCGGGTCATCAGTCCCTAAACTTACAAACTACTTATGAACTAACTTATAGTAAAGACAGCACAAACATCTATGTCCGAGCCCGAGGTAGAATTCGAACCTCAGATGCGGGAGGCCGCGCTATCCGCAATATGGCGCTCCAGACCTCACGGCTGCTCCCGCGGTTACTAGGCTTACAAATTACTTATGCCTGAGAGAGGACTCGAAGCTTTGACGGCGAATAGCGCGCTCCGGAGCAAGGCGCCTTAGAATCCTCGGCCACTCCACTGTGCCTTTTCTTGAGGGCCTACCCACATTTGGTGTCAAGTGATTCAATCGTTATACCAAAGGTATTAAACACAAGGAGAGGCATGAATTAAAATTTATGCTGTAGCCGGGTTTCGAACCTGGGACCCCTACATACCAGGTACGTGCTTTAGGCCACTCAGCTAACACAGCGTTGTCGCCAAAGCGACCACGAGGACTGTCTTAAAGCATGTCTCCCTCCACACCACATACTTTAATTCTGCCTCATGTTCCATGTTAAATGCGTATCACATTCCCAGGGGTCTCCTACATCAGAATAGCACCCCAGCAAAGAAAGCGAAATGGAACAATCCCACAGCATACATTTTTAATTTTATAAACAATGCACATGCGAATCCATTCGTTGATAAATGAAATCTTCGTCGCAGTTATTTCACTGGAGTCTTGACAGTAAAACCGGTCTTCAGTGGGGGGTCGAGTAGGCGGCAGCGACACCACTGGTTGGGGACCGGATGTGCCCCTGGTCGCCGGAACAGGTACACGTCGACGCTGTCGCCGCGTTCCGCATGGCTCACATTGCAGACAACGGGGACCACGAGGCCAACGAGAAAGACAGGCCCCAGCGCAGACGTCATGCCACGTAAGCAAGGTAGTTCCGAGTCGGCGCGATCGCTAGTCTATTGGCCGGCCGCTGCCCATTGCGTCATAGCGGGCAGCCTGCGGCCAACGGGAAATGCAGACCACAGCGCGCACATCATGCGACGTAAAGCAAAGTAGTTCCGAGCCGGCGCGATCGCTAGCTCAGTGGCTGCCCGCTATGACGCAGTGGGCAGTGCCTCAGCGGTCGGCCAATCGGCTAGCGATCGCGCCGGCTGGGAACTACCTTGCTTACGTAGCATGAAGGGCGCTCTCAGGCCTGTATATCTCGCCGACCACGGGGCAGCCACTGAGCTAGGGATCCCGCCGGCTCGGAACTATCCTGCTTACGTGGCAGGACGTCTGCGCTGGGGTCTGTCTTTTTCGTAGGCTATGCGGGGACATTTGCTGACCCCTGTCTCGGATCAGTGCCGCATGCCACCTGCGGTAGGGTTCGACTCGCACCTTTAGAGTAATTTTAAGCAGGGCATAGTCACAGACATATACAGACGGGAAACCTCCGTAAGGGCCCAGTCCTACGCTCAGAGGTGCGGGGATGGAGGGTTTCCAGCAGTTCCGTAAGATGTCCCATGATGGCGCTGCAGTCAGAAACAGCCCTTTTAAACTGGGCAGAGCAGGCGGCAGGTAGCGGCTGCCCCCACCACCACCTCCCCTCAAACGCCAGCAACCTGGACACAGCCGTGGCCTCGTGCCAGGCGGCACGAGCTCTCCCCTCAGCCTCCCCTCCACGCTACCCTCTGACGTGCGAGAGGCAACCTAAGCCAGCGATCCGCCTGTCACCTGCTAGCATCTTACGGAACTACGAGGGGAGCCTAGGACATTGGTTTAGAGGGGTCTGCTCCTCTGTATATGTTACTCTGTGGCATAGTCCACGAACAGTGAAGACCCCTGACTGGACGGGAAATCGAAGCGGGTCTTCTGCTTGGCAACGAGGACGCTGTGTACTCAATTAGGTAAGCGGACAGTAGCGAGGGCAGTGACGTGGCACGGGCGACGACAGGGCAGAGACAGCTGCTGCGGGCACGTGGGCGTTGGCGCCGGCAAGAAGCGGCAGGAATTTAGACAGCTGCGTCAGGAGCGCAAAAACAGGCGAGTGTTGTGCGGAAGGCGAGGGCAGCCGGCAGCCACGCCAGGCGGAACCGCCCAGAGCGCCGGCCGCGGGCTTTCAGGATTCGCCGCGCGCGTCACAGACGGCTGCGCGCGCACGGGCCACGCCAAGTCTGCTCCGGCAGCGCAAAAAGGGAGTGGTGACCACCGCCCTGCCGTTTCCTCCCCATGTAAGCTACTTAACGGTCGTAAAACTATCCGAAAGTGTGGTGTCGCACAAGTATGAAGTGCGCGCCACGTACATACCCGCGCGCCGCCATGCACGCACGGCGCGGCGTTCTTACGACGTCAGCCACGAGTGCCCTCTGCTGCAACTCCGCTCGTGGCCACGATTGCTGCATCGTTCACTTGGGACTGAGATAGGAACCAGGTAACACTTGGGACTGAGATAGGCACTTTTTAAGACTTGGCTATCGGATAGGCACTAGGAATCATTAGTAGCCAGGCCTCTATCTAATCTATGTTTCAGCATTCTGCAGTCAAGAACTATGTAAAATTTAAGTATTACTATGAAATATATATCTCGTTCTATTATACTTTAGTGTCCCACTGGCTGGTCACCTCCGTACCTGCACACGCGTGCATCCTCCATTCCTGTGTCGGTCTTATAATTCTACTCGCCCACCGACACCTACAACTGGCGGAAAAAAGGCACAAAAGTGGCGACGAGGCTGGGACACAAAAGTGGCGTCGAGGCTGGGACACGAAAGAAAGTAAGGGCAAAACGGTGCACTCTCTGAGCTAGCCAAGTCACAGGGAGAATCAGCCACGATAAAAGCGTATGAGCTAGGTGAAAAATCAAGATCAAGAAAATAAATTTTAAAGTTGTGAATATTACAGAACTATCAGTTGCGAGCTTACGCACTGAATTTCAAAACATTCTGTGCAGAATGACACGATATTATCACTTATTTCCTTCAGTTGGATCGAGCCCTCAGTGCTACAGCACGAATAAAAAACAACACAAATAAACCACATATTCACAGCCTGTGTTTGCAAGGAGCTCCATGAAGAGCGGTTGTAGACCCTATTATACAGGGTGATCAATCCTCAGTGCAACCGCCTTTGCAGAGGGCGGCTTCCCGACGATGGCACCTGCACTGCCCGCTTAGCGGGCCGGCCGTCTTCCGCACTAAATTTAATACGGGTTGGCGTGCAAGTTATTTCTGACATACACAATACAAACACTTAGAAACAAAAGTTTATTACTCATCTGTATAACACAAGGAGGTGCTGGAACTGCCTCCCTTCGTTGTTCAAGCATTTCTAACACCTGATGAGGAAGTTGCTCATTACACACATTGATTCTGATAAAGGTGCATGACTTAGAAATTGACCCAAACTTAATTTTCTTTTTGGACGGATCATGGTTCCACCTAAGTGGTACGTTAATTCGAAAAATAATAAAATAATCGTTACTAGAGTTAGGAAAAGCCTAAATTAATTCATAAACAGCTCCTGCATGAGCGAAAAAAAAAAGATTTGTGGTGCGCTGATACCAGGCAGAGAATAATAGTCCCTATATTTTTTCAGGAAACAATCAATAGTGACAGGTATGTTGAAAACATGTTGCGGCCTTTATTTGCCCAATTAACTGAGAGAGGACATGCCTTCACGACATTTCAGCAAGACTCTGCGACGGCACATACAGCCAACTTATCATTAAGGGAAATTGGTAATGTTTTCGGTGAAAGATTTATTACTAAGAACATTTGGCCCCCTCGTTCTCCCGATTTAACCACGTGCGATTTTTATCTCTGGGGAGCATTAAAACAGAAAGTGTACAAATCAAATCCCCACACTTTAGATGAACTAAAAACAAACATTCGTCATGAAATCACTGCAATGTCTGAGAGGGAACTGCAATTTTTGAGAGGGATCTTCAGCAACATCCTTAGCAGGTGTCAGAAATGCTCGAACAACGAAGGGAGGCAGTTCCAGCACCTCCTTTCGTAATACAGGCGAGTAAAAACTTTTCTTGCTAAGTGTTTGTGTAATGTATGCCAGAAATAACGTCGTGTATAGGGCCCAGCCACATCTGTTGCAATGACCCCTAAATGTTTAGCTTTAAATAAATGCAGGCAGGAACAAAAACATACACAAACGACACATTCACTTTTCAAATGTTTGTATAGCTTATGGGACTTAACTATGGGGTTATCAGTCCCTAAACTTACAAACTACTTATCAACTACCTTATCCTAAGGACGGCACAAATATCCATGCCCGAGGGGGGATTCGAACCCCCGACCGTAATGGCCGTGAATACCGTGACTGAAGCGCCTCAGTCCCCTCGGCCACCGCGGCCGGCCATTCACTTTTAACTAAGCTGATGTTTATTCCACCTAATATTCGTCAGTGAATATTCGTTATACCTGACTTCAGAGCAATGCCAACTTCCTTAAGGGTGCCGCAGGAAAAATGGGAACTTGACTGAAAATTTTTTAAGTCGCACAATCGCTAAATAAAAATTAAAGTCTAGCAACAATACTGAGAGACACTAAGTTCCACTGTCACAGAATGTAGTTAGAGTCGACGTAGCACCACGAAGACTTTTCCTAACTCCCTCACATACAGAATAAAATCAAAGTTCTCGAAGCACCACAGAACAAATATTTCCAAGTTCCACACTAGAACACTTCGCTGAAAGTCCTCAAGCGACTGCACAGTCGCCCGTCGTAAGAACACGTCTTGTCTGTTAAACCGACGTTAAGAGACTGCCCCTAACAAGCCGAAATGGCCGTCTTAAGTACCCTAGGTTGCTTACTCTGAAGTCAAATCAGTATCTTATTTCCAGAAAATTACATCTTTTACATAAAATACAAATGAAATAAATACATGTGGGGATAGTATCTAAAGGAAATTTTCTACTGAAATAGAATGTGGCATCAAAAAATTGTATATATCGTAGTTTTCGCATTAAAAAAATTAAACTTTTTCACCTTTGCATTTTCAGTATTTAAACATAGATTATTCACTGTACTATTGATCCTGTGGCTTCATCAACTATTTACTTAAGTTTATCGTACTGCCACTAATACTACAGTTATTATTGTTTATTTATTAAAAGTCCAGTTTTTATACCTGGATACCATGTAAGTGGACTCTAATTCAAATTTGCTGAATTTGCGCAAAAACTACTAAATATACATCTCAATAGTTCTCACTTAGATCTATCAGTTGACACCTTATACGTAATATTTGGTTTAGCCTTTCAAGATATATCCTTCACAAAATTGTAATTTTATAATTACTTTTGATTTACTGTAACTAAAAAAAACTATTAAAGTGACAGGAGGCGCGTTTATATCAGCGCATCCGTTTAGTGTTTATCTTTAAAATGAGCCTACGCGCTCCTTTCTATCATATATGAATCGATAGTTATTAATTTTTAAGTAGTTTATTGCATATTACTCGAAGGCCAAACAGGGCTTCTCTCGCCGATCGCCATTGAGTCTCATAACGGCCTGGATTTTCCAGTGTCCATACACAAAGCGAGCGACTAGACGCTCGTTTGACAGATGGGAGGTGCCGCTATCTATTGACTAACCCCTGAACTACAGCAACTCAGTAGCTGTCAAAACAGATCACGATTCTCGCGCATAGACGCGATTTATTACAGAATTCCAGACTTCAAATGTCCCCATTAAACACAGTTCAATAAGTCATGGTTGCTAAATGATATGACGAGTTATTTTACAGAAGACTGGAAAAACGTAGAATCCGACCTTAGGAAGTTCAATTTGAATTTAGGAGAAATGTAAGAAGTCGCGTGATAACACGCACCGTACGACTCATCAAACTCCGCAACGCATCCCCCGTTAGATGTAGTGTTCGTATGTCGCATTAGATAGCCCGTCAGATTCACATATCAAGCATGAAAACAGGGAGAAGAGTGTGGAACTACGAAGATAGAAGAAAATTAAAACTGTGAGCATCCAACCAGAAAGTATGAAAGGAGAGGGAACACGTACAGCGACAGCGTTGCAGTGGTCAACTGACAATCAGAAAATCCCCCGTTCAAAACTTCCGCAGCACAATTTTTTATTTATTTTTTACCAACATTTTTAAGTATCCGTCCGTACGCTGTAACCACTTTCATTTCTGTGTTCTGCTATGAAGTCTGCACCGCAATACGATGCGATTAGTACCATAAAGGAAATGGCTGTGGAGATTTTCATTTTTCACTAAAATTATGAAGTGTACGTCCCTTCATTGCCGTGCCTGTTCCCAGTAATGAGTTTTGTTTATGGAGAAAGGAAGGAAGATTAGGATTTAACGTCCCGTCGACAGCTTGGTCATTAGAGACGGAGCTAACGCTCGGACTTTGGAGCAAGGATAGGAAAGGAAATCGGCCGTCCCCTTTGAAAGGAACCATCCCGGCATTTGTCTGGAGTGATTTCGGGAAATCACGGAAAACCTAAATCTGGATGGCCGGAGGTGGATTTGTACCGCCATCCTCCTGAATGCGACTCCAGTGCGTTACCACTGCGCCACCTCGCTCGGTTTTTGTTTCTGTGTTGTGCTC
Organism: Locusta migratoria; assembly: GCA_026315105.1. Taxonomy (NCBI): domain Eukaryota; kingdom Metazoa; phylum Arthropoda; class Insecta; order Orthoptera; family Acrididae; genus Locusta; species Locusta migratoria. Next base: position 840,147,285 of record CM048745.1, on the reverse strand, counting down.
TTACGTCCGCGCCGCAGTACCATACGACCATACGATTAGCACCTAAAAAGTAAGTGGCTCTGAAATGGGAACCACAAATATTTGATCGCAAGTCACAAGTCAAAAGTCAACCTATTTAAAAAAAAAAAAAAAAAAAAAAAAAAAAACACCGAAGTATTATGCACGAAGATTTCAATGCAATGGGCCGTTATCGTCACATAGTTCTCACCCGTTTATTTCTTGTTTTGATAGGTGAGCGGTCTAGTAGCAAAACCTTCACTTATTATTCATTACCTTTGATTGTAACAGTAATACGTTCCTACCACATGACTCATATTCTGTAACTGATGTATAGAATGAGAACTGTCAAGGTTTCAACAAAAAGACAACTGAGACGTCTGTGACATGACGGTAGGTTCATAATGTAGTCGCAAAAGCAAAATAAAAATTTTGTTCTGGAATTGCATATGTACCCATGAGCTTCTCTTTTGTAATCCATTTGCTGCAGGTTCTTTTTAATGCGGAATATGATGATCACTTTATATTTTGCTTCTCTTTTTCAAAGTTCCGTGTCCTTTCTTCCTGTTTTCGCCGTTGAACTGTATTCAGTTTTTACGAGCTATCCATTGCACCATCCTTCCAGGAGAAGCGATGGGCAGTTTTCCTTGTTACCGGATAGGTTAAAGAAAAGCAAATACACGTTTATAGCTATTTTAGAGTCGGAGTAAGCTTTTGATAATGTTAGCTGGAATGCACTAATTCCATTTCTAAACAAAGGTAACGAATAGTTATGTACAACTTGTACAAAAACCAGACAGCAGTTGTTATAGAGTAAGGGCAGGAAAGGGAAGCATTGGTAGAGAACGGAATAAGTCAGGTGTATTTCGCAAATGTTATTGAATCTGTACACTGAACAAGCAGGGAAGGAAAAGAAACAGAAATTTTGAAAGGAAATTCCGTTCAAGGGGAAGACATCTAAACTGTGTGGTTTTCAGCTGGCACTGTAATTCTGTCACCGACAGGAAAATAAGAATAAATAAAAACCCTGATGGTTGAGGGAAGTGCGTGGAATGGAAAGTGTTTTGAAAGGAGCGTATAAAATTAACATTAACAAGAACATGGAATGGTTGTGAGATTACTGCCCAATAGAAATACTGGTAATTAATAGAATTTGATAATTAAACAGTATGAAGTTCACTGCAAACATTGACCATGCCAATGCACTAAATGTTACACAATTTTAATCTTATTAATTATGGTAGCAATGTATGTACGCAGTTGGGTGACAACATTTATAGTTAGGCCAAAGGTAGAAATTCTCCACGTTGAGATTTGCTGTGTGCTTGTAGCTGACGGGAGGCCAGCGAGCAGGCCGACATTGGTGGCTTGTTCCAGCTTAGGATTTTCCAGGTTCGTTTCCGGTGAGGGGAGAGAGGGAAAATGGTGAGTGCCAGGTGCAGTGCAGTGCACAGCGTGAAATAAAATATTCTAATACTACTTGCATTTGAAGTAATACGATGCAGTTTGGAACCTTTAAGGTTCTCATTACAAAATAGCCTGTTGATAAATAAACAGTACATTAGCTTATATAGTCACATCTGGCGTAATATGTTTAATTGAAAATGAAAAGTAATAAATTACCAATGACTATAAGACAGTTACACAACTAGCATGGCAATGCTTGTTTATAAAAGTAATATATTAACTATTTCTCATGTTATTTTCAATTAATCTTGTGTATTTTATCTTGAAATATTCAGTTAAATCACTTATCTGTGATATAGGAAATTGCACGATTGTAATAAATAGTGCAAAGGATGTGTATACCCATATAAAAAATAAAAAATTTGTTTAATGTGTAGTGTAATTATTTTGATTTTAAGTGAAGTTTTAGAAATGGCTGAGCGCTGTACGTTGGAAGTCGGTTAGAACAGCTCACATGGGGAAGTTGATGACGTAGGGAAAAAACCCGGGCAGTTGGGCTTTTGGCGCGCGCGCGCGCACACGAGGGCAGGAAGTGACGAGTCGGGAGCAAGTGGGGTAGGTGGCTGGGCGGCGTCGCTCTGCATCGGGCAGCATGTGGATGTCCAGGTGGAAACTATAGATTTTTGTGTGGCAATTGCCAAGTGTGGTTGCTCGTCTTAGACTGCACCAAGTTGTATCGAGTGCTACTGTGTGTTGTGAATATTTAGCCGGTGGAACAAGGTGTGCATCGCACTAAATTAAAGTGACTGTGTTTTGTTAATGTAACACGTGTCGTCGCATAGGCATGAACGTAAACGGTGTTTGAGACAGGCACATGGTGTGAAAACAATTTGCGACAAATATTCATTTTGCCTGGGGGCTCACAAGCTATAACTTTATTTGATCAATGTGTCGACGTACAGACGTATCAGCCACAGGGTTCTAATATTGTGTAATAAACAACATAAAGTGAACTTTCGTGTGTTTTCAAAAATAGTAGTTAGTACACCCTTTTCTCTCATGAACTTAATTTTATCAGGAATTCTTTTTAAATCATATGCAGGGAAGGAAAGCTGCGAACGTGTGATATCATCCCCTAGAAAACGAGTCACACAGTAGCAATCACAGTTACAGTGTTTTTGCATATTTAGGAATTTGGTTCGCGGTTGGTGGTTGTGAGTTTTAAAAATTAATCTTTCCCTATTTAAACTCTCACCCCGACCTTCACCCTCGCAGGATAGAAGGTTTTCAAATGTGGTGCTACACACAAATGGTGTAACTAATGGGGAGTTTCTGAACAGAATTGCGTAGAAGAGGACGTCGTGCGAGAATGGTCACTTGATCAGAGGCGCCATATATTTTTATAAAATTGTAATATATTTGATGTCGCTAGATTAGCATTTTGTTATAACTAGAAACTCACTTTTTTCAAGGCATGAGGAATAGCATTTTTATTTCATGTTTTAAAATATTAGTTTCTGAAATGTTACTTAATATTGCTAGGCTTTTTTTTATTTTAGTAATTTATTATTGTGGTTATGAATGTGGCTATAAATACGGGTTCTCCGCTACGCCACTGTCCCTGTTAGAATGTGTACTTGTTTTGTTTTTAAGTGGATGTGTGAGGATCTAATGGCTGTCTGAATGTGGGTGGTAATTGCTCGCTTTGCATGGTTCTCTTTGGCTCAGAGTCGACAGTTAGTCGTTACCAACCCCTGCTGCTCATGTGACCAAAGAGGTTTCTACCCCCTTTGGTTACAAGCTAGTCGATGAGCCTTCTTCAGGACGAGTCACACGATCTTCTCTCCCCACCACCACTGTACTCGAGGTTTTCTCGGTTTCCGGTAGCTTTCCCGCCTGGTGGACGCTCGGACTTCACTTTGTGCTGGGATCGTGGTGAGGTAAGGTTGGTCCTTTGTGGTGGTTTGTTTATTAATGTCTGTGTGTAATTTCGTGTGAGCTGCTACGTATATTGGCCACTGTATCGTTAACTTGCTGTTATTAGAGTAATTTGAACCAAGTCAGTTCTCAATTTGGGCCAGGGAACAAGGTTTTTCAGCGGGGAGTAGCCGGTAGCTCATATGGATCTCTCGCTAATTTTACTGCTAAAAATTAAGCTTTTTTTATAACTGTAAATTCTTATGTAGATACCTCCTTCTAGAATTAAGCTTTTATTACGTACTGTGGTCAACTTTTACAGTCCTCTATCTGGCATGGGCAGGTGCGTGTTGTCCTTAGCAAAAGTTATTTTGTAAGTTTGGGGACCAATGACCTCAGCATTTAGGTTCCGTAGGTTTACAAACATATCAAGATTTTGAAAAGAGAAATTTGTGGCGTAACCTAACAAGAAGAAGGTATTGATTGACAGGGCACACACTAAGATATCAATGAATTGTCAATTTACCATGATACTTCTGTTCTAGAGGAACAGTATGTTTGTGTGAAGTGTTGGGGAGGGGGGGAGGAGGAAGAGGGGGGTTAACTGAAGGAGACCACGAAATGAGAACAGCAAGCAGGTTGAATTGGATGTAGGTTGCCTTTATTATTCTAAGATGAAGAGGCTCGCACAGGATTGAGTAGTACAGAGAGTTGAATCAGACCAGTCTTCGGAGTCAAGACATCAAGAAGGATAAAAACGTTTAAGTACTGAAAACATACGCAACGGATGTAGGTTTCGTCATTGTTGCCGGAGGCTGTCTTCTATCCGTCCATGAGTTCAATCTGAACTCTGTTCGAGCCAATTTTCTTGAAACCTGACTTACCTGACTATTTCAGTTCGGTTTTGTTTGTGGTTCATAGTCCAATGTTCTACGTGCTTCACAGTTTTGATTTATCTGTCGCCTTGAAGTTTACTGATGGCTAGGTGCCGGCCGCAGTGGCCGAGCGGTCTGTGGCGCGCCAGTTACGTTCTGCACGGCCACTGCGGTCGGTGTTTCGAATCCTCCCTCGGGCATGGATATTTGTGCCGTCTTTAGTATTAGCTAGCAAATAAGTAGTTTGTAACTTTAGGGACTGATGACCCCGTAGTTCGGTCCCATAAGCTCTACAAACATTTGAAAATTTGATGCTAGGGCGGCTTTCGGTCCAATAAATGGAGTCGCCGGAGATGTCCAGGCGAGGGTGTCAGCTTCCTGAGCAACCAAGGATCCACATCCCCTAGCATCCGTGGAATTATGTAGTAATCTTTGGTCTTGTTGCAGGGGCTGTCTGAATAAATGTAGACGCTACGATCTTCACAGCGGCAACGTGAATTCTCCTTCACGCACATTCTCATAGCGGATCCTTCTGCCTGGAATACCTCGTTTTCTTCTGTTTTTGATCCACCAGTAAACCAAACGATGGCGAGTCGAAAATTGCATTCAAATAAAACAGTCGCGCAGCACGTCATTATGGCTAGTGCAGACATTCTCTCATGGCCTTGTATTAATTAAATACAGCTTCATTGCCATGAAACTCAATCCAAAATGTGTAACATCGCCAAAAAAAATGCTAACTTGTCAAACAAATACTTTTCTAAAATAGATAAACTGTATATGCGGTTGGAAAACGTTAAAAGAGTTGTAGGGTTATAAAAGATGTTTATTAAGTTACTTTTCGAGATGCATTGAAAACACCGAAAAAAGTTTAGTTCTCTGTAATTGGCGAAGATGAACGTTCCCATACTTGCTATTTCCTGTAAGTATAGAACGTGGTAGTTAGTAGTTTGATAAATGAATATGCTAGATTTTATAAGCGGATGTTCATATAGTAACTGTTTCAGGCTCATTTTTTCGCAAAGTCTTGTATTATCATGCCGTAACTCTTTTCAGTATTATTAATTCCAAGGAAAAAAATGTTTTCGACAAACTTAAGCGTCTTTTGCGCATGTTTTTTAGTAATTATTAATTTCTAAAAAATAACTGTCAAACACAGTTAAGTCAGCAAACGGATCGAAACCGCATATTGAGACATAATTTACTCTGCAAATCACACTTACGGGCCTGACATATAATTTCTCTGCCATTCTATTCTGTAATAGTGCGTGCAAAGTAGGAAAACTTAATGTTTCCGTTTTCCTTCTGATTTCTCTTACATGATGATCAGTTGTCCCTTTGTAAATTGGTGCTAACAAAATATGTTTGCATTCGGAGGAGAAAGCTAGTGAAAGACATTTTGCAAATAGATCTTGCCGCAAGGAATAACCACTTTCTTTTAATGATTTCCACGCCGGCGCCAACTCTAGCATTATGTTCGTGCCAGTATCTTCCTAGTATCGCGATAACACAAAACGAGCTACCCTAATGATTTAGGTAAATAGGATGACGTACAAAAGGGCACAGTACTATATGTCTTCTTCCAAAGCTGTTTCACAAAGGAATATTGCACTGCAGATCATCCTCTAAACCGTCGCACGAACGACAAAACAGCAGATGGCGAAATATATTTCCAGTGGGTAGAAAGACAACTGAAATAGCTGAACTCATGAAAGGCTACTGGAGCTGACGGGATACTACTTCGATTCCAAACAGAGTAGGCGAAGGAACTTGCCTTTCCTTCCAGCAGCTGTGTGTTGTAGCTCTCTATACCAGCAAAGGGTTTCTAAATATTTGAAGAAAAGAGTAGGTCATTACCGTTTTCAAGTACGGTTGTCGAACGGCTGGGAAAAAACTATATGCCTGTATCTCTCATGTCGGTCTCTTGTTTGTTTGATGTTGTTTTTGTAGTCTTCAGTCCTCATCACTCCACGCGATCCTGTCCTGTGCAAGTCTGTTCATCTGAGAATACCTTCGGCAACTTACATCCTTTTGAATCTGCTTACTGTATTCGTCCCTCGGTCTAAGTACGGTTGTCGAACGGCTGGGAAAAAACTATATGCCTGTATCTCTCATGTCGGTCTCTTGTTTGTTTGATGTTGTTTTTGTAGTCTTCAGTCCTCATCTCTCCACGCGATCCTGTCCTGTGCAAGTCTGTTCATCTGAGAATACCTTCGGCAACTTACATCCTTTTGAATCTGCTTACTGTATTCGTCCCTCGGTCTAAGTACGGTTGTCGAACGGCTGGGAAAAAACTATATGCCTGTATCTCTCATGTCGGTCTCTTGTTTGTTTGATGTTGTTTTTGTGGTCTTCAGTCCTCAGCTCTCCACGCGATCCTGTCCTGTGCAAGTCTGTTCATCTGAGAATACCTTCGGCAACTTACATCCTTTTGAATCTGCTTACTGTATTCGTCCCTCGGTCTCCCTCCACTATTTTTACGCCACACACTTTCTTCTAATGATAAGCTGATGATTCCTTGACGTCTCAGAACGTTTTCCTCTAACCTATCCCGTATCTTAGTCAGGCTATGCTAGAACTCCTTTTCTCCCCAATTCTGATGAATACCTCCTGCATTAGTTACGAGATCTACCATGGATTCGCATTCGGTAGGATGATTGTTCAAATCCATCTCCGGGCATCCAGATTTAGGTTTTCCGTGATTCCCCTAAATCACTACAGTTAAATAACGGGATGGTTCCTCTCAAAGTGCACGGCCGATTTCCTTCCCCATCCTTACCCAAAACCCAGAGCGTTTGCTCTGTTTCTAGTGAAGAAGCTGTCACCCTAAATTTCCTTCCTTCTAATCTTCATCATTCGTCTGTAGCACCACATTTCAAAAGCTTCTATCATGTTTTTGTCTGGATTCCTTATCGTCCACATTTCACTCCCTTGCAATGCTACACTTCAGACAGTTTCATAATAGACTTCCCAACATTTTAAATTAATATTGGGTGTCAACAGATTTCGCTTCTTCAGAAACGCTTTTCTTCCCACAACCATTCAGCATCTTATATCTTATTTACCTCGGCCATCAGAAGCTATTTTGCAGAGGATACCGCACTGCCGGGTGCGACTCCTCCATGGAGACGCTTGTCCACTGTTGGTCGAACTGATCTCTACGAGTTTACGAGAGTACCTCGGGCGTCCGATCTTTGATTGTCGTGAGTGAACTCGTGTCTCCCGATAATCTACTTTTAGTATGGGACAACGTGCCAGAGATAAATTGGTCCCAATCCCCCAGTTCCGACAAAGGTTTTTGGGAGGTTTTCCTTTGTTGTAAGGCGTATGCCGGAACTGGTACGCCCCTCCCACTTATTTCCAATTTGGATCCCCCTGTGCCCCACTATCAGCTTGTCTGATAATTGGCTGAATAGAAGCGCGATCCTTTGTTGGCCGGATCTCAAACAGGCCGCTCCACTCCTCGGAGTGGAGAATGAAAAGAAGTTATTCTGCTACCCAAATATCAAAACGTATCTACTCTTGTTAATGTTCATCTAATACCCTACTTTCAAAACACTGTCCATTCCGTTTAACTGCTCTTCTACGTTCTCTGCTGACAGAATTACTGTGTTGTCGGCAAACCGCAAAGTTTTTATTTCTTCTCCCTGAACTTTAATTTCCTCTCCAAATTTCTCCTTGCATTCCGTCACAGCTCTTTTAATGTTTAGGTTTAACGACACGGGGAAAGGCTACACCCCCTGTCTTACTCCCTTCCCAACCACTGTGTCCCTTTCATGCCATCCGAATCTAAGAACTGCTGTCTGCGTTTTGTACAAGTTGAATATAACTCTTCACTCTCCATATTTCACCCCTGATAGCTTCAGAATTCGAAAGAGTGTATTGGAGAAGAATTAAGGAAGCTTAGCGTTTAACGTCCCGTCGACAGCGTGATCATTAGAGACGGAGATTCCGCTCGGAGTTGTAGGTAATGATGAGGAAGAAAATCGGCCGTGCCCTTTGAAAGGAACCATCCCGGCATTTGCTGGAGTGATTTAAGGAAATGACGGAAGACCTAAATGTGGATGGCCGGAGGTGAATTTGAACCACCGACCTAGAGAATGCGAGTCCAGTGTGTTACCAATGCGCCACCCCGATCGGTGAATGTATTGGTCAAAATAGTCAAAAACCTTCTCCTAAGGAGAAGGATCAATTAATACGCAAATATTGGTCATCAGCAAAGCAGGATGAAGTTTATGAAGATATTCACACAACACCGATCTTTAACGCAAATAAATTCAGTACGATGGAGAAATATGTGAAACATTACTGGAATAAGAATAGGTATCTTAGCTATCCAATACCGGAGCGAGCTTTCATTTCAGTAATGTTAGCAAAATTGCCCAGACGTGTGCGAGATCTTTTCATTGTACAACCAGTTTTATCTATAGAAAAATTTATGGAAGTCTTGGAAAGATGTGATCGAAGCTGGGAAAATGGAGACCGTACCAACCGACAGGACAGAGGGAATAGGAATGGAACAGATGATCGACATTATCGGAGGGACGAAGGTACTCGCCGTGAAGATAACGGATACGGGCACCGACAAGCGGATACACGGAAAGACAGGTCACGAGGAGGTGATACCAATAACGGCCGACAAGATGATCGACGGCAACGTCATCAGAGAGAAGAAGAACCGAGACAAGACCGACAGCAAAATCGTAATAGAGAGAGGAATAATAGAAATGATTGGCAAAACACCGGAGCTAGGCCCAAAGAATACAATCAATCACGTAATGTAGACAGAAGTAGAGGAGACGGAAGAACAGTTTACGAGAAACCGGGACCTCGCGACAAACAGATTTATGCGTTAGAAGCACGCACAGTAGATAATGGAGACACCAACCACGAAATACGTAATCAAAGTACGAACAATCATGAAGAAAACGCACGTTGTTTAAACTAATTGAGCGGCCTGCTTTGCCTCGCGGCGAGGCCGCAAAGCTTTTGAAGGGGACTGAAGGACCGACGAGCTCAGACGAAAATGAAAAGAAAGAAGACTCCGATAATGAATGGATAACGACAGATGATGAAGACGAAACTGACGTTATATACAAGACTACGAACGTAATTGAACGTGGCAAGAATGAACGAACAACAACTGTAGAAGCAAAGAAGCTTGAGGGCGCGCAAATAAACAAAGTTATTGACGCATCAGCGCAAATAAATAAAGCAACAGTTGGGCTAGAAACGGAACAAGAATACCATGAAAGAATGTTAGTTGAAGCAATAGATGCGTTACTGGACAACAATGATCAAGATAAGAAAACTTGTTGTGTTCAACTGGAAGAAGATACTGACGTGGAAGAGACGGAAGACAGTGACGAATCGGATACGACAGAAGATGAGCAGGGAGAACCAGACAACAAAGCAGCAGATACCTTAACCACCTGTACGGAAGAAGTAGCAGAAAATTATGATTCATTGCAGAATGAGTTTCTTGACATCATCGAGCATATCGAAATTTGGAGCCACCACGACGTTGCAACAACAGCACCGCAGATGAGACAATGCAATGCCATCCGGAAGTCAGATGAACAACAAAAGTTATCAACGGAAGAAGAAGATGTGCTTAGAACTGAAATACGAGTATTGAGATACGCCAGACAAAGCGAAAGCAATACATGTCCGAAACTAAAACTGGTAATCGGAAGCAAGGATTATGAAGCATTAATTGATACTGGGTCGATGATTTCGATTTTGACACGATCGATTTATGAGGATGTTAAGAAAAGCTTGCATAGAATAGAGGAACTTCCAGCAACTAGATTGAAAACATATGGAGCTTTCAATTCTAAATTTGTGGAATCAAAGAAGATTTTCTTGTCGTTTAAAATCAATCAGCTTAACCAACTATTTTACCATGAGTTTGCAGTAGTGGAAGAAATAAATATTCCGTTGATAATTGGAGCTGATTGGCTACAGAAAGTTAGAGCGGTCGTGGACCTGAAAATAAATATTTTGACTGTTGAAGACGAAGGAAACCAGTACACCACCGAATTATTACCGCAAGTGGAACATCCAGTAAAAACATTTAATATCAGATGCAGCCAGGAAGACATAAAAACAGGTCATGACAAACAAAGGCAAAGAGAAAGGTTAAAAGAGAAGGACGAACAATTCGAAGATCTTAACGATATATGCAACGTGCCGACAACAATGAGGCGTGACGCGCCGCGAGCCGGCACAGAGTACTGGAGAAGACGACGCGTGAAAATGAAACACTCAACTGTAAATGAACCGTCTGGCTGTAGTTATGTGAATCAAGAGCATTGCAGCGGACGAAGAAGTGGGGTACAGCAAAATGAAACCTTATTTGGATTGACACACAAAGAAAGGACACATTTTTTACTCGAAGAAGACGACACCCAAGAGGACACCGAAATGAACTTGATAATTACCGGATTTGTAGGAGAACGGATTGTTACTGTGACACCGGACAGCGGAAGCCAGTACAATGCAATCGAAGAGGATTTGTACTTAATTAGCCGCAAGCAGAAGCTAATTATCAAAGAAGACTCTTGCAATATAAACACATCATCTATTATACCAAAGCAAAGCGTGCAAGTACGGAAACGAGTAATGCTAGAGATTATTGTATGTGAACAGGCCATAGTGGCAGAATTTTTAGTTGTCAGAGGATTAAAGACCGACGTCGTGATTGGTGCGGACACGATGCGGAAGTTAGAAATGAAGATTAATTATTACGAAAAATTTATAGAATGGAATGTGGGTGGAATCAAGACGAAATGGAACTTATTTGAAAAGAAAGAGAAAACAGACGCAGAGATTCAACACTACGTTGACTCTGTGTACCTTAACGAAGAAGAGAAGACTAATTATTATGACGTAAATCATTCTACTGTTGATGAGGAAGAGATAAGACAAAGGATTCGTCAGAAAGTGGTTAATATTGAAAACATTCCTGAGGAGAGGCTAGTCGAACTAGAGCAGCTTCTGTATCAATATCACGTAGTCTTTAAAGAAAAGGTTGGATGTATTAAATATTACAAGTACATTTTCAAGGTGAACAGTCAACAGAAGTTCTACAACAAACCATATATTATTCCCTTCGCGATGAAAGAGAAAGTAGACAAGGAAATCCAAAGAATGCTTAAGAATGACATTATTGAAAGGAGTACCTCTAACTTTAACAATCCTATCATACCAGTGGTGAAGAGGAACGGCAAGATACGTCTAGTACTGGACGCCAGGAAATTAAACGAAATTATTGAAGCAGAAAATGACCGATCCCTGAGCATAGATGAATTATTATCAAGATTTCATGATAAGAAAATTTTAGCAGGATTAGATCTGATCAGTGCCTTTTGGCAAAAAGAATTGAGTAAAGAATGTCGGCAATATACAGCCTTTCTGGTAAATGGAAAATCATACCAATTCTGTCGCTTACCTTTTGGACTAAAAATTAGTACGGCCGCATTTATTCGAGCAATGGACCACGTTTTGGGAGAGGAGCTGCTGAACAAAATAATTGTCTACGTGGATGATGTGGTTATTGGAGCGCAAAATTGGGATAATTACTTTGGATTGTTGGGTGAAGTACTGAGCAAATTTAGAGAGTTCGGAATGACTATAAACGTGGAGAAATCACAGTTTTGCAAGTTCGAGTTAAAATTCTTGGGCCACATAATTACGCAGAAAGGAATAAAGCCAGACTTGGAAAAGATCGCGGCTATCAGAGACTGTCCAGCGCCAGTAACGAGGAAGCAATTAAAATCATTTATGGGAGCCGTGGGCTATTATCGTCGATTCGCAACAATTGAGGCACTTGCAGCGACGAATATGCATGAGCTACTTAAAAAATATAAACCCTGGGAGTGGACCCCTGAATGCCAACAAGAATTCATTAAAATTAAAGAAAGACTCGTTAAGGCACCAATACTATGTCATCCTGATATGTCATTAGATTTTTGTTTAGCAATTGACTCTAGTGGCGTTGGAATAGGAGCAGAACTCTACCAAATTAATGAACAGGGAAAGCATTGCACAATAGCTTTCGCCAGTAGGGTACTTAGCCCAGCAGAAAAGAGATACACTGTCACAGAACAAGAGTGCTTGGCGGCAGTGTGGGCGTTTAAGAAATTTCATCTCTTTCTGGCAGGAAGAAAGACCACAGTGTATACTGATCATCGAGCTCTGCAATTTATGAAACAAAGCAAGCTAATGCCAGGAAGATTAACACGCTGGACGCTATTCTTGCAACAATATGATTTCGATATGAAGCACATAGCTGGAAAAGAAAATGTTATAGCTGACTGTTTGTCAAGATTGCCGATACAAGAAAGTAATAGGGATAAAGCGGACAGAATAACAGACGAAGTAACAGTGATGCTTATACAAAATGTGCCGTTTGAAAATTATCTTAGAGAAAACTTTAGGTCAGTAGTGGATTTGCAGAAGATAGACGAGCGAATCAGAACAATAGAGCAAAAGATCTCCAATCCAGAGAATGTGCATTTACGCCAATACCATAAACTTTTTAGAGGAGCATTATACTTCAGGAAAGGCAATGATGATCAAGGCTGGAAGATATACGTACCAGAAGAAATTATAAACAAGCTTATTTGGTTCATACATCTGAAATTCGGACACTGCGGACCTGTTAGATGCAAAGCAAAATTGGAGGAAGTTACTTATTTTCCAGATATGTTGCGAAGGGTCAGAAAAGTTCTAAGAATTTGTAAAATTTGTCAAACCATGAAGCCCAGTACAAGCACAATGCAAACCAAGTGGAATGCCATTTTACCAGCACAGGTGAATGAAATTATAGCGACCGATTTGTACGGACCAGTTATCAAATCTAGAGGTGGTTATCGATATGTTCTAGTGGCGATAGGTGTACTATCGAAATACGTGACCATACGGCCGTTAAAGAGAGCAACAGCGAAGACCGTAAACAAAGAATTTGAGAAATATATACTGCCGAAGTACCGTAATGTTAAGAACGTCTTAAGCGATAATGGACCGCAGTATGTGTCCGAGACTTGGAAGCAGATGCTGAGGAGAAATAAAATCAAGCCGATTTACATTTCACGGTACAGACCTCAGAGTAACATTTGCGAGAGGGCGATGCGAGAATTGGGCCGATTTTTACGCACGTATGCTTACAAGAATCAAAAATCCTGGGACTTATACCTGAACGAATTTGAAGATGTTACCACCAACCTTGTACACAACTGGATACGAACCAATCAAGATACAGCAGAGTATACCAGCAAAGAACCCCATCCGAAGTATGATTGAGCTGCCAGTGAATAACGTCCGTAGAAACAAAAGAAGAATACGATTTTTAGCTGTGCAGAATTTAAAGAAAAGTGCTGAGACCAGGAACAGAACCCATAATAATAGATATCCAGAAAGAAAATTTGAAGAAGGAGACCTTGTCTTACTACGAAACAAAAAGCTGGGTAAACCACATGATAACGGATGCAAGAAGTTTTACCGATGGTATTTGGGACCCTACCGTGTAAACAAAGTCAAACATGCTAATGCTATGGAACTGGTGTCCATAAATAACAACAAAAATGTAGGACTCAGACACATTTGTGACATTAAAAAATTTTATCACTAGTATGTAAGTTATAATCATAATATTGTAAGGGGAACTACACTACATTTGAAAGACTAATGTGATAAACATGACTTGAAGATACTAATGTATTGTATAACTTATCATTTACTTTAATTACTGAGTATGTGAATGTGAGATAAAAGACTGAAGCTAAGCTCCGTTTGCAGGTTAGCACACAGTAAACAAAACAAGTGCATGAGACCTTGGTATGCGGGCCTGCGGAGCGGCGACAATGCGCTCTTGGACATTAGAGGAGCCGCCAGCGGCAGCCGCTACCAGAGGCAACAATTGCGTTGCGCGGTCAGCCGCCGGCGCGAGCGACTTGAAAGCAGCCGACAGCCATGGGCGGTAGCGACTTCAAAGGAACACACACCGCTTCATCCAACGGAACTACGAAATGTAGCGTGTGAAGTGATGTGCAATAAAGTGGAGCTATCAAGCTCGGCCATGAAGGTCAATTGAGTGCAGTGCTATTTTTTGCAGGTTTATACGCCGATTATGTCACACACTGACGTATCCCAACATATCAAATTTTGTAAATAATGTAATGCAACTTCCTACTTTTGTATCTTATGTAATGCCATGTAACCAATATTATGTATCTTTATTTTATGTCATGTAATTTTTCCTATATTAAATATGTGCTTTAAGGTTAACATATATATATATATATATATATATATATATATATATATACATTTTTTTTAATTTTTTTTTTCCCCTCAACCCGGGCAGGATGTAAGAGTACACCTGTTGGTGTGTCTTACAGTTTGATTTAAAGTAATGTATATATTGTCTTAAATTTGTTTAGTTCATGTATTTTTCATTTCTTGTATGCTAGAGATATTTCTTATGTAACGTCACTTTCAATATTGAATCATTTAGTGTAAACATGTACTGTATGTGTAAACCCGCATGAATGCACGGACATTCTTTGTAAGTTAGCAATGCGCCAGAGACAGTGTTGAACCTGTTAAAAAAGACTGTCTTTGGAACAGAAGTAGTAGCTGTGAGTGTCGCGCTGCTGAAGCAGTCGCGGTGCGACTCGCTAAAGTAAAGACATAAATGCAGTCGCGGAGCGAACTCGCCATAGTAAACACGTAGATGTTTTGTTGATGGTGCAGAGGCACGGTAGGCGCAGTGTGGCGCGAGTTTTATGCAGTTGCAATAAGCCTGAGAGGCGTACTGTTTAATGTATTGAACGAAGTGCGAAATAAGTTTATTTATACTCGATCAGTGTAATCCTTTTCCATGTGTGCAAGAAAAGTAATTGTTTGGTATCAAGTCTATTGTCACCGAGTGTGATCGTTGTGTAGTAAGAGTACCTATTGAAATCATATCTGTCTTGTTTGGACTTCACGACGAAAGCAGATGAGTACTTTTGTAACATTTTATTTTGTATGCATGTAAATGTAGTGTCAACCCAATCAGAACTTTGGTTCAATTATACATGACTTATTTTGAAACCAGTCTTAATTTTGTAAGTAGTTGTAGTCACCCCATTATCACCATTATTAGATTATGTTGATTATGCAAGCCTGTACATTGACTAACAAGTTCAATCATTTTCAAAGAAATTACGATCAGTCCTAAAGAAATTGCTAGACGAATTAAAGAATTGCTAAACGTGTTACAACCACAGAGACTAGTAATTAAAGTGCAAGAGAGTTTGCAAGTAAAGTAAATTTGGTATCATTTATGTAGAAAGTAACCAGACTTGACTGAAGTAATTTTTTTATGAAATACGTTAAATGCCAAACTCTGCTCAGCCAGTTACATGCGTACGCTACCCAGGCCCTGGAACCAATTTTTAAAAAAAATAGTTTACGTAAAGTTTTATAAAGAAGGTGAATGCTTTAAACTATATTATTAAAATATTTGGGAACTTTAACTGTAGTATTTGTGAAGCTCATTGCACCACGCAGTTTCACAGTACTCAGCTATTATCATCGCAATCAGAGTCTATCAGCTATTACGATTTTGGTTATAACACGAACACGCCATCACCACTACATGAATTCTGACACATTTATTAGTGAAGTTGTGCTGTTCGTGAATCGTAAGAGGTGCTAGTTGGAGGCTGTAGTCAATGCTAAGTCAGATAGGGCCAAGCTTAATTAATTACCACTGTGATTATTTCAAGTTAATTAATATCTTTTTTTTTATTCAAAATTTTTAACTTTCACTGCGAAAGTGTTGTTGCGACCCATTAGTTGTGATTTGCTATAACATTCAACAACAAAATTATTATTACTAGAGCATATCATTACGCATTCTAAATTTTGAGATTATTTGACGACCTCCAACAGGCAATCTTCTTACACTGTCAGCGCTCTTGCTATTGAAACTGACTCTGCCACCGATATGCCACGAAAGATACAGGTCTAGCGTGAGAGATATAGCGGGAGAATGGGAGGAATTTCTACAGGGTGATCCATCCTCAGCGCAACCGACTCTGCGGCGTGAGACTTGCCGGCGATGGCAGCTGCGATGCCTGCTTAGCGCGCCCGCCGTCGTCCGCACTACTAAAGGCTAGTCTACACGACTACACCAGGTTGCGACATTCGTTGCGTGAAATGAATTGCGCGCAACTGGTTTCGTGTATGTCTGTAGACACGGCGCCAATGCTATACACTTCAGTTTCGTCGTTTTGTAAGTGCCGTAGTCGCCGTAGAATGAAAGTTTTGTTAGCTGTAACAGTTGTGGCGGAGCTGCAGCTTCTCTGTGTTAAGTCTCTGCATAAGACTAAACATAAAGAGAATAACAAACGTGTTTGGGTTCGTGGCTGGATTAAAAAAAGACGTCAGCTCGGTTGCTCAGCGACCTTGCTGAAAGAAATTGTGATTGAAGACCCTAGAAGCTATTTTAATCAACTTAGAATGTCATCAGAGCAGTTCACGTTCTTTTTAAATAGAGTAATGCAATAAAGAAAGTAGATACTGTTATGCGTGAAGCATTGTTACCAGAACTAAAATTAATTTCATTGCATTTTGTTTCTTGTCGTGTAGATATTCGCCTCTACAGTACCTGCACCGTGTTCCGAAATCCACAATTGCCATAGTTCGTTTGTATAGGTATTTTGAATTGAATTTATTTTAGTCTACAATTCATTAATCGTCAACCCATCGATATTTAAATCACGCATAATTGCTTGAAGAGCACCAACACGCTGAGATTTTCACCGTTGAAATCGCACAAACACCCATGCATCGCATATATGCTCAAAATCCGAATTATTGCTTCCGTTCCCCCTTTATATTGTATTTTTTTCTGTATTGGTTATAACCTAACCTAAAAACACGCACAATCAGTTTCGCCAAAGTTGGGAGGTGCCGAAACTGTTTAGTTTCGCTAACGAGTTGCGCGAACGACTGCCGCGCATGCGCACTGGCCAGTAGCGCAGTTTCATGAAACCTAGTGTCGTCGTGTAAACTAGCCTTAATTATAATACGGGTTGGCGCGCAAGTTATTTCTGACATACCCAACACAAAGAAAAGTTTATTACACACATGTATTATGCAAGGAGGTGCTGGACCTGCCTCCGCCGCGGTTGAGTAGCCGATCGGTCTAAAGCGTCTCGCTACGGAGCGCGCGGTTGCTCGCCGTGGAGGTTCGAGTCCTCCCTGCGGCATGGGTGTGTGTGTTGCCCTTAGGTTAGTTTACCTAGGTTTAAGTAGTTTGTAAGCTACGAACTGATTACCACGCAGTTTGGTCCGATAGATTTGCAAACATTTGATCATTTGAGCTGCCTCCTCTCGTTTTTTATGCATTTCTGACACCTACTGAGGAAGTTGCTCATTGTACTCTGAAGTTCCCTCTCAGAAATTGCAGTGATTTCATGACAATGTTTGTTTTTAGTTCATATGAAACGTGAGGATTTGATTTGTACACTTTATCTTGTAATGCTCCCCACAGATAAAAATTGCACGGGGTTAAATCGGGAGAACGAGGGTGCCAGATGTTCTAAGTGATAATACTTTCACAGAACACATTACCAATTTCCCGTAATGATAAGTTGGCTTTATGTGCCGTCGCTGAGTATTGCTGAAACTCCGCGAAAGCACGTTATCTCTCAGTTAATTGGACAAAAAAAGGCTGCAATACGTTTTCAACATACCAGTCACTATTCCTGTTTCCTGAAAAAATATAGGGCCTATGATTCTCTCGCCGCTAACAATGCACCACACTCCTATCTTTTGATCGTGCAGGGGCTGCTCCATATCTCCCGATTTAATCCCGTGCGATTTTTTCCTGTGGGGCTCATTTAAAGAGAAAGTGTACAAATCAAATCCCCACACTTTAGATGAACTAAAATCAAACATTCGTCATGAAATCACTGCAGTTTCTCAGAGCGAACTTCAGAGTGTAATGTGTATTTTTTTAGTTAGTAGATTTTGATGAATGCTATAATTAAACAAACAAACGATATTTAACAATATATGTTCGTGAAGGATATGTTGCATACTCACCATAGAGACGTCCTATGTATCGCGGAGAGTCACAAATGACCAAAAACAACTTGATAGCTTTCGGCCGTTAAGGCCTTCTTCGGTCAGAGAGACAAAAAAATGTTTGTAAATCTATCGGACCAAATCTATCGTGGTCATCAGTCCGTAGCTTACAAACTACTTAAACCTAGGTAAACTAACCTACGGACAAACACACAGACTCATGCCCCAGGGAGGACTCGAACCTCCACGGCGAGCAACCGCGCGCTCCGCAGCGAGGTGCTTTAGACGCTCGGCTACTCCACCGCGGCTCAGAGAGACATACACATGTGTTTGTGTGTAACACATCAAGTTGTTTTCTGTTACGTGTGCCTTTCCGCGACTCATCGGACGTCTCTGTGGTGAGTAAGGAAACTATCCTTCACGAAAATATTGCTGAATCCTTCCTGGAATTTCCATTGTTGAAAAAACGGTATTTGTTTTACAGCGGACTTCATTATATAGAAGATGTTTTATGTTGATTGCTTCATATTATAGAAATTTAATGGTTCAAAGAACCGTTTAGCGTCTTAACTCGGCCGTACAGGAAAGGAAGGTGTTCGTCTGATCCACACGACGCCATCTTTCATGATGATGTGTAAGGAACCATTTACTTCTGAGTTATGTACCTGTAAGTTTACAGACTGCAGCTTTCCAAACAGGTTACGCCCATCCTCACAAAGGTCTGAAATTCTTGATGTTCTTATGTCCTTAGTTCTTTTATTACCAGTGAATATATTACCCTGCCTTCGTTAGTGCTTTCCACCCAGGGTCAAACCCATCAACGTTAGGATTCTTCGTCGTCGTCCTGCCCTAATATGGAGATTTACCGTTACTGTTAGGACGACAGCTGCAAGAAAGAGGCTCCTCCATGTGCAAAATGCAGTGTAAACGTAAATTTAAATATACATTCTAATGTTACGTGGACCGCCCAGGAAATATTTATTATCTGATGTACTCGGTTACATAACTTAACAGTTGTCTTTAACGAACATTCCTGTGTTTAGATTAATTTATGAGGGAAAAACCATAATTACGCTCTTTATTTTTTTTTAACTAAACAGGAAGGAGCGCCATGCTCCGATTTTATCTTCTACTGTTAGCTCTTGACCTGAAAGGAGGTAATGAAGTGTCACTCTGTAAATTGCATGATTTTAATTGATCATTTGATTTCACTTGGATCTTTGTTAAGTCAGTGTAAGTGAATACTCCACCATTTCGGAACATAGATAACTATCTCGTAATCATGCATTTGATCATTAATAGCCAGCTCATTTCTACCTTATAATATACATCTCTTTTTCAGATACCAACAGCCGCCATTACACGGCCTACATAAAACTAATTGTTGGACAACGCACGATTCTACGATATTTCAACTAACAGTTTTCAGAATTGTATGTTCGGCAAAAGCGCCCCTGAGATTTCTGCCGGTTTATTAATTTTCGTTTTTTTTTATTTGGCTATCCGTGGTGATACGATAAATCGGCATTGTCAATGTGCAGTCCAACACTTAATTTTTGTGTAGAGGTTCGTGGCGAGCTGAATACCAACCTGAAACCGTATAAGTGCGCCGACATAAATTAATATTCTCTGACGAGTTTTTTATTTATATTTCTCCACCATCTGTGTGTGTGGCTAATTTCAAATCTCGCAGGGTGGAGTATTTCAACATATACTTGTGTAAGCAAGTGTCGTAATATAGCAACTTGATGTGTGATACACAAACACATGTGTATGCCTCTCTGACCGACTAAGGCCTTAACGGCGAAAGCTATGAAGTTGTTTTCTGTTATTTGTGACTTTCTGTGAGTCTGTAATGCAAGGCAATACTGTAAATAATTCCGAGATAGCTACGCCAAAAAAATAAATAAATAAATAAATAAATAAATAAATAAATAAATAAAAAAAATAAAAAATAAAAAATAAAAAAAATAAAATAAAAATAAAATCCTTCACTTTATACAGGAATAAACTCACACTATTCGGAATAAATGAACGACTGCAGTGCACCAGAGGTCCTAGCGTTTCGCGCCCATTATTGGCTACTGGTGGGCATGCTAGGATTGCTGCAAGTCATACACCTCGCGCATCGTGTGATACAGTGCTTCCCAAACAACTCGAGATCCCTTCAGGTGCGGCGCCTGACGACGTTTAGAATATGTGATATCTTGTTGACTGAGAGCAGTGTCTTTCGAAAGTGTTGTTGTTTGCTTTATTTTTGCTCAAATAACAATTAAGTTCTATCAGTTTTTTATTTAAAACTAGCTTAAGCCCGCGGCTCCGCTCGCGTGTTGGTTGATTATGATAGATAATGCGCGAAACGTCAAATCGGTTTTTTTAAAGGGATGTATGGAAAGAAATTTTTTTCTGTTCTATTTATTTATTCTTATATTTCCTTATTCGTATGCTTATCCTTACAGAGAAAGAGCTGAAGACATTGTAGCATGGTTTGTGGCATCACGTTTCGCTGTATATAACTTCCTTGCTATAGAGTCGCAAACGCCTTCGCCGGCCTTCAGTACGATTTTTTTTTTTATAATTTGACGACTTTCAACCACCATATCTTCCACCCCCTTATAGCTGTCGGCATGGAACTGCTATGGTGTACAACGGGAGACTTCGGACAACAATTACACACAGACCATTCGTTTGCGTTCTGTAGTTTTCGCTGCAGATCGAAATATTAACACACACACACACACACACGTAGAATTTTATATACACCGATAACTTTCCATCCCAATATACTACACCCTTTTATCATTATCAATCCTCAAGCAACAATTCAACCAATAAAACCATGTTCAAAGAGTAAATATAATTTTCAAAGCATAATTATTGTTCCGCATTTCGCGTTATATTCTACAAATTACTAAATATCTATCAGATCGCTATAAAACCGTGCCTAAAACCTTCCTCAGGTATAAATTAGTAACTGTACAAATATTTAAGTCTCTGAGTCTTGTCGTTCGGACGTGATAAGCGTACACCGAACAGACATTCACATTTATATATATAGCTATTGGATCGCCATAAAACCGTGCCTAAAGCCTTCCCCGGGTAGACATTAGTAACTGTACAATTTTTAGCTCTTTATGTCTTGTGGTTCAGACGTGATAAACGTACACCGAACACACATTCACATTTATAGATGTAGATTAATCAATTAACACTCTCAGCTCGGCAAAATTAAAATTACATCTTGACAGACGCTTTATTAAAATTGACCGCACAGTGTGTGTTCTATGTAGGATTTCACGTAATGTTTAGATTAGCACAGCGGGTGAACGTGTGAAATTTGGTAGCGATCGATCAAGATGCTTATTGAAGAATATAATGTGAAATATGGAACAATAATTGCTCTTTGGAAAGCTATTTCCTCTTTGACTTTTGAACTTTATCGCCGGCCGCGGTGGCCGAGGAGACTAAGGCGCTCCAGTCACGGTCTGCACGGCCACTACAGTCGGGGGTTCGAATCCCCCCTCGGGCATGGATATTTGTGCCGTCCTAGTTCGTAAGTAGTTCATAAGTAGTTTGTAAGTTTAGGGACTGATGACCCCGTAGTTAAGTCCCATAGACTATACAAACATTTTTGAACTTTATCATATTTCAAAAATGCTTTTATTGGTTGCTATGTTCTACATTATATGATTCAACACAATGAATGCCATGTTTATACAGCCTTCAGCGTGTTTAAAGCATATTTACATCACACTATAATGTATACGCAAAAGCTTACTTCTGGCACTTGCGACTGCAGTAGCGCCCCTACCAAAGAAAGTGCCAACCTTATGAGCAAATGTTCAAATGTTTGTTAAGCTTATGGAGCTCTTAGTTCCAAACTACTAATAACCTAACTTATACTAAAGACAGCACAAACATCCATAACCGAGGGAAAATTTGAACCTCCGACGCGGAGCGGCCTCGCGCATCATAGCATAGCGCCTCAATGCGCTCGGCCACTCCGCCGCGGCCGCCAACCTTATCGACCCTATCAATGCACAGTCTAACTCGAACAGTCACGAAAGCGACGCTAACGCTCCAAACGGCAGCACTGCAGTAACAGAACAATGGCACGATACATCGCAGAACTTGCTATTTTGAATGCCGTTATTTTCATATTTCCCAGTCAGTAAATGTAGTGATGAATTTTTCAACATTGTTACCCTTGTAAAGCCGATAGTAGAGCATGAACACCTCCTTTTTTTCTGTAGTTGTGTCGCTTCAGGCTGTTATGAGTATTATGGTGTGATGAGCAATAAGTTTTCAATTATGAATTTAAATTTGAAACTAACTAATTGTGGTCGAGGCGAGTTAGTATTAATGTTGTTGCAATTTTTATGTTTGAGTCTGTATTTTTTTTAAAAATATTTTTGCATCTGTTGTTCATCGGTAAAGAGTGATTGAGGAAAACGAATAGATTCTAAGCTGATGTATGTCATGTCAAGAAAACGATGTCCTGTCTCCATCATTATTAAAATCTAAATGAAGAAATCGTGGAATCATCGTTTTATGAAACGTGTACGACAATGTTCGTAAGCCTGAGAATATATAGCTTTTCCTAAGAGCATTTAATGCGCTATTTCGCAGATCTTTGTTCGAAATACCAAAAAAAGATGTTCAAATTTTTGTATAGCTTACGGGACTTAACTACGGGGTCATCAGTCCCTAAAACTACAAACTACTTATGAACTAGCTTATACTAAAAACAGCACAAACATCCATGCCCGAGGGGAGATTCTAGCCCCCGACCGCAGCGGCCGTGCAGACCGCGACTAGCGCGCCGCAGACTGCTCGGCTATCACGACCGGCGAAATACTTACCTATGGCCAAGCATCTTAATGAATTATACCCCTAAAAATCACACACGAAACAGTCCGTCCAATGGAGAAAACCGTATAAAAATCCGTTCAGTATTTTGAGTTATCGAGGACAGACAGGAAGACAGACATGGGAGAAGGAATTTGTTTTGAAATATATATAGATAATACGTATCTACAACAGTGTTATACAACGATATGTCTACATCGTTATTAAAATCTTCTTGTCGAAACAGCGGAACCATCGTGTTATGAAACAGTAAGCTTATTTTCATATGTACAGTACGTTAACGTTCGCAACTCACATAGTACACAGCTTTTCCTACGAGTATATTTGTTTTATTACGCGGATGTTTGCTCCACACACTCACACACTACCACGCACTTCATTGAATTATGCACCTAAAATCTTCCTCACGTGTCACACCATCCGCTGGTGAAGAGCGCATTAAAATCCGTTCAAGTAGTTTTTGAAGTTTTCGGGATAGACAGACTTGATGAGAGAACTTCGTTTTATGATATGTATAGATCTAATATATAAAGCAGAGTGTCCGTATGTTTGTGTGCACGTGTTGCATACAAATCTACAGTTTTGTTCCAATCTTCATGAAATTTTGTACACGTAAGCTTCAATCCATGAAGACGGTCGCCGTAACTGTGAGAATCACGTACGATATATACTTCACGAGATATGACGTCCTTAGCAATGAGATGCGCGAAAAATGCTGCGTTTAGCGATAATGCTGCTCATTTTCTCTTAAACCACTGGACCGATTTCAACCAAATTTGGTACACTCACTTCTTATCGTGAGGTAACAACAGCTGCAGGGTTAAGAATCACATAGGGTTCATGGTTCAGAATATATGACTTCATAAACAATAGGAATCGCAAAAAACTGCCACATAATACGGCGAGACTTTATAAATATGCTATACGAGAGTGAGAGTACTTAGCGACTTGCAACAACCTTTAAACTTTTTCTCGCTGGTAACCATAGCAAAGTGATGAAAGGGTTAAAGTTTTTCGCTTACTACTTTTCAGCTGTTTATGGCCTAAAATTACAGCATTCAGTCTGACGTTACAATTTATAATTTCTACACTACAAATTGTAGCCGCAGGAAATTTTACAAACAGTATACACGCATAATGAGTGTACCTTCTAAAATGTATCACAATACGACTCGTAGCTGATGAGATATGAGCACATAAACAGCAACGTTCATAGAAAACAGCTCCATCACGCACCAAGTTTTAATCTATTACTTCTTTACTAGTAATTTTATTCCCAAAAGATTTTAGACATATAACCCTTATACAAATGAATATATACCTGAAAAATGGCAGGAATGAATAAATAAATACCCGGGCAACGCCGGGTTTTCAGATAGTAGCTGATAATGGTTCCACGCAAATGTTTTAACATCAAGGCTTTTACGAACTGATATTTTTGCGTTTGTTTGCTTATAAACATTATTTAAACATTATTTAAAAACGACCCTTTTATATGATTTTCTTTCAAAATGTTCAAATGTTTGTAAAGCTTAAGGGACTTAACTGCGGGGTCATCAGTCCCTAAACTTACAAACTACTTATGAACTAGCTTATACTAAAGACCGCACAAACATACTCGTACATGCCCGAGGGGGCATTCGAACCCCCACGACGGTAAACGACCTCGCGCATCGTAACATAGCGCCTCAATGCGCTCGGCCGCTCCGCCGCGGCTACTTTCAAAGTATTCCTGGATCTCTAGATGAAGATATGGTTAAGAAATTCTTTTATAGACGGCACGCTTAAGAAACTAAAACTTTTTGCACTGAAAAAAACTACCTGACGGAACTACGATGTAATTTTTTATTCAAACTTTCTTTTTAAAGACTATATATATATCCCAGTTTTAACCACAATAAACGGAGAATATCGAGTACTTACAACTTTGCCTCTTTAAGGAATCAATCGGATTCACAACTATTTCCTACATACACACACACACGAAACATTCGCCCCGCATTTTCATGTTACATGTGATTTTATTATTATTATTATTATTATTTCTATTAAAAACTGCATTGTAGCTGTACTAGAGATATTTGGTCACAAAAATTTTTCCATAACGATTGTGGGTCCTATTACGAAAAATATTGAGAACCACTGATTGTAGTAGGCCGACGTGAAGCTGTGTACAGTCCTAGATATTTACGCTTAGCGCTTTGTTGCATAGTAGTATCCCTCAGGTGCATGGTGGAACAGGGTCTTAAGTCGCGTGTACGGTGTCGTGGTTCGCTCCTCCACTGGCCTGTGTTCTATGAGGTGGGATACTTGTTTTTTCAACCCTCGTGTAAATGAGGAGTGCATTTGTTTGTCGAAGGGAACACATTTGAATAGCTATTTGTTAAATGGGCGTAACTCACATTTTTTTTTTCAAAATCCACTTTTTTGACGATTTGCGTTCCCCAACGTAGACACATCGTTTTATGTTAACAGAGCTTTGAAAATCCCATTGCAAATTGTTAAATTCTTGTATCAAATTTGAGCGTCTATGTTAAAAGGGCGGAAGTGCTGGACTGATAATGTAAAGTAGTGCGTCTCTTAAATTTACAATGGTCAAAGTTGGTACCACCAGCCCTATAATATACAATTTCAAGGACTAGTGGCCGAAATATTACCGAACAAAATCTTGCATTTGTTGAAAGTTTTCAAGAGAAGGACCCTGCTAAGAGAGTACACTTTCGAATTAGTAACTTCTATCATTTTGTGCACGTTAATCAGCATCCAGGGAATGTTCGTACAAGACACTTCGTTAATGAATTCATTGCCAACACGTTCATTCTACATCACAATTCCCATATCACGATTCAGCTCCCAGATATAGTGGCCTACCCTGAAGGAAAACTGCCACTGAAGAAAGAAAAAATGAAAGATATGAAGAAAATTTTACCATACATTGAAGGCACATACAAATGTTTTATGAGGGCACTAGCTGAAAACCCGGCGTTGCCCGGGTATTTATTTATTTATTCGAGCCTTGAGTTAGTACTTTTCCTATCCGCTCTCTCTCTCTCTCTCTCTCTGGCCATCTCCTTTTTTCTAAAAACATGTTACATTTATCAGAGTATATATAAGAAATCACACTTAAAAATGCACTCGTATCGAAGAATTCAATCAAGAAATTCAACAATAATGACTGTAATAATATCACTGATCGATCACTTGATGTAATGCGCGAAACGTCAAATCGATTTTTTAAAGAGATGTATTAAAAGACATGTCTTTTTTTATTTATTCTTATATTACCTTATTCGTATGCATATCCGTACAGAGAAAGAGCTGAAGACATTGTAGCACGCCTAGATCAAAGATATGTCTGTGGCATCACGTTTCGTTGTATGTAACCTCCTTGCTATAGAGTCGCAAACGTCATCGCTGGCCTTCAGTCCGAATTTTTTTTTATAATTTGACGACTTTCAACCACCATATCTTCCAACCCCTTATAGCTATCGGCATGGAACTGCTATGGTGTACAACGGGAGACTTCGGACAACAATTACACACAGACCATTCGTCTGCATTCTGTAGTTTTCGCTGCAGAACGAAATATTAACTCACACACACGCAGAATTTTATATACACCGATAACTTTCCATCCAAATATACTCCACCCTTTTATCATTATCAACCCTCAAGAAACAATGCAACTAATAAAACCATTTGCAAAGAGTAAATATAATTTTCAAAGAGTAATTATTGTTCCGCATTTCGCGTTATTTCTTCAAATTACTAAATATCTATCACAGCGCTATAAAACCGTGCCTAAAACTTTCCTCAGGTATAAATTAGTAACTGTACAAATATTTAAGTCTCTGCGTCTTGTCGTTCGGGCGTGATAAGCGTACACCGACCACACATTCACATTAATATATATAGATAAATAGCTATCCGATCGCCATAAAACCGTGCCTAAAGCCTGCCCCGGGTAGACATTAGTAACTGTACAAATTTTTAGCTCTTTATGTTCAGACGTGATAAACGTACGCCGAGCAGACATTCACATTTATAGATATAGATTAATCAATTAACATTCTCAGCTCGGCAAAATTAAAATTACATCTTGACAGACGCTATATTAAGATTGAGCGCATAGTATGTGTTCTATGTACGATTATTTTCTTATGTTATGGTCTTCAGTCCGGAGACTGGTTTGATGCAGCTCTCCACCCTACTCTATCCTGAGAAAGCCTTTTCATCTCCTCATAAGAACGACAACCCACATCCACTTGAATCTGCTTACTATACGCGTCTCTTGGTCTCCCTCTGCGATTTTTACCCCACACACTTCCCTCCAACGCTAAATTCACAATTCCTTGATGTCTAAGAATGTGTCCTACCAATCTATCCCTTCTTTTAGTCAAGGTATGCCAGAAATTTCTTTTCTCCCCAATTCGGTTCAGTACCTCATCATTAGTTACGCGATCCACCCACCTAATCTTCAGCATTCTTCTGTAGCACCACATTTCAAAAGCCTCTATCCTCTTTCTGTCCACACTGCTTATCGTCCATGTTTCACTCCCATACAAGGCAACACTCCATACAAATGCCTTCAGAAAGGACTTCCTTAGGCTTAAATCAATATTCGATGTTAACAAATTTCTCTTTTTCAAAAACGCCTTTCTACCCATTGCCATTCTGCATTTTATATCATCTGTACTGCGACCATCATTTGTTATTTTACTGCCCAAGTAACAAAACTCATCTACCTCCTTTATTGTTTCGTTACCTAATCTAATTCCTTCAGCATCACCTGATTTTCTTACACTGCACTCCATTACCCTAGTTTTACTCTTGTTAATGTTCATCTTATATGCACCTTTCAGCACACTGTCCATTCCGTTCAATTGCTCTTCCAGGTCCTTTGCTGTATCTGACAGAATCACTATGTCGTCGGCAAAACGCAATGTTTTTAATTCTTCACCCTGAACTTTAATTCCTTCTCCAAATTTCTCCTTGCTTTCCTTTATAGCTTGCTCAATGTACAAATTGAACAACATTGGGGAAAGGCTACAACCCTGTCTTACTCCCTTTCCAACCACTGCATCCCTTTCATGCCCTTCAACTCTGACAACCGCTGTCTGGTTTTTGTACAAGTTGTAAATAACCTTACGCTCCCTATATTTTACTCCTGCTTGCTTCAGAACTTGAAAGAGTTTATTCCAATCAACATTGTCAAAAGCCTTCTCCAAATCTACAAAAGCTAGAAATGAAGGTTTGCCTTTTCTTAATCTATCTTCTAGGATAAGCCGTAAAGTGAGTATTGCCTCCCGTGTTCCTACATTTCTCCTGAACCCAAACTGATCTTCCCCGAGGTCGGCTTCTACCAGCTTTTCCATCCTTCTGTATATAATTATGGATAATAAAATTATAATTTACAAATTATATTAATAATAACTGTCAGTGTTCTTAAACTCCATTATTTGTTAAATGGGCGTAAGTCCAATAGCTAATTAAGGTTGTATTTCATACTTACATTAATGAAAACTGATTAAAAACTGTTTCAAACTATAGACAAACTATAGACCAAAAGAAAATTTTAGGAATAAAAACAGAGGTCCAGTATCCAAGGTATTTGTGCAAAACAGTTTTTTGTCTCTCCTGTAAATTTAGGATTTATGGAGTTACGCCCTTTGAAAAAAACACCGATTCATTTGGCGAGACTAGAGCAGACACCTCTGCTGTGTGCAGGTGCCTGCAGGGCACAGCGCGACACGCGATCCGCGAGGAGGAGGGGGGGGGGCGTGTCTGCGGATGTGGGCGCCCCCCCCCCCCCCCCCATTCTTCCACTTCCTCTTCTCTGCTTACCGGCCTCCCTCCTGTTCCGCATTCACACTTGTCCCGCTCACGTGCTGACTGCATCAAAGCCGACGTGCGGTTCCGCATTCCTATTCCTCTCTTTCTCCTCGCCCGGCCGTCTACATGCAGAAATAAAGGCCACAGGAATTCGTAATCGTCGCCTCGTTCAGAAGGTGTCGCGTTCCTCGAGATCTCATTGAACTAAATCACCTCTGTCGGGTTCACACATCCTACGTACCCGATCGCTTTCAGTTTGGTAGGGTCCAAGGCAACTCATTCAAACCACAACTTTCTGTACGGACTGTTCTGATACACGAAGGTCGACGTCAAACTATAGCACTAGAGCGCGCGCCACGTAACTTGGCGGGTGGACTGGCTCTTCTGCGCAGGTAGTTGTGTGGTGGTGGGGGGACCAGCTGTCGCAGCGTAGCCGGACTGTGCGTTGGCTGCGCTCCGTTCCATTCCGCAGTCAGCTGCTGACTGCCGCTTAGCTTTAATGTTACGGCCGCATACAAGCGCAAGGAGATGTCACGCTGCGAGTCTTGAAAACACGCGGCTGTATAAAAAGTGTAATGCAGAAAAACAACGCTCGTTTGATTGTTGGGAAAACTGTGGCGCGTTTACGAGTATTTACGAGTCTTTTTCTCTTGTACCTATAATGTTTACACGGCAGTGCATAATTTTCTGAGCGGCACAGAAATTCATTTCGTAGCTCAGTCGATTAAAATGAAATATCTGTAAATTATATACACAGTTCTTCTAGGGAGGTCACTCTATCCATTATCACTGAAGAACCACATCAGACGTTCACGACAGATTACGAATTCAAAGTAAATTTGTGAACATAAAAAAGTTATAAATTAGAAATTGACAAATTTTAGATTTTTCCCTTAATTGTATCTCGACATCTGGATTTTTCGAAGCAGTTATTAAAATAGTCTATCAATGACTTAAGTGACATATCATATGAAATGATAAAATAATTGTATATGTTTGACATTGTACAAGACAAGGAGTCTATCTAAAAACGTTACAAGCGACACATGTTCAGTGTTCGTACTGATGCCCATCAAGCAAGTGCTTACTGATCAAAGCAAGGTGTTTCACATTTCCTGATTTATTTTTTGTAAAATTGTTTCTGTACAGGTAAATGAAAAATACTGAAATCCAGGCAAAAAAGATCAGATGATGGCAACCAAGAACTGTCGAAATCGGCCATGAATAAAAGCTCTTGTAAAACATTTTTGTCTAGCGATTTTCGTACATTTTTTTCAAAAGTGAAAATAGATGTCCAACGTGCATAACTAAAACAAAGAGATATTTTGCAGTTGAAAGTTCAGGTTGTAATAACAATAAAATGAAGAGGATTTCTTGCTACACACCGCAAAGACGGTCGTCGAGGCACAGTCACGAAACGGATAATACTCAACGTTAATAGAGTTCATAACAAAATCGTCAAAGCTGTTGAAGCCGGAAGACAAGCTTTAAACAAAATCCACAACGAAACAGCATAAGTAAGAACAAAAATCGTGTTACAATTCCTTTGCCAGGGAAGCACACATAGTATAAAGTTACACAATACTAGCTTAACTGCCACAAAATAATTTTAACGTGGTAATAAGTAGAGGCTTTGTGATCAGCCGCTTCCGACTCCCGTCTAAAGAATTGATATACGCGAAACACTGTTTCTCTTGCCTGTTTGTGTAATACAGGTTGAGATTTGCTGTTGCTGCTCATAGTCAACTGAATGCTCCGAAATAACTCGCGAAAAAACACAACGCAGAATGCCAAAACAAGTTGTCCCTCCGCACAGTACGACACGAACTCGACCGTGTGCAACGGCTGACTGACGGCTATTGGCCAGCAGGTCACGTGACGTGACGTAGGCCTACCCGTGCTTCTGCGCATCCAGACCTCACCCGCCAAGTTACGTGGCGCGCGCTCTAACTGCGTCGTATGTTGGATGGACCTCTTAAGAAATCTAAGTAGCCGCGCGGGATTAGCCGAGCGGTCTGGAGCGCCACTTTACGGATCGCACGGCCTCCCGCGTCGGGGGTTCGAATCCTCTCTCGGGCGTGGATGTGTGTGTTGTGATTAGGTTAGTTTAACTTAGTTTAAGTAGTATGTAAGCCTAGGGACTTATCCCTTTCACATCCAAGGTTGAAGTGACGTGACAGTAATATACATAGGTACGTTAAGATACATAATACATACAGTAATTCATTAAAAAAAAAAAGAGAGAATAAATTGATTTTAAAATATTTTGTACCCACTCAATTGTCTGGTTTGGGCCTGCACAATCTGATCAATATGATCTGCACAATCTTACAGTAACATGCCTTTGAAAGAAATGGCATAATATCACAGGATCATATCAAATCAACGGGCTGTCAGATATGATAGCATCACATCTCAAACCAAGGAATCAACGCATTGTGAACAAGTCTTTCTTGTCGTCACTGTAAGTATGCCGAAATTTTGTCGACTTTGCCGACACGTTGTGTCACCCAGTGTAGGAACATGGAACTAAAACACGTTGCGCACGTTAGCACAGTCCACCCACGATTGCGTGATGCAGGCCCGAACTTCATAGCGTAAATCACAAAGAAATAAAGCGAGCAAAACCAGAATCGCACAATTGTGCGTGCAGGGCCTGAAAGGGTTATGACCAAAGTAGTTTGGTCCCATAGAATTACAAACAGATGAGTTGAAATCTCAGTAAATGCTGGTTGTTCGAAAGCGCGTTTGGAATAACACCCCATTACAAACAGTGGCCTGTCACATTTCCATGCATTCTACCACAAGTGACACTTTAATAGAGAGGAACGCCACAGGAGAGAGATTATACTTAACTCATTATTTCAATCAATAGTACGAAAACCAACTTCTTAATGTTTTATTAGTAGTGTAAAACACATAGTTACACAATTAATTGATTTTTCCGTCGGTACTTGACGGAACATGATAATAATATAAAAAAGGAACAACCTCCTGATGTTCTGCAAAACTTATTTATTGGTCACAAACCTGCTTTCGGCTTCTTAGGCCGTCATCAGGTGACAACTGATGATGGCCTAAGAAGCCGAAAGCCGGTTTGTGACAATAAATAAGTTTTGCAGAACATCAGGAGGTTGTTCCTTTTTGATATTATTAACACATTTACACAACTGAAGGTGTTAACATCACTACCGAAAGTGAAGCTATAAGATTTCCGTGAAGTGGCTAATACTTAGTGGAAGAGATACAGGATAGTTATTTTATCATCAAACTTTGTCATTTACGATCAGTTTCTTTCACCGAACTATAAGCCTGTGTTGCAGTGTGATTGGAGACAGGCAGATTATCACGTTCACATAACCATATCATTATTTGAAAATGTAATTGTAATCACTTACGATTTGCACTGATTAATCACATGAGAGTCGTGGATTTAGTGAGGCCTGATTATTGTCTGTTCCACTTTATTCACTTTATCGAATATCCGCATCTGCAGTTTAAGGGCTAATATAAGCACATCAGGTGTCCTACGATACGTCTGTTTTACATTGTAACAATTACTTTAAGCAGACGTTTTTTTCATACTACTAATTGAAATTGTAATGATACTCTAACACCACTGAATTAGGTACACTCCTGCCCATTTAAATTGCTACACCACGAAGATGACGTGCTACAGACGCGAAATTTAACCGACAGGAAAAAGATGCTGTGATATGCAAATGATTAGCTTTTCAGAGCATTCACACAAGGTTGGCGGCGGTGACGACACCTACAACGTGCTGACATGAGGAAAGTTTCGAACCGATTTCTCATACACAAACAGCAGTTGACCGGCGTTGGCAGGTGAGACGTAGTTGTGATGTCTCGAGTAAAGAGGAGAAATACGTACCATCACGTTTCCGACTTTGATAAAGGTCGGATTGTAACCTATCACGATTGCGGTTTATCGTATTGCGATATAGCTGCTCGCGTTGGTCGCGATCCAATGATTGTTAGCAGAATATGGAATCGGTGGGTTCAGGGGAGGTGTAACTGATTGTGCAGCCACGTATCGATCCCCTAGTCAACAGATGGGGACGTTTGCAACACAACAACCAACTGCACGAACAGTTCGACGACGTTTGCAGCAGCATGGACTATCAGCTTGGAGGCCATGGCTGCAGTTACCCTTGACGCTGCATCACAGACACGAGCGCCTGCAATGGTGTACGCAACGACGAACCTGGGCGCACGAATGTCAAAACGTCATTTTTCGGATGAATCCAGGTTCTGTTTACAGCATCATGTTGGTCGCGTCCGTCTTTGGCGGCATCGCGGCGAACGCACATTGGAAGCGTGTATTCGTCATCGCTATACTGGCGTATCACCCGGTGTGATGGTATGGGGTGCCATTGGTTACATGTCTCGGTCACCTCTTGTTCGCATCGACGGCACTTTGAACAGTGGCCGTTACATTTCAGATGTGTACGACCAGTGGCTGTACCCTTCACTCGATCCCTGCAAAACCATGCATTTCAGCAGGATAATGCACGACCGCATGTTGTAGGTCCTGGGCCTTTCTGAATACGGAAGATGTTCGACTGCTGCCCTGGCCAGCACATTCTCCAGATCTCTCACCAACTGAAAACGTCTGATCAATGGTGGCCGTGCAACTGGCTCGTCACAATACGCCAGTCACTACTCTTGATGAACTGTGGTATCGTGTTGAAACTGCATGGGGATCTGTACCTGTACGAGCCATCCAAGCTCTGTTTGACTCAATGCCCAGGAGTATCAAGGCCGTTATTACGGCCAGAGGTGGTTGTTCTGGGTACTCATTTCTCAGGATGTATGCACCCAAATTGCGTGAAAATGTAATCACATGTCAGCACTAGTATATTTGTCCAATAAATACCAGTTATCATCTACACTTCATCTTGGTGTAGCAATTTTAATGGCCAGTAGTGCATAATTTCTCTTCTATGGTAATTTAAGTTGTGGAAGACTGCAACGTTTTTCATACAAATGAGATATACGTGTTCGTTTTTTTTTCTGTTCTTTTTTGTTTTGATGTTATTCCGAACATGGTTTTGTGCGGTTGCCGGCTTTAGAAAACAATGGAGTTCTTTGTCAGGAACGAATCTAAAGCTGTGCCCACATAGTTCAAACGAGACTTGATCACACCTGGCTGGTAATTCCCACTATAATAAACCGGTGAACACCCGATACTTATAGAATATAGGTGTTACGCATTAGGCAGCTACAAATTTATGATTAATTTACAAATGTATTAGATATTAAACGATACGGCAGCCAGGTTATAATTCTGTGTAATTCAACAGAGGAAGTCGGAGTTTTCTGAGCATCCTACAACCAAACCAAATACATTTTTTGCAACATTCAACATACAGAAAGAACACTAAGTATGTAGCACATCCTACCATTTACCTCCATGAACCACTGAAATTGCCGAGGTAGAGTGGCTTGCGTGCCTCAACGATGCAGATAGCCCTACCATAGGTGCAACCACAGTGGAGGGGTATCTGTGGAGAGGCTGGACAAACGTGTGGTTCCTGAAGAAGGGCAGCAGTCTTTTCAGTAGTTACAGGGGCAACAGTCTGGATGATTGATTGAGCTGGCCTTGTAACATCAGCTACCATGGCTTTGCCATGCAGTTACTGCGAACGGCTGAAAGCAAGGGGAAACTACAGTCGTTACTTCTCCCGAGGACATGCAGCTCTACTGTATGAACAGATGATGATGGATTTCTCTCGGGTAAAATATTGCGCAGGTAAAGTAGTCCCCCATTCGGATCTCCGGGTGGGGACTACTCGGGAGTAAGACTCCTATACACCCGAGCTGAACTGTCCGCCATTTTTTCCCAAAGCTGTAGTAGTTGCCACGTTCCGGACAAAGCTCACGCGTTATCTCGCGTTTCATTCATACTCGCAAACTACTCACTGTATGAACCTGCAATTTTCATGAATATGTTCGTGAAGGACTACACTACATTTTAATTTTAGTTTCATTTGCGGCAATAGTTTATTAAGAGGATATACTGACCGTTTACGAACAGGCACTTACTGACGACGTTACGGAATTTTCGTCGTGCGAGGAACTTTTTTCTGTTGAAGTTAGGTGAACACATTAAGCGAAAGAAATGCTCAAAATACATCAAATTTTCATCATCTCCAAACAGGAACTTTGTGAGAAATGTATAACTTGAGATAATGTCAGTTAAACATGCAGCATTGGGATTTGCTCGCCCGTCTAATAATACGTCGTCTTCAGTATTAGAGCTACTAATAATAAGGCATAGGTTGTTACTGCATAATGTCCATACTTGAAGATACTGTTACGGACTTCTTAACCCATTAAATTTAATAGTTGCAAACTACAAAAGTGTTGTGTCTCTATGTAATATTCAATATTAATTTTTCAGTTATATGAAAAGGACATTGTAAATATCTCAATACAGAGTGTTTTATTACGTGAGGAAATAAGTCAGTTCATTAGGTAGTGTAGAGATTCATGATATGTCATTTTCTAGTATTCTCGCATAAAATCCATATTAGATTTAGTAACTTTCGCTCTATTACTGCTAGGCGTTAAATTGAAGGAAATGTAACTCCTATTAGTTTTTGCAAACTGAGCAGTAGGTCTGAAACACTTTGGAACAACAAGCAAAGAAATAAACATTTGTGACTGATGAAGGAATACCTGTACACTGATTAATAAATCCCTAACGTTACTCTTTTTCGTTCAAAAAAATCTACATTTCCTTGAATACCGCGACAGTTGATGAAGTTTTGCGTAGTAACCATATGCAAAATACGCCCCACTTTGCATGTTATCATTTGCCAAAATATCATTTTGATACCTCTAACGATGTATGAGATGCACTATATTTCATGCTGGCATTATCGCCATCGAAAATGAGTTCGCTACATAAAATAAATTTCAGCAATTTGAGTGAAAGGTAAAGATCTCCTGCTAAATTTAAAATAAATTTCAATACGTCAGGAAAATTTCATCAGCAGCAACATATGGTGTAACATGCAGCAAACGGAATATCATAGCCGTCCTTATTTTTTTTTTTTTACTAAAAACTTTTTCTAACCTAGCGCTGTCTCTTATTTCAAAGCAAATATCTTACTAACTATGGCTATTCACGAAATTATGCCAATTTCGTCGCTATGCTAACCTATAAAGATCTAAGTAGCAAAAAAAATATTTTTCTACCAATTAGTTTTCGCGAAATCGTTTGTGAAAGATGGCAAGACGTGCGCCTCTATGCTGTTGGTGCAGCGCAATTCCAACCATGTTGGGGAAAACATGGCGGACGATTCAGCCTGGGTATTTAGGAGCTCTACTCAGGAGGATGTCGTCATCAAGAAAAAGAAAACAGACATTCTACGGGTCGTAGCGTGGAAAGTTCTAACCCTTAATCTCGTAGGTAAGCTAGAAACTTTGAAAAGAGGAATGGATAGGTTAAGTTAGATATGGTAGGGATTAGTGAAGTCGGTGGCAGGATGAACAGGACTTCTGGTCAGGTGAGTACAGGGTTATCAATACAAAATCAGTTGGTGGTAACGCAGGAGTAGGTCTGATAATGAATAAGAAAATAGGAATGCGGGTAAGTTACTATGAACAGCATAGTGAACGCATTATCGTAGTAGAGATAGACACGAAGCCAAGACCGACCACAGTAGTGCAAGTTTAAATGCCAACTAGCACGGCCGATGATGAGGATATTGAAAAGATGTATGAGGAGATAAAAGAAATCATTCAGTAAGTTAAGGGAGACGAAAACTTGATTGTGATGGGGGACTGGAACTCGGTAGTAGGAAAGGGAAGGAAATGTAGTATGTGAATATGGACTGGGAAAAAGAAATGAAAGAGGAGATTGCTTGGTAGAATTTTGCGCAGAGCACAATTTAATAATCACCAACACTAGGTTTAATCATCATGAAAGAAGGCTGTATACGTGGAAGAGACCAGGATACACTGGAAGGTACCAGATTGACTTAATAATGGTATGGAATAGATTTAGAAACCAGGTTTTAAACTGTAAGACATATCCAGGGGCAGACATAGACTCTGAGCATAACATATTGGTTATGAACTGCAGATTAAAACTTAAGAGACTGCAGAAAGGTAGAACGGTTAGGAGATGGAACCTGACCAAATTGAAGGAACCAGAGGTGGTTGAGAGTTTTAGAGGGAGCATTAGGCAAGGATTGGCTGAATGGGGGAAAGTAATACAGTAGAAGAAGACTGGGTAGCTCTGAGAGATAGGGTAGTCAAGGCTGCAGAGGACCATATAGGCAGAAGGACAAGGCCTAATAGAAATCCCTGGATTTCAGAGGTGCAAGGATTATGATATGAAGATCAGCAACTCCAAAACAAAAGTAATGTCTCTCGGAAAGAGATTTAAACGGATTGAGTGCCAAATAGGAGGAGCATAGTTAGAACAGGTAGACAGTTTCAAGTACCTGGGATGTACTTTCTCACAGGAAGCCAACGTAGTAAAAAAACTGGAATCGAGGTGCAGCAAAGCTAATGCAGTGAGTGCTCAGCTAAGATCTACTCGCTTCTGCAAGAAGGAAGTAAGTACCAAAACTAAGTTAGCAGTGCACCGCTCTATCTTTCGACCAACTTTGTTGTATGGGAGTGAAAGTTGAGTTGATACAGATTACCTTATTCATAAGGTAGAGGTTACAGATATGAAAGTAGCAAGAATGATTGCAGGTACTAATAGATGGGAACAATGGCAGGAGGGTGTCCATAATGAGGAAATCAAAGAAAAACTGGGAATGAACACCATAGATGAAGCAGTTAGAGCGAACAGACTGAGATGGTGGGGTCATGTTACACGCATGGGTGAAGCAAGGTTACCTAAGAGACTCATAAGTTCGGCAGCGGAGGGTAAGAGGAGTAGAGGTAGACCAAGAAGAAAGTACTTAGATTCTGTAAAGAATGATTTTGAAGTAAGAGGCATAACATCAGACAAGGCATCAATGTTAGCATTGAATAGGGGATCATGGAGGGATTGTATTAGAGGTACTATGCTCCAGACTGAACGCTGAAAGGCATAATCAGTCTCTAATGATGATGATTATTTCTATACATAATGATTGTATAATATAGTTTTGACAGAATTTTTGATTATTTTTAGTGGTTTGAGGGAAATTTGGGATAACTACACGTGACATCATTGTGCAAGATATGTTTCCTTTATCTAACTAATAACAAATGTTGTGAACAATGAAATGTCATGATCGCGGTATTTCGTCTTTATTTATAACAGACGACCGGTTTCGATGTACATAGACATCATCTTCTGGTCTGTGCACTAAATTATAACATTATTACAGAAATTCATATTGTAGCCAGTTGGATAGTACTAGTGGGTCGTCACACATTA
Organism: Locusta migratoria; assembly: GCA_026315105.1. NCBI lineage: Eukaryota > Metazoa > Arthropoda > Insecta > Orthoptera > Acrididae > Locusta > Locusta migratoria. The sequence goes on along the minus strand of CM048745.1, from coordinate 840,108,894 downwards.
AAATATGCCGTTTGGTTGTCAGATATAAAAGTCGTGTAATCATATATACATAGAGAACCACCATATTGTACAGTTGTGAGTGACAACAAGCTGTTACACGAGTTTTCTATCTGACAACCAAATGCCATATTTTAATGTGTGACGATCCACCAGTACTATCCAACTGGCTACAATATGCATTTATGTAATAATGTTATAATTTAGTGCAGAGACCAGAAGATGATGTCTATGTACATCGAAACCGGTCGCTGTTATAAATAAAGACAAAATACCGCGATCTTGGCATTTCATTATTCACAAAATATATTTATAAGATCGCTCCCTACCATGAGCAAACTATATAGTAACTAATAACATTTTCAAATTGTTACCACTTATTTAGACATTGTACCATTATTTGGCAATGAAATTTTTAAATTACTTTGTTTCCTTAACCTTGATATAATTAATTGAAAGTCTTGCTGCCTGTACTCCTACTTAGACATTAAGCAGCGACATATTTTGACAAGGCATTGTAGCCTAATTCTCTGTTTCATCAAGTAATGGTAGACAACCTGGTCACAATGATTTGTTGGAACTCCTGCAGTGTTGTTGACAGTATCTGGACAAATTGTTGTGACAAGAGGAACAGATAAAGATGACGTTGCCATATGGCAACACTGGGACAAAAGAAGTTATGAGTTACATAAGATATTTGTATCGTCCAAAAATTGGCAACTGACTCTTGATGATGATGATGATGATGGTGACTGCGAATTCATCCGTTGTTGTTGTTGTTGTGGTCTTCAGTCCGGAGACTGGTTTGATGCAGCTCTCCACAATACCCTATCCTGAGGAAGCCTCTTCATCTCCACATAAGAACGACAACCTACATCTGTCTGAATCTGCTTACTGTATCCATCTCTTGGTCTTCCCCTGCGATTTTTTCCCCACACACTTCCCTCCAACGCTAAATTAACAATTCCTTGATGTCTAAGAATGTGTCCTACCAATCTATCCCTTCTTTTAGTCAAGGTATGCCAGAAATTCCTTTTCTTCCCAATTCTGTTCAGTACCTCCTCATTAGTTACGCGATCCACCCCCCTAATCTTCAGCATTCTTCTGTAGCACCATATTTCAAAAGCCTCAATCCTCTTCCTGTCCGCACTGTTTATCGTCCATGTCTCACTCCCATACAAGGCAACACTCCATACAAATGCCCTCAGAAAGGACTTCCTTAGGCCTAAATCAATATTCGATGTTAACAAATTTCTCTTTTTCAAAAACGCTTTTCTACCCATTGCCATTCTGCATTTTATATCCTCTGTACTGCGCCCATCATTTGTTATTTTACTGCCCAAGTAACAAAACTCATATACCTCCTTTATTGCTTCGTTTCCCAATCTAATTCCTTCAGCATCACCTGATTTTCTTACACTGCACTCCATTACCCTAGTTTTGCTCTTGTTAATGTTCATCTTATATGCACCTTTCAGCACACTGTCCATTCCATTCAATTGCTCTTCCAGGTCCTTCGCTGTATCTGACAGAATTACTATGTCATCGGCAAAACGCAATGTTTTTAATTCTTCCCCCTGAACTTTTATTCCTTCACCAAATTTCTCCTTGCTTTCCTTTATAGCTTGTTCAATGTACAAATTGAATAACATTGGAGAAAGGCTACAACCCTGTCTCACTCCCTTCCCAACCACTGCATCTCTTTCATGCCCTTCAACTCTGACAACCGCTGTCTGGTTTTTGTACAAGTTGTAAATAACCTTACGCTCCCTATAATTTACTCCTGCTTTTTTCAGAACTTTAAAGAGTTTATTCCAATCAACATTGTCAAAAGCCTTCTCCAAATCTACAAAAGCTAGAAATGTAGATTTGCCTTTTCTTAATCTATCTTCTAGGATAAGCCGTAAAGTGAGTATTGCCTCCCGTGTTCCTACATTTCTCCTGAACCCAAACTGATCTTCCCCGAGGTCGGCTTCTACCAGCTTTTCCATCCTTCTGTATATAATTCGCGTTAATATTTTGCAGCCATGACTTATTAAACTGATGGTTCTGTAGTTTTCACACCTGTCTGCACCTGCTTTCTTAGGGATGGGGATTATAACATTTTTCTTAAAGTCTGAGGGTACTTCACCTGTCTCATACATCTTACACACCAGGTGAAACAATTTTGTCATGGCTGGTTCTCCCAGAGACTTCAGTAGCTCTGAGGGAATATCATCTATTCCAGGGGCCTTGTTTCGACTTAGGTCTTTCAGGACTCTGTCAAATTCTTCTCTCAGTACAGTATCTCCTATTTCATCTTCATCTACATCCTCTTCCCTTCCTAAAATATTGTCTCGAAGTTCATTTCCTCTATATATTCTTTCCACCTTTCAGCTTTCCCTTCTTTGCTGAGAACTGGTTTTCCATCAGTGTCCTTGATATTCATAGAGCTGTTTTTCTTATCTCCGAATGTTTCTTTTATTTTCCTGTAGGCTGTATCTATTTTTCCTCTATTTATACATTCTTCTACATCCTTGCATTTGCCTTCTAGCCACTCCTGCTTAGCCATTTTGCACTTCCTGTCAATCTCATTTCTTAGTCGTCTGTACTCCATTTTGCCTGTTTCATTTACTGCATTTTTATATTTTCTCCTTTCATCGATTAAATTTAGTATCTCCTGTGATATCCAAGGATTTTTTGTAGGTCTTTCCTTCCTACCTATTTTGTCCTCTGCTACCTTCACTATTTCATCTCTCAATTTTACCCATTCCTCCTCTACTGTTTTATTTCCCCCCGTTTCTGTCAATTGTTCCCTAAAGCTCCCTCTGAAATTTTTAAGAACCTCAGGTTCCTTAAATTTATCCAGGTCCCATCTCCTTATTTTCCTACCTTTTTGTAGTTTCTTTAGTTTCAGCCTACAGTACATAACCAACAAGTTATGGTCAGAGTCTATATCTGCCCCTGGGTATGTCTTACACTGTAGAACCTGATTCCGAAATCTATGTCTTACCATTATAAAATCTATCTGATATCTTCCGGTGTCTCCTGGTCTCTTCCACGTATACAACCTTCTTTTGTGATTCTTGAACCAGGTGTTTGTTATAACTAAATTATGTTCTGGCAAAATTCTACCAGGCGGCTTCCTCTTTCATTCCTTTTGCCCAGACCATATTCACCTACTATCTTCCCTTCACTTCCTTGTCCTACTACCGAATTCCAGTCTCCCATAACAATTAAATTTTCCTCTCCCTTAATTGTCTGAATAATTTCCTTTAGCTTCTCATATATTTCTTCGATTTCCTCATCTTCGGCAGAGCTAGTTGGCATATAAACCTGTACTACTGTTGTCGGTGTTGGCTTCGTATCTATCTTGACAATGATAATGCGATCGCTGTGCTGGTCATAGTAGTTTACCCGCATTCCTATTTTCTTATTCATTATCAATCCTACTCCTGTGATACCCCCAACTGATTTTGTATTTATAATCCTGTACTCACCTGACCAGAAATCCTGTTCATCCTGCCACCGAACTTCACTAATCCCCACTATATCTAACTTCAACCTATCCATTTCCCTTTTTAAATTTTTTAATTTTCCTACTCGATTAAGGGATCTAACATTCCACGCTCCGACCCGTAGAATGCCAGTATTGTCTTTCCTGATGATCACATCCTCCTGAGTAGTCCCCGCCCGGAGATCCGAATGGGGGACTATGATGCCATCATCATATGTTCATACAGTAGAGCTGCATGTCCTCGGGAAAGGTAACGGCTGTAGTTTCTCCTTGCTTTCAGCCGTTCGCAGTAGCTGTGTGGCAAAGCCACTTTAGCTGATGTTACAAGGCCAGCTCAGTCAATCATCCAGACTGTTGCCCCTGTAACTACTGAAGAGGCTGCTGCCCCTCTTCAGGAACCACACGTTTGTCTGGCCTTTCCACAGATACCCCTCCGCTGTGGTTGCACCTACGGTACGGCTATCTTTATCGTTGAGGCACGCAAGCCACCCCACCTCGGCAATGTCTGTGGTTCCTGGGAGTGGAATTCATCCGTATGAGTACTAAAAGAAATCAATTAAACTTCATTTACAAACACAAATTAGTCAAATCTACAGGCCGTAAATTGAACTAAAAATCTAGGAATAACAATTATGAACAAATTAAAATGGAAACACCATCACAGAAAACATTGTATGGAAGGCGAACCAATGGCTACTTTTCACTAGAAGAACAATTAGAAAATGCAGCAGTTCTACTAAAGAAACCGCCTACACCACACTTGTGCGTCCTATTTTGGAGTATTGCTAAGCATTGTGGGATCCCCACCTAGTGGAACTGACGGGTGATTTAGAGGAAGTTGAGAGAAGGGCAGCTCGTTTTGTATTACCGCGATATAGGGCAGAGATTTCCACTGAAATGATACACGTGTTGGCGTGGAAATCATTAAAAGAAAGGCGTTACACTTTGCAGCGAGATTTATTTATCCCTTTCACCAAATTTCTCTTCCAACTCATAGGGAGACGTGATCATCATAATAAAATAACAGAAATCAGATGGTAAACGGAAACATTAAGAAGTTCCTTTTTCCCGCGCGGTATTAGAGTATGGAACTGTAGAGAAATATCATAAAAGCGGCTTGATGAACCTTCTGCCATGCACTTCAATGTGACTTTCAGAGTATTTATGTAAATGTAGATGCAGATTATCAAAGGAGAGAATTCTTGACGTGAACGTGATTTCTTGTGTGTGCCAAAAGAGTGTTATTGGACAGTTGCTGTTAGCTATATGAATGACCTAGTCGATGACAACGGAAGCTCAGTGAAGCTTTTTGCGACAGATGCAGTAGTAATATTGAGAATCGCAACACTGGAAAAATTGTAGCGAAATGCAAGAGGACCTGCAAAGAAGTGCAGCGTTGAGTCATACATAAATAAAGGTCATTTATTACATAAATCACGCAAAAGCAGGACAAACATTCCAAAGAAAGCAGACACAGACAGATGTGTAAATTACAGAACCATCCGTTTAATAAGTTATGGTTGTAAAATTTTAACACGAATTATTTACAGAAGAATGAAAAAGCTGATAGATGTTGGCCTCGGGGACGATCAGTTCGGATTCAGGATAAATGTAGGAAATCTTAGAAGATAGATTAAGTGAGGGAAAACCTACATTTCTAGCTTTGGTGATGGCTTTTGAGAATGTGGATTGGAAAACACTCTTTCAAATTATGAAGTCAGCAGAGGTAAAATATATGGAACGGAAGGTTATTTACATCTTGTACATTAACCAAATAGCTGTTACTAGAGTAGAAGGGCATAACATTGACGCAATGCTAGGGAAGGGAGTAAGACAGTGTTGTGGACTTTCTCCAATGTTATTCAATTTATACAGTGAGCAAGATGTGAAGGACAGTAAACAGAAATTTGGAGAAGGTATTAGAGTTCAGGGTGAAGAAATATAAACATTGCGTTTCGCTTATGACATTGTAATTCTGTCAGAGACAGCAAAGGAGCTAGAAGAGTAATTGAATGGAATGGACAATGTGTTGAAAGCAGCGTACAAGATAAACATTAACAAGAGCGAAACAAGGGTAATGGAGTGGAGACTTCAGAAAATCAATAAAGGTGCTAGATGAGTTTTGTTACTTTGGCAGTAAAATAACACATGATGGTCGCAGTACAGCGGATATAGCTAAAATGCAGAATGACAATGGGAAGAAGGGCGTTTTTGAAAAAGGGAAATTTGCTAACGTCGAATATTAAGTGTCAGGAAGTCTTCTCTGAAGGCATCTGTGTGGAGTGTTGCCTTGTACGGGAGTGAAGAGGATAGAGGCTTTTGAAATGTGGTGCTATAGAAGAATGCTGAAGATTAGGCGGGCAATCGCATAACTAATGAAGAGTTACTGAACAGAATTGGGGAGAAAAGGGATTTTTGGTATACCTTGACTAAAAGAAAGTATTGATTGGTAGGACACATTCTTAGACAGCAATGAATCGTAAATTTAGCATTGGACAAGTGTGTGTGGGGGGGAAAATCGCAGAGGGAGAGCAAGAGATGAATATAGTAAGCAGATTCAGATCGATGTGGGTTGCCGATCTTATGAGGAGATGAAGAGGCTTACTCAGGATAGAATAGGGTGGAGAGCTGCATCAAACCAGTCTCTGGACTGAAAACCATAACAACAACAACAATCTGACGGTAATACAAGGCGAGATTAGAAATGGAACGACAATATAAAGGCAATCGTAGGTAAGGCAGATGTCAGACTGAGATTACTTGGAAGATTCCTCAGCAGTGTAGACCGTCAACAAAGGAAGTAGGTTACAAAACTCTCGTTCGGCCGACGCTTGAGTACTGCCCAGAGGTATAGAGACGAGATCCTTGGATCTTTCGATGTGCCCTATGCTGGTGCCACATGAGATGTTAACTCCTGGTGGACGATAGCGCTTGTCACCACAAAGATGCAGTGGTCGACAACATTCTTGAAGCTGAGAGAACTGAACGAATGGAGTGGCCAGCTTGTTCACCGGTCTTAAACCCGATTGAGCATGTCTGGGATGCACTTAGCAGATACAATGCAGCCAGACCAGCACCTCCCACAACGTTCACAGACCTGGACATTGCACTCATGGAAGAATGGTGCTAGGTACCCTCCGCCACGCACATTTTGGTGCATTGCGGAGTATATATGTAGATGGGCAAATATCCCAGAAAAACGGAGTCATAACCACATACTGTCCTGTCACTTAGGTATACAATAGTACTGACTATAGGAGATTATCACACACTACAGTAGAGGGCAACGAGAATGACTTTTTCACTATAAATGTAGCCCAATGGTGCCTCTATCTAAGTAAATGCCACGTGAACGTCAAGTAAAGAGCCGAGACTGCAAAATAACGTACTGAATCACACACAGATCACAGTTGTAAGCAATATCTGAATAAAATACATTACTTCATGTACACTCCTGGAAAATGAAAAAAGAACACTATGAATTCGTCAGCTCAGCAGAGTGAAATTTTATTGACACATTCATGAAGATGTGTACAACACACGATCACGCAGTCAGAACCATACGCACGTCAGTACAGTCACCAGAGCGTGCACAATGTCGATGCTACTATTGTGCAGCAATGCTGGATGCAACTTTCTCGTGGAGACGATCATAGACGTGTCGAGTGAAGTCTTATGGTATGGCCTGCCATGCATTTTCCCTCTGATGCCTCAAATGGACCAGATCTCGTGCCGGTCGTGTAGACCGCTCCAAGATGAAGTTTCATCCTACCCCAGCCATGCTCACTGGGGGACAGATCTGGGGATGATGATGGGCAGAGTAGGTGATGTACACCTAGAAGAGCACGTTGAGTTGTACGGGATACGTGAGGATGTGCATTGTCCAGTTGGAAAAGTACATCCCCGTGTAGGTGCATGAACGGTGACAAGACAGGTTGAATGATGGTTTTATTGTACCATTTACTGTTCAATTTTCCCACAACGAACGCCAAATGAGAACGGTCAGTGTAGCATAAGGCTCCCCACACCATGATGTCAGGTGACAGCCTCGTTTGCCTCTCTCACGTACACTCCAGATTTTCGTACTCCCCTGCAGGACACCACACATTCGTATGACCATCACTTGCACCGAGGCAGCGACGACTCTGATCACTGAAGACGGCACGTCTCCATTCGACCCTTCACAAGCACCTACCATGATTGGAGGTGGGCTGAACGATGTTGCGGCGTGAACGGAAGACACCCTTAGGGCAAACATGATCGTGCATCATTGTAAGGGGGACGATATTCTACAGTCGCCATTCTTCTCTAGTGATCGTCTAGAGAACAATGAACAGTGCACGGTACACTGAAACCATTATTTAACCCGTCTTGCTACCACTCATACACCAACAAGATGATATGCTTTTCCAACAGGACAAAGCACATCCACATGCATCCCATACCACTGAACGTGCTCGTTAAGGTGTACCTCAACTACCCCCTGACCAGCATGATCCCCAGATCTCTCGCCCATTGAGCATGTTTGGGACCGCATGAAACGTCATTTTGGGCGGTCTGCATGAGCGACCCGCAATCGTGCCCAACTGAAGCACCAGGTGGAAATTGCATGGCAGACTATTCCACATAACCACATTCGGAACGTCTACGATCGTTTCCATGGAAGAATTACAGCCAGCTGCGGTGGCCGAGGGGACTGAGGCGCTCCAGTCACGGTCTGCACGGCCACTACAGTCGGGGGTTCGAATCCCGCCTCGGGCATGGATATTTGTGCCGTCCTTAGGATTAGCTAGTTCATAAGTAGTTTGTAAGTTTAGGGACTGATGACCCCGTAGTTAAGTCCCATAAGCTATACAAACACTTGAAGAATTACAGCTTGCATTGCTGCAAAAGGATGGTCTACACGGTACTGACGCCAACATTGTGCACGCTTTGTTGACTGTAAATCTATTGGACTCAACTGCTTCGTCATTAGTTCGTAGCTTACAGACTACTTAAACTAAGGTAAACTAACCTAAGGGCAACACAAACACACATTCCCGAGGAGGTACGCGAATCCCCGACGGCGAACGGCCGCGTGCACCGCAACACGGCGCCCCAGCGCGCACGGCTAATCCGCCGCGACGTGGTGATTGTACCACACAGTAACATTTACAGAGGAGCAGCCCACCCTAAACCACTGTCCTACGCTCCCCTCGTAGCTCCGTAAGATGCTAGCAGATGTCAGGCGGTTCGCTGGCTTAGGATACCTCTCGCACGTCAGAGGGTAGCGTGGAGGGGAGGCTGAGGGGAGAGCTCGTGCCGCCTGCTACGAGGCTACGGCTGTGTCCGGCTTGCTGGCATTTGAGGGGAGGTGGTGGTGGGGGCAGCCGCTACCTGCCGCCTGCTCTGGCCAGTTTAAAGGGCTGCTTGTGACCGCAGCGCCATCATGGGATATCTTACGGAACTGCTGAAAACCCTCCCTCCCCGCGCCCTGGAGCGTAGGACCGGGCCCTTACGGAGGTTTCCCGTCTGTATATATTTGTCTGTGACTGTACTCACGTACATTCGCCTCTGCCAGTGTGATCGTGTGTTGTATTCAACATCAAGAATGTGTCAATACAATTTCCTTCTGTTGGGTGGACGAATTCATGGTGTTCTTTCTTCATTTACCAGGAGTGCATATTGTGTATGATATCTCATCTGATCCCTTAACTGTTTTGAACGGTGTATATTGAAAAACTATAGGAGGGTGTACTGCTTTTCATTTCCTGCAGCGTGTTGGTGGAGAAGACGTGACGATGTCAGAAACCGAGGCGTCTTTCTCGAAACACTTTCTGCGGGGCGAGAGTGTGCCGGACACAGGACCGTCGGCGACAAGTGAAAGCCGCGCAGCCAATCAGGCGCGGCTGCCGTGTCCCATATCCGCGGCCGCTCCCCTGATAATGAAGAGCGGCTGTGCACCAGACAGAAGGCAGCGACGGCTCCATTAGTAAGGCGGCAGATAGCATCTGCGCCTTTGTGGCCGGGCCTCCGGGCCATTAATCTGGCACCGGGCTGTCAGCCCCCAATTATACATCACGCGGTAATCGCTGTCACTGCACCAGTCGGCTGAGCCCCCTCCTCGTCCATCACAGAGGGATCATCCTCAGTTTCCCTCTCGCGCGAAAATTTTGTCACCTCCGTTATCGCTTCATTAGCCTTCCCCAGGCGCCAAGTGTGAGGTCGAGAGCTCAAGGGGTTCTGGTTATTAATCGCCTGTCACTGCCGGGGGCAGCGAGGACGAGGCAGGTGCACCGAGCACTTTCAAGTAGCTTCTAGCCGAATGAGCGAGTCACGAGAATTTTATTTGGACTGAGTATAAGTTCTCAGTTATTAACACAGTCTAATATATACAGTCGCGACACTACCGCTGATTTTTGTTATACTAGGCGACTGCAGCGCTCCATGCGGACGTAAAGCCACGTTGCTCTATATCGTATACGAGACGTGTGTTTGTTGTGTGTTTCAGTGTACAAAATCGTTTTTACGAAGGGAAGCATGTGCAGTGCAATAAATTGCAGCAACGAAAACTAGAATACGTCATATTTATCATTATTTAGGTTTTCTACAGAGCCTGAGAGGTATGTGACATAAAGTTTCGGTAATGCTTATTTACAATTATGCTGTGAGCAACACACACATATTGAAGATTATTTCTTTTTAGGATCAAGAAATGGCTTATAAATAGCAGGCGACAAGACCTTTTGAATAAAGTTGCCGCGTATTTACGTGATAATGTGAAGTTCTGCTCGCTACACTTCGATGCAAACCAGTTCATGAATGATGAACGGAAGAAGCTGGTGTGGAATGCTGTGCCTAGATTGTTTGATGTTCCAAACAAACCACCGAAGCTGGCAATGAAGAGGAAACTACCGCACAGACGTGATAATGTAAAGGCGGAAGAAATTAAACTGTGTTCAAAATGTTCAAATGTTTGTTAAGCTTATGGGACTTAACTACGGTGTCATCTGTCCCTAAACTTTCAAACTACTTATGAACTACTTACGAACTAAGACGGCACAAATATCCATGCCCGAGGGGGGATTCGAACCCCCGACCGTAGTGGCCGTGCCGACCGTTACTGGAGCGCCTCAGTCTTCTCGGCCACCGCGGCCGGCATTAAACTGTCTCCTGAAACAAGTATTACGACTGTGATTGCTGCTACATCACAGCTAGAAACATTTTTGTCTGGGCATTAGAAAGTAATTCACTATAGAGGCAAATGTATAAGAAATGTATGGAAAAGAAGTGTTCATTGTTACCGTTATTAATGTTTGAAATGTTAAATGTTTTCCGTTTTATCTAATGGAAACCACAGTCTAATATATAAACCTATTTATCGGAAACCACTGAGTCGTCTTATTTTATTGTCGCCCTGCCCCCTCCCACTCCTCCCTCATCTTCGAACCATATGATGACAGACTGTGATAATGACTGAGGATCATTCATATAATATGACATTTAGACTGTCGTGTAATCGAAGAAATATTATCTTAAAATAACATATAATTGAAATAATCTCATAGCAAAATTATATTAGATGAAAGTTTCATAGCCAGTGGGTGTTCTCATAACTAAAAAGCAGGGAAAAATTTTCGCACCTTTTAACACCCGGAAGACCAATTACATGCTTCTCATGTCGAAATACTATGTTTACCAGCAAATTAAGGTGCAATGTCTGAAGAATTTCGTCATAAATATGTTGCAGTTAGCATCTGTTTATTCACGAGTTTTTACTAAATTTACATTTGTTGATATTTAACTGTCCCTTAGACGTTCTATTATAGGCTTGTCTGCACAGAATACTATGTTTGTCTATCACTACCAGCAAGGTAAGCTGCAAGCAATTTCTAAAGAATTATTTCGTAACATATTGCACAATTGCAGTCTGTGTCCGATCACAACGAGCTTTTGCTCGGTTTACGTTTCTTTTACACTGTCATGTGTCAAGATACTTAAATAAAGCTTGAGATGCAAGAATATATACAATATTTAGAAAATCACACAAATGTAATTACAAGCGGGCATTATTAATGTGTCGTATACGATGTAAAGGGACAGCCGGCTTTACGACCGCTTGGAGCGCTAGTGTCGCTCCAAGCGTCCGGCGGTAACAGCTTTCACAGCAGTGAGTGTCGCGACTGTATTTATTAGACTGTGGTTATTAATGGTTCCATAATACATATAAAAAAGAGAAAACGGAAGTTGTAGCTTGTGAAACGTGTGGAAACTATAACGCATGAGCGACTACGTGGCAATCGAGTTTTAGTAACTTTTGAGTCCTACTCAATGACCCGGTAGCACAATGTCTTTAGTCTATTCACCGAGAGCTGGGACGAAACATAAACAGAGTCAAGTGAGCGACTACGCTCGTTTCCAGTGAAAGCATTCGGTGTTCACGTGATACGTAGGGGTGTGCAAAATCCTTGGCGCACGCTTTGCAGCTGGCGGCGTTGGCTGGCTGCTGAGCTGACGTCACAGGGGACCGTGAGAAACCGGGGCAGCAATGTAACGAAACGAAACGCGTAAAACAAGCACAGACGTTAATGAAGATTCAAAGCCACTTACAATAATGTTAAAAATACGATGAAACTCAAAAAAATGTTCAAATGTCTGTAAAGCTTATGGGACTTAACTACGGGGTCATCAGTCCCTAAACTTACAAACTACTTATGAACTACTTACGAACCAGGACGGCACAAATATCCATGCCCGAGGGGGGATTCGAACCCCCGACCGTAGTGGCCGTGTTTACCGTGACTGAAGCGCCTCAGTCCCCTCGGCCACCGCGGCCGGCGATGAAACTCAGTTCTTTCTGTTGAAGTAGATTTATTTTCATTCAGGTTGCTAACAAAACGCTCTATTCTTACAAAATCAATTTTTAACAACAATATCAGTAATAATAATAATGTTAATAGACAACGAAACGAGGTTCACTCTGTCGAAGTATGTTTTCATTGAGGATTATAACAAACCGCTTCTCTCTCTCCCCTATAATGCAGTCTAATTTCCACATTTGAATTTCAACTTTTTCTACCACATGAAGGAAGCACTTGTTCCAATCTTCTGCAGTAACTGTTCTTACTGCTTCTTCTAGCAGTTCTGTAACTTCCGGCACTTTGTATGTTTTGTTTTTCGGTGCAACATAGCCTTTGATTGTGGCCCACACTAACTCGATGGCGTTTAATTCAAAGTGGTATGGGGGAATTCTAAGAACAGTTTTACCTGAATTCTTCGCCATTTCATCTATCGCGTATTCGTTGTGTGCTGTTTTGTGATTTTTAACTATATCTAAAAGTTCTTTCTTCAACATAGTGTCTTCAAAATCGATATTTTTAGATTTTAGCCATTCTGATATTTCCTGCTTATTGGAATTAGCATTGAGAACTTCTTCTTTTCTACGAGAATGGTACGGCGCGTTATCAAGAACAATAACGGCTACACTGCCTGCACGCCCCCTGCCTTGTACACCCCTCGAGACAGCGCTGTGGTCACGCGCCTTGCCGTGTTTACAGTACGTCTCTCGTTTCGTTGAATGGAGTATATTTGAAGTGATGCCAGCTACTTATACCATCCATAGCACTACATAATTAGTTCGCCATGTGAGCGTCACACGCAGACACACGCGCTCACCACAAATGTCAATGTTAACAAAAGTTCCTTCAACACCGTGGAGTGTGCCCTCTCCCTGCCTCCTCTTTCCACAACTTTTCAGAATTTCTTACCTGATGTCGAAATATTAATTCCCATTGGATGTCTCCTGTCCTTTATTGCTATCAGCGTGATATGAAATATCTCGGAGCCAGATGCACAGATAAAAGTAAATATATCCCGGCAAATAAAGAAAATATCCTAATGAGCAGCTTCTCTATTTAATAATTCTGAATATTAGCTGCAATATGAACACACACCGTGACATGCTGATATCAGAGGCTATTTCCAGAGCTAGAGCTCGCCTGGATCACAAAACTCGGCCACGATGCCTCCACATGTCGCTTACAACGGACGCTAAGGGTGAACACTGAAAACGTAGTGGAGCGGCGAGTCAAGAGTCCAGCTGCGAGTCAAGCTGCGCTGCTTCTAAAACTGCACACAGTAGAGCGCCAAGTAGCGCTGCTTGCAGCGGTGAGACGCTTGACACGCCGCTCGGGAATTCAGCACCGATTTCTGTGCAGCGTTGCTCCAGCCGAGACGCGCTGCTTGCTACGTATTGTGCTGCGCCCTTACTTCACACGTACTATTTATTTAGAAACAGGTATTATTACTTAAAAGTTAATGCGTAATTACGCACTCTTATTTGTCAATGTTAAGTATTCCATGAAATTTATCATATTTGTAGAGCAAATCTGTGCATAAACGAATTTATAATGAATTAGATGATGTTGTAGTCATAATTTTACCTTAAGTCCACTTCAGTTCATTACTTTTATACCTAAAACTAATATTACGTAAATGTTCTTTTATAACTTCAGCGTTCTGCCTTGAGAAAAATACGGAATTTCTTCTTTTTTATTACCCAAACATGTTTATCGCAGTTGTAGCATCTATGCGCTTTTATTTATTTCTTGTTATTACATGTTTAGGTATTCCTGTTGTCTATTATTATTATTACTTATTATTATTAATGGAAATAATTTATTTTAATTTTTATTGGGTCCAAAGGAAAACTTAGAAAAACAGGAATTCATGAAGATGTAAAATGAAGAAATAAATAAATAAAGGCTCACTGAAGAGGCTGCAACTTCAACGAAACATGTGTGGGTAATTAAAAGAAGAAATACAGTGTTTTGCTCAAGGAAGAGCAATCCAATTACAAAACAACGTCTGTTAAGGCAAACGTACACCACAAGAGCTTGAACATCAATATGATGTTACCTAGTTACTTGCACTTTCCTTATTCTAATAATACATCGGAGAAAACATATCTTAAAGTAAGGACTCGGTTCCCTTCAGCTTTTATTGGCAACTTTACAAAGTTCAGGCAATTCGATTGCGTATGTGATGCAACAAGCTTCGACATCGACATCAGTACTCCGCTAATCACATTAAGTGCATGACAGAGCGTTCATTTTATGATATTTCTCTACAGTTCCATTCTCTAATACCGCGCGAGAAAAAAGAACACCTGAATGTTTCCGTTATCGATCTGATTTCTGTCATTTAATTTATTTTTATGTCCCCCTATATAAATTGGTGACAACAAAATATGTCCGCATTCGGAACAGAAAGTAACAAATTTCGCAAATAGATCTCGCTGCAACGGACAATGCTTTTCTTTCAAGGATTTCCTCGCAAACTCGTGCATATGTTTTGTGTGTTCTTTCCAATTTAAGTTGTTCATAACTTTAATTCCAGCTGTTTAGTTGAACTTACAGATTTAACTGATTTAGCGTGTACATGAAGATGCACTGATATGTGCAAGCGGAATAAATTGTGATATTCGCCGAATTGTTTACGTTCGTGATTTACAGGGTGGAAAACATAATTCCCCATCCCTAAAGCCGATACCAGTTGAAGTGCACTGCACTCGTACACACATCGTCTTCGCTGTCCGACGACGTTTTCCTGACTCACGCAGCAAGCCTCGCCGCTGCACTATGCACACGCGCAGCGCTGCTACCATCTTTATTAAAAAAAACACGCATCTTTACTCACCGCTTGACTCTAGACTCGCCGCTCCACTATGTTTTCACCCTAACACACCTTAACCCGCGACAACGAAGTACGCGTTTGCCGCCCACTGGCCCACCGCCGAATGGGTACCGAACCTACTCACTTGCTTGGTGCCTGAATTTTAATGGCTGATTCATAGCAGCCAATAGCAACTCACTTTCTAGATTCTGATACCTTCAAATAATCTGGACTAAACTAAACCTTCGAATGTAAACGAAGGCTTCCGCGGCCGTTGTCATTGTATATAAAACTCTTCTGGGTTTTGGACCGCATCGTCAAAATATCAAACACTTCACCGACGTTTCGGCCACTATTGCAAGTGGCCATCTTCTGGGTGTTACATTTAACACCCAGAAGATGGCCACTTGCAATAGTGGCCGAAACGTCGGTGAAGTGTTTGATATTTTGACGATGCGGTCCAAAACCCAGAAGAGTTTTATATACTAAACCTTCGAATATTAATAAAACTGTATTTAATCTCAACGAACATGAACCGCCTCCTTTGAATGTTGGAGCTATATGAAACAATGAGTTATTAAACAAATGAAAAAAAAAAGCGTTGGCGATTCCCGCCATCCAGACGACTTAAAATCCCCGCGCTGCCTGAGGGACGCAGAAGCCTTCGGCAGGTAGCTGACCATCTGTCGTGGCTGGTCCGCACCTGCTCGCTTCCGAGTGATACCGAGCTGCTATCAATAAAATAGCTGGTCTGCAGAAGGCAGGCCAAGCGAAAAATGTAAATTCATAAATCGCAAACAAAATAAGAAAAAATGTGGGGTCATACAAGATGGATAATGCTAAACGTGGTCCCGAAGCTCTCGAGGACAAGTGTAAACACCAATAAATAGGTCTCCGTGGTGTCCTCAGAGACTAACCACCTACGGCCGTAGGGAACACCAACTCACAAACACGATGAACATGGCAAACCCCTGCAAAACAGCAATCTGAGTGGCAATGCCAGCTGAGCCCACAGCCGACCTACAGGCAAAGCAGGGAAACCATATTCATCGCACTAAACACAAACAAACCTAAACAGCCCCGCACACTTAGCCAGTTCTATGACCGAACTGCCTAACTACCTTGACAGACTTGGCTATGTTACAGGTATTCTGCCACAGCCGATGTTAACGGGTAAACTGCCGCAGCCGACCCAGGAGGCATCATTGGAGCTCAGCTGCAGCAGAACCTCGCATCAAAACGGACTGATTCTTTATGACGAACCTAGCAAAGTTAATGGTACTGAGAAAGTACCCATTACTAACATCACCAACCCTTGCATGATCTGTCGCAGATAGCATACCGCTACTGCCCTTCATACCTACCCCACTGTCGCAGAGGTTTTTTTCCCTTGGCTCTTGCCTTGGCACTTTTTTTCCTCTGCCCTTACATACCTTTACCCTTCGTATACCTTTCGACCAATTCTATCTCCAGATGCACCGTATTAATGGGTGATCGCGCCCACACGTACGGATAACATCGCGGTTCCCACATCCCGTGATCCACCTTAGCAAACTAACTTAATTACGGAGGTGACAGTAGAACTTTTTTGATGGTCACCACGTTGGTGTGGGCGTGGAGGGGCCCCATCCTTGCCTCCCAGATTTCAGTATCTCCACAGGCGTACCAACGCAGCGTGGCGGTCAAATGCGGCCCCTACACGACGATCAATAATATTGACAATATTTCTCGGCTGCGCAATAATATTGACGGGCTAGGGGTGCGATTGAGAAGAATCGCAATAATATGGAGATCAAAAACTTCTGAGATATATTGCGCTGCTTGCAAGTATTGTGCCGTCTGTGGGCAGTGTTGACAATATCTTTGACAGATTATCGCGCTATGTTGTTATGTTTGCTGTTTCCTGAGTGCATCTTTGACGCTCCTTATATCACTTTTTCATCCATCTTCTTTCTTTTTCGGCTTGCAACAATAACAGCAGCAGCATATTTATCGTCCAACATTTCACACCACAATAATATTGCATAATATTACTGAGCAGTGTAGGAGAGGATACAAAAAAAAGGTTCGTAAATGGTGTATTGAAACGAGAACTGCTCGATATCGTCCCGGAAAAAATGCCACCATACTGCTGTGAACGGAATGCTATCGAACTTTTCTGCGCACAGATTGAGAATTATGTTCCGAACAAGGACTAAAGCAGACATGGATGAAGTGAAATTACTGAAGGAGCACCTAATGTGTGGTAGAAACGTGTGTGGTAAGAGAAAAAAAGAAAGAAACTGGAAAGTCATCTTGCATCATGGATAAGAAGAAAGTTTCGTTAGTAGTGTCAATCGCAGGAAGAACAGCAGCGGCACTGTCACACTGTAGAGGACAGTGACGTATATAACAATAAATATAAAGAAATATGAATATAGATTAATGATTATACAGAAAAAAATAAGTAAGGTATCTGAATGAAAGATGCGTGAAGGCATCGCCATGGTAGACATATTCCCCGGTATTGATGACGGGAGTGGGGCGTTAGTGGTACGAAGTTCGTACCATTTTTTTTTTAAATTGCTATATTTTTTACGACTTAATGTCAACAAAAAAAAGCTTAATCTCAGTAGAGTCAAAGGGGCCTCAGCGCAATTTATCCTCTGAATATGAGCAGCAAAACTGATACAAAACATCATTGGGTGTTTTTGTGTCCCATCCTCGTCGCCTCTTTTGTATCCCATCCTCATCGCCACTTTTGTGTCTCGTTTCCGCCGATTGTCCTAGGTGTCGGTGCCCGAGTAGAGAGAGACCGACACAGGAAAATAGGATGCACGCGTGTGCTGGTACAGAGTCTGAGGTGACCAGCCAGTGGGACAAAAAAATGTTCAAATGTTTTTTAAGCTTATGGGACTTAACTACGGGGTCATCAGTCCCTAAACTTACAAACTACTTATGATCTACCTAATACTAAGGACGGCACAAATATCCATGCCCGAGGGGGGATTCGAACCCCCGACCTAGTGGCCGTGCTGACCGTGACTGGAGCGCCTCAGTCACCTCAGCCACCGCGGCCGGCCCAGTGGGGCAGCAGAAACTAGAAACACTGAGCTAGATTAAAACAAGATATATATTTCGTAGAAATAATACAAGACTTAACTTGGAGGGCAGCAGACTAGTGGACTGCTGGTACATAATTTAACTAGGTAGAAGCCTGCCTACTGATGAGAGTCTTAAATGGTGCCTGTCTGATAGCCAAGTGGCTGATGCAGTTCAGTGGTGGCCACGAGCGGAGTTGCAGCAGAGGGCGCTGCTCGTGGCCGACGTCGTAAGAACGCCGCGCCGTGCTTGCATGGCGGCGCGCGGCGAAAGTACGTGGCGCGCACTTCAGACTTGTGCGACACCACAGGTGTCTACTCCGATATTTCGGCCAGGGATGCTTTTGTTCGGGGACTTGACCGATGAAAGCATTCGTACAAGCCACGCCAGCGTCCCGCCGGCCCAGGGGGTGGAGAGCGACCAGCCTGAGCTCAGACAAATGCCCGAGGGTGCCAAAAGAAAGCGGCCCAACTTTCACCTTCTTTCGCCACCGGCCGCCACCCCGCATTCTCCCGATGTAGGGGGCGACAGCAAAAGGAAAAAATTCCTAGATAAATGTCTGCGGAATATATTATTACAATTTGAGCCATTTACTACGTTTAGATATTCATATTTTGCGGCGCAAAGTGGAAAACCGGTTTAAAACAGATTTTTGTGATTTTGTCCTTAAGTACTGTAAACTTAAACCTATGGCTCTCGGTAACGGAAGAAGATATTGAAAAAAACTTAAAAACTAGTTTGACGATATCATCTTGAAAAAATATTGAGGATTCTTAACGAATAGAAGTACAAAATTTCAAATGTTTGTAAACCTATTGGACCAACGTCCCACTCTTACAAATTACTCAAACTTACACTAGAAACAACATACACACCCATGCCAAAACGAGGACTCGAACCTCCATGGCGAAAACCACGGAATCCGCAGCAAGGTGCCTTAAAGCGCTCGGCCACTCAAGCGTGCCAGTATAAAAGTAGCCATCACCACATTCGCAGTCTTGGTCCCTTTGAAATCATCGGTTTTCGTGTTTTTCTCTGCAGCCTCCCATGAGTAAATACTGCTTTCAAAAGACACACGAAGCCAGCCGTAGACCACACGTATTTGGTTTGCTCCATTTGTCTGCGTTGTAAGGAGTGTGGAATGTTTACATTTTGATCCTGTACTGCAGGATAGCTGCAGTACGTCTTTTGTTCTGATACGTTTAATGCATATGATAACTAGACGCAAAGCTACCCAAAACACTTTAGCCCTTATCTCTGTGGTCAATAGAACCCGAGATATGGGCCCCTGCAGAGTCATGTTTTTCACAACTCTTATTTCTAACATATATTGTCCTAAGCCACACAAACCAAAACAGAGATCTACATATGCTGTTACAGCGTGGCATAGCTACTCTTGAAGGACATACGATTATCCAGCTGTTCTACTACATTGCAATGGAAATTATACGTAACTCCAGCTTCTGGTACTAAAATCTAAAAATGTTTCATACATTGTATGCTGACTTTTTTGAGTGGATGCAACTCGATGGGACTACAAAGATTGGTAAGTAGCGCAACTTTTAATGCTACTGAAGAAGAATGCGCTATTCGTTGAAACGATAATTTTCCATCTGTATCATAAAAGACTTGAGCGGTGGACGGTGGGACATGAGAAATTGCTCAAGGAAACAATTGACCGAATCTGATTTCTGTTGCAAACTAGCTCAGTAATTCGTGGAGTAAAATGCACAACGATAGGGCATAAATCTCATGGGCTCATGACGGCTACGAAAAGCTAATAAATGATAAATGAACACACAGTATTCGATCATTGAGCTTTCTAGTAGTTACAATTACACATATAAAATAAATCGTAGAGAAAAAAGAATTTATAGTTTAGGACAATACATAAATTGTTGATCCATGTCGCCCAGTGATTTCAATCCAAAGACGATGTACAACTGTAGTGTTTTGAAACTGAGAAAATAGTGACGATATATTATTATTTATTTGGCAAGTCGATATGCATAGGTCGTGTTGTTGTTTTGTGCTTTGCGTCTCATAAAAATAAGTTTAAAATGATTAAATACTTTTAAAAAAGGTAAAGCAGTCAACAATCCGAAGATTGGTTTGAACACCACAGTGCTTTACTAGGCATATGTTCCTGTTTGGAGGTGGTATGCCGTTGTCTTCCTCCGACCTTCGAACTGACTTACGCAGCCAGTTATAGGGGGACCTACAGTTTAACGTGGGTTCCGAACCACGGTGCTACTCGGTATTTTTCACATGAGCAGTACTGCCAGAGGTGAAAGAAGTGGAAAGTGACAGATAAAAATCCTAGGACCTGACGGGGATCGAACCCCCGACCTTTGGATCTGGAGTCTGGCACTCCACCACTGTGCAAAATGTGATGTATTGCATAGTTTGTTGTTGTATCGAACTCAAAACGAAGAAAGTGAATTCAGTTCCTTTAGGAGTTACATTTTTTCAAAAAAATGTTTAAATGTTTGTTAAGCTTATGGGACTTAACTACAGGGTCATCAACTTACAAACTACTTATCAACTACCTTATACTACGGATGGCACAAATATCCATGCCCGAGGGGGGATTCGAACCCCCGACCGTAGTGGCTGTGCAGACCGTGACTGTAGCGCCTCAGTCCCCTCGGCCACCGCGGCCGGCACATTTTTTTCAGATCTATAGTTTTTAGCACACTCTATTAAACCAATGAATTGCTGGAAAAGGAACTTTTGACTTTCTGGCATATATTGAGCTCTTTTTTATATGATTTACATTTTCAAACCACTTAGAGTGCATGTAAGTTGTACGGCTATTCCTTCTACTATCAGGCGCCTCAGATCTGTTGTTTTTACGCTTTTATTTATCTGTCTACAGTAGCCTAATTTATTCATTTAAAGCAAAGAGGTCGAAACTAGTTCTGAATAAAGATATAGCTCATCTATACGTTTTATACAACTTGCGCGTGCTCCTGCTGTTTTGTTTCATAAATACCGTTAATACAATTTATCAACTATTTTGAAAATAGTATTAAAACTTGCAGAACAGAACATATGAGTTAGTTTCTACGAATTCAACTAGAACAAAGTAACAGAAATTTCAGAACGATACATTGTTTGTAAGCACATAACACCGAAAATTAGACAGAAAGGAACAGATATACGCTCACCAGTATAACGTATGGCTTCACGACTTCGTAATAAACAGTAGTACCTCCAGATTATCTAAGAGCTCACTGATCTCGGCTATCTCCGGTTAACAAATATACAAAAAAAGTAATGCAAAAGCGGTCCGAGTAAGAATTGTTAAGTATGATTTCCTCGGAACATTTTTACCTAAGATTACGCTGGATCGAGATATCATTGGCGTATTCATTGCCATTGGTAACAAATTATTTATTGTTACTGCCATAAACTGAACCAGTCTAACGGCTGTCATGATCGTATCTTCTTACATTCGTTAAATATTCATGCGAACTGCACAGTCGTTACTTCCAAGTTGCCTTTCGTGGGCTGAGATAACTAATTTAAGCTTCACCTTGTTAATTAACCAAAGAAGGAGTACGCGCGTGCCCATTTCGTGTACACCGTTTCAGCTGACATTTTGGGATACCCAGAGTAAGAAATTCTAATTCAAATGAGCTTGCGCCTGCCGTTTCTTCCACGCAGGTCAGAGACCAAATGTACGTCACTTGGCAAGAACCAATTACTCAGGGCGTGTAAACTTGAGTTCTTCCATTAGCATACGACACTGCACATTCAGGGAATGTCTGAGAGACAGTTCCTCCTTGTTAGCGGTCTATATTCGGCACTGACGGGCATCGTTCCTTTTCATCGCTTTATTTCGTTAACAAGCCTGGATGCCAACTCGTGCAAATGAATTCTGCGAATAAGTTGCTTCAACACTTCTGCAGTTTCCCAATGACTTATTGCGATGCTTCTGCGCGCCACACACACACACACACAAGCACACGCACACACACAGACACACACAGAGAGACAACCAGTTCTTTACTTATAGTTGGTGTATCTCTATCCATTTCTCTTGCTTATTTTATATAAGTTCAGTTTTCCTTAACTACGGCATATATTGTTATTGTGGTCTTCAGTCCACAGACTGGTTTGATGCAGCTCTCCACGCTACCCCGTCCTGTGCAAGCCTCTTCATCTGAGAATACGTTCGACAACCTTTGAATCTGCTTACGGTATTCATCCCTCGGTCTCCCTTTACGATTTTTACCCCACACGCTTTCTTCTGATGCTAAGTTGACAATTCCTTGATGTCTCAGAATGTGTCCAAACAATCTAACAATCTATACCTTCTCTTAGTCAGGATATGCCAGAAACTCCTTTTCTCCCCGATTCGGTTAAGCATTTCCTCATTAGTTACGTGATCTACCCATCTAATTTTCATCATTCGTCTGTAGCACCACATTTCAAAAGCTTCTATCATCTTTTTATCTGAACTCCTTATCGTCCACGTTTCACTTCAATACAAAGCTACACTCCAGACAAATGCTTTCAGAAAGGAATTCCTAGCATTTAAATTAATATTGGATGTTATCAAGTTTCGCTTCTTCGGAAACGCTTTTCTTCCCATAGCCATTCTAAATTTTATATCTTCTTTACTTCGGCCATCAGAAGTTATCTTGCTACCCAAATAACAAAATTTTATCTACTACTTTTATTGTCTCATTGCCTAATCTAATTCCTTCAGCATCACCTGATTTTCTGATATTGCATTCCATTACCTTCGGTTTACTCTTGTATCTTATATCTTCCTTTCAAGATACTATCCATTCCATTCAATTGCTCTTCCAGATCTTTTGCGGTCTCTGACAGAATTAGTATGTCATCGCCAAACCGCAATGTTTTTATTTCTTCTCCCTGCACTTTAATGCCTTCTCGAAATTTCTCCTTCCATTCCTTCACTGCCTGCTCAATGTACAGATTGAACAACATTGGGGAAAGGCTACAACCCTGTCTTACTCCCTTCCCAACCTCTGCGTCCCTTTCATGCCCTTCGGCTCTAATATCTGCTGTCTGGTTTTTGTATAGGTTGAATACAACTCCTCGCTCCCTATATTTCACCCCTGCTACCTTCAGAATTTATATGAGTGTATTCTAGTCAAAAGCTTTCTCCAAATCGGCAGACGCTAAGAACATAGGTTTCCCTTTCCTTAGCCTATCTTGTAAGATAAGTCGTAATGTGAGTATTGTCTCCCGTGTTGCTACATTTCTCCTAAATCCAAACTGATCTTCCCCGAGGTCGGATTCCAAAAGTTTTTCCATTCGTCTGTAAATAATTCGTGTTAGTATTTTGCAACCATGACTTATTAAACTGATAGTTCTGTAATTTTCATACTTGTCCGCACTTGCTTTCTTTGGAATTGGAATTACGATATTCTTCTTGAAGTCAGAAGGTATTTCATACATCTTGCATACCAGGTGATACAATTTTTCCACTACTGGCTCTTCTAACGATATCAACAGTTCAGACGGAATAGCATCTACTCCAGGGGCCTTGTTTCGACTCAAGTCCTTCAGCGCTCTGTCAAATTCTTCTCGCAGTATCGTATATCCACTTCATCTTCCATTTCTAGAATACGCGGCATATATTACGACTGTAATATTACCAAGATGTAGGAAAATGTATAATAATGGATTATTCCTCAAAAATGAACGTAACATAAGGGAACCGGAAAGATATTTCTTTCTATTTTCCAGATGCTAAATGAAAGATCCACCCCCATGAACCACAGACATTGCCGAGGGGGGGGGGGGGTGGCTTGCGTGCCTCAACGATGCAGATAGCCGTACCGTAGGTGCAACCACAACGGAGGGGTATCTGTGGAGAGACCAGACAAACGTGTGGTTCCTGAAGAGGGGCAGCAGCCTTTTCAGTAGTTACAGGGGCAACAGTCTGGATGATTGACTGAGCTGGCCTTGTAACATCAGCTAATGTGGCTTTGCCACACGGTTACTGCGAACGGCTGAAAGCAAGGGGAAACTACAGCCGTTACTTTTCCCGAGGACATGCAGCTCTACTGTATGAAAATATGATGATGGCATCCTCTCGGGTAAAATATTCCAGAGGTAAAATAGTCCCCCATTCGGATCGCCGGGCGGGGACTACTCAGGGGAATGCTATCATCAGGAAAGACAATACTGGCATTCTACGGATCGGAGCGTGGAATGTTAGATCCCTTAATCGGGCAGGAAAATTAGAAAATTTAAAAAGGGAAATGGATAGGTTGAAGTTAGATATAATGGGGATTAGTGAAGTTCGGTGGCAGGATGAACAAGATTTCTGGTCAGGTGAGTACAGGATTATAAATACAAAATCAGTTGGGGGTATCACAGGAGTAGGACTAATAATGAATAAGAAAATAGGAATGCGGGTAAACTACTATGAGCAGCACAGTGATCGCATTATCATTGTCAAGATAGATACGAAGCCAACAACGACAACAGTAGTACAGGTTTACATGCCAACTAGCTCTGCCGATGATGAGGAGATCGAAGAAATATATGAGGAGCTAAAGGAAATTATTCAGACAGTTAAGGGAGAGGAAAACTTAATTGTGATGGGAGACTGGAATTCGGTAGTAGGACAAGGAAGAGAAGGAAAAATAGTAGGTGAATATGGACTGGGCAGAAGAAATGAAAGAGGAAGCCGCCTGGTAGAATTTTGCACGGAACATGATTTAATCATAACAAACACGTGGTTTAAGAATCACAAAAGAAGGTTATATACTTGGAAGAGACCAGGAGACACCGGAAGGTATCGGATAGATTTTATAATGGTAAAACATAGATTCCGGAACCAGGTTATAAACTGCAAGACATACCCAGGGGCAGATGTAGACTATGACCATAACTTGTTAGTCATGAACTGTAGGCTGAAACTGAAAAAACTGCAGAAAGGTAGGAAAATAAGGAGATGGGACCTAGATAAATTGAAGGAACGTGAAGTTCTGGTGAATTTCAGAGGGAGATTTAGGCAACAATTGACAGAAACAGGGGGAAATAAAACAGTCGAAGAGGAATGGGTAGCATTGAGAGATGAAATAGTGAAGGCAGCAGAGGACAAAATAGGTAGATAGGCAAGACCTACAAAAAATCCTTGGATAACACAGGAAATACTAAATTTAATTGATGAAAGGAGAAAATATAAAAATGCAGTAAATGAAACAGGAAAAATGGAGTACAGACGACTAACAAATGAGATTGATAGGAAGTGCAAAATGGCTAAGCAGGAGTGGCTAGAAGCCAAATGCAAATCTGTAGAAGAATGTATAAGAAGGGGAAAAGTAGATACCGCCTACAGGAAAATAAAAGAGACATTTGGGGACAAGAAAAGCAATTCTACGAATATCAAGAACTCGGATGGGGAAACCAGTTCTCAGCAAAGAAGGGCAAGCTGAAAGGTGGAGAGAGTACATAGAGCAGCTCTACAAAGGAAATGAACTTAGAGACAATGTTGTAGGAAGGGAAGAGGAAGTAGATAAAGATGAAATAGGAGATACCATACTGAGAGATGAATTTGACAGAGCCCTGAAAGACCTAGGTCCGAACAAGGCCCCAGGAGTAGATGACATACCCTCAGAGCTACTAAAGTCTCTGGGAGAGCCAGTTATGACAAAACTATTTGAACTGGTGTGTAGGATGTATGAGACAGGCGAAATACCCTCAGACTTTATGAAAAATGTAATAATCCCCATTCCAAAGAAATCAGGTGCAGACAGGTGTGAAAATTACAGAACCATCAGTTTGATAAGTCATGGTTGCAAAATTTTAACACGAATTATCTACAGGAGAATGGAAAAGCTGGTAGACGCTGACCTAGGGGAAGATCAGTTTGGATTCAGGAGGAACGTAGGAACCCGGGAGGCAATACTCACTTTACGTCTTATCTTAGAAGATAGATTAAGGAAAGGCAAACCTACATTTTTAGCCTTTGTAGATTTGGAAAAAGCGTTTGACAATGTTGACTGGACTACACTCTTTCAAATTCTGAAGTCAGCAGGGGTAAAATACAGGAAAAGGAGAGTTATCTACAACTTGTACAAAAGCCAGACCGCAGTTATTAGACTCGAAGGGCATGAAGGGGAAGCATCAGTTGGGAAGGGAGTAAGACAGGGTTGTAGCCTTTCTCCGATGTTATTCAATTTGTACATTGAGCAGGCGGTGAAGGAAAGCAAGGAAAATTTTGGAATAGGGATTAAAGTTCAAGGGGAAGAAATAAAAACATTGCGTTTTGCTGATGACATTGTAATTCTGTCAGAGACAGCGAACGACCTGGAAGAGCAGTTGAATGGAATGGACAGTGTGTTGAAGAGAAAAGGAACATTAACAAGAGCAAAACAAAAATAATGGAATGCGGTTTTAGAAAATCAGGCGATGCTGAAGGAATTAGATTAGGTAACGAAACAATGAAGGTAATAGATGAGTTTTGTTACTTGGGTAGTAAAATAACATGCGATGGTCGCAGTACAGAGGATATAAAATGCAGAATGGCAATGGGAAGAAAAGCATTTTTGAAAAAGAGAAATTTGTTAACATCGAATATTAATTTAAGTGTAAGGAAGTCTTTTCTGAAGGCATTTGTGTGGAGTGTTGCCTTGTACGGGAGTGAAACATGGACGATAAGCAGTGCGGACAGGAAGAGAATAGAGGCTTTTGAAATGTGGTGCTACAGAAGAATGCTGAAGATTAGGTGGGTAGATCGCATAACTAATGAAGAGGTACTGAACAGAATTGGTGAGAGAAGGAATTTTTGGCATACCCTGACCAAAAGAAGGGATCGCTTAGTAGGACACATTCTCAGACATCGAGGAATCGTAAATTTAGCATTGGAGGGAAGTGTGTGGGGTAAAAATCGCGGAGGGAGTCCAAGAGACGCGTATAGTAAGCAGATTCAAGTGGATGTGGGTTGCCGTTCTTATGAGGAGATGAAAAGGCTTGCTCAGGATAGAGTAGGGTGGAGAGCTGCATCAAACCAGACTCCGGACTGAAGACCATAACAACATAACAACAACAAATGAAAGATGATAAGGACGGTAACAGAAGAAGAATGAAATATTTCTTTGTGAAAAGCTGTACTCAGTTTTTAATCACTTTCGCTTCTAAAACAGCTACCAGCACACGATATCGCAGTTATCACATTTAGCAATTAAGGGGGCGCCGTATTAACCACACTGGACTCTAGTCTTGTGTAGTTCGCGAACGAACTAGTTCGGAAGAATGCTCCCACAGGCGAACTACGCGAACTAGTTCGCAGATCCCTCGCCTCTTAGTTCGTCCGCTCGTTTTCCGTAGACTGACGGGGAACAGCGAGAGGACGCGAGAGCGCGCAGAATCGCGTGATTCCCTTCTGCCAGTTACCTTCATTTCGAGCTGAGATGCAGCTCAGCTGTAGTTTCATAAATCTATGCCACAAGAAATCTATTTTAAAAATAATGTACTACGAGTACTCTGTATGCAAAGTAGTTGAATACTATTGTATCACCCATTCGTGTAAATAACTGATTTATTTGCCTAAGTATTTGATGTCAAATTGCCCAGAAATACGGGTAATAGCACACGCTTTGGCGACACTGATTCATTATTAAAAAAAGAGTTCTTTTAGTAGCGGTAGCAAAAGTAAAAAAGAGCGGACGAACTAGGAGTAGCAGACGAACTAGGAGCAGCGGACGATTATGCCAAACGTATCTCGCTTCATAGTTCGTTGGATTCTTTTCCGAATACCGACGGGCAATAGCGGGAGGGCGCGTAGCAGAATTAAAACTCAAATGTTTCCCTTCTGCTGATGAGTCATTTCGAGGTGAGCGTCTGCCTGCTAGATTACATAGTTCTGTCCTACAAAATTTCTATTTTGATGTGTTCTGCACTCTGCAATATCTGACTAATAAATTCCATAATGCCAAGATATAGAGATAACTCTGAACTTAAACGCGAGAAATTATCCACAAACTATTTCTTTTGGTTTACGTGATATTGTTAGCGGCTCAAGTAGCAAGCGCATGGAGCAGCTAGGTGGGGGAACTTCCCCCTCCACCTGCACGCTCAGACCACGCCGCTCAGCCGTCACTGGGAGCGGACGAACTAAAAGAGCGAAAGTGAGCGCTCCCGATCGCGAACTATTATGCGCAAGTCTACTGGACTCGCATTCGGAAGGACGGCGACTGTAATCCGCCTACGGCCATCCAGAGTTAGGTTTTACTTGATTTCCTTAGATCACAACAGGCAATTGTCGGGGTGGTTCCTTCCTACAGTGAGGTTATCTGTTCTTTTGGACATGCCCGAAAGAATATACGTCCCATCACGCTTCGCAGCATGCTACAAATACTCTTGTAAGAGGAGAAGGAATACGGAAAGGAAGGACGCACTAGGGATTTGAAATAATTCAATGTAAAACAGTGAAAATTTGTAACGGTTCGCTATTCGAATCTTGATATCACGCGTCGGGCTAGCTGTCGCCTTAACCTACAGTTCAGCTGATCTTACAAACTACTTAAACTAAGTTAAACTGGCCTAAGGACAACATACACGACCCTGCCCGAGGAGGACTCAAAGTTCAGACGGCGAGCAACCGCGCGCTCCTTAGCAAGGCAGACCGCTCGGTCACTCCACCGCGGCAGGAAAAAATTAAAAAGAAAAGTATATAGAATAACTGGAGATAAAAATAAACGGAAGAAATCGTAAAGAGAAGGTGAGAACAAGGAGAAAAGACAAGAAGTCGCTTCACTTTCGGATTGTGATAATGTAATCTGGACGATATACAAATTACAAAACGAAGTTCTCCCTGTACGACTTTCCTCGATAAAAGCAAGAACTGGTGAACGAATTTTCATAGGGTTCTCACCCACAGACGCGAGAATCATGAGGAAGGTTCAGGTGTGTAACTCATCAAGGGATTGAGTGAAGCCGGCCGCAGTGGCCGAGCGGTCTGCGGCGCGCCCGTCACAGTCTCCACGGCCGCTACGGTCCGGGGTTCGAATCCTCCCTCGGGCATGGGTATTCCTGTTGTCCTTAGAGTAAGTTAGTTTAAGTTAGTCAAGTAATTAGTGTGTAAGTCTAACGTCTGATAACCACGAAGTTTGGTCGCATAAGAAAAAAATGTTCAAATGTTTGTAAAGCTTATGGGACTTAACTACGGGGTCATCAGTCCGTAAACCTACAAACTACTTATGAACTAGCTAATCTTAAGGACGGCACAAATATCCATGCCCGAGGGGGGATACGAACCCCCGACCGTAATGGCCGTACAGACCGTGACTGGAGCGCCTCAGTCCCCTCGGCCACCGCAGCCGGCGGTTGCAGAAGACCTCACACATATTTGAACTTTTTGATTGAGTGAAGGGAGTAAAACTGCACGAAATAGAACCAAAATCGCACTGTCGTGTTTTACGGTCCACTTTAGATTTGCCTGTAGTTTTAAGTTTTTTTGCAAACATTTCGGACAAAAATAATAAAAAAATTATGGACGATACGATTACGACTCTACTATTGTGATAATATGTATGCACCCAACACGTAATATTCTTTCTGATCGTATTTTTATCAAACAGCCACGATTTGATATTTGAGTTTAGCTTTGACAAATATACTGTTTTTTGAAGTTTTACCTCTTTAAACTATTATTATCTTTTACCGTTAAAATATTATCACCCCTCTTGCTTTGGTAATTTGTTCTAACTTTATTTTCTTTGCCTGTACTGGTTACAAATGACTATAATAAGGAACGCAGTGTACATTCGACGTTCTGAAATCAGTCACGTGACATCCCTCGCCCGAAACCTTGCCCAGATCTCTCTTTTGCATACGCCATATTGCTTTGTGTATTTGATTTTTTCTTATTATAACTCAAGCGTTAAGCAATGGTGCACTGAAAATTGTCAAAAACACGTCATTTTTAGGACAATGGAGTATAAACAAATGTCTAAAAATGCCATGTAGCAGGTAACACCTGCCATCTATGGTACGAGAATTACGAATTACTCTCGCAGCCGTTCGGTGTAGTGTAATGGGCGGCGAATTAGTTTGTGATGCACGAACATGTTAGACGGTGGTTCGAAACTTGCTTGGCGCGATGTCCCAGCGCGCTCGGTAAGAGCTCGACGCTATCTGTAACGAAAAACCTGAGCAACGACGTAACGATCAAAATAAAACAAAAACCAGCGTCCACAAAGAACTGATCAAACCGAAGCACCAATGACAAGAGAGAAAAATAAAGAGGGCTCAAAGCTATCTGTAATAAAAAAAAAACTGAGCAGAATTCTCAACGAACAACCCAGAACGAACATGAACAAACGACCGAAAAGCATCAATCAGCCTGAAGAACAGAAATACAAATAAAAAACCGCCACTGACATTTTTTCCTTTTTTTATTTTTTCCTCTTGCTTCCCAAAAGGTTTTTGCACACTCTTGTTAATTGAACACGACAATATTCTGCAAGATTCCGAGCTGTTCAAACGTGCATTTCTTCTTTGTTGTGAACTTACCATGAAATACATACCAACGAATTGCAAACACAGACTTCTTTTTCACATGTACACAAACTGGGGAGATACTATTATAATGAGAGTTGTAAATGACATAATGATAGCAGTATGTCAAAAGAGACAGAATCAAAAGCTTTGCTGAAATCTAGTAGTGTCAAGATAGAAGTTCGGAGCTGTCCATGGTAATTTCAGCTCAACAGTGCAGTATTTGCGCGATTTGAACGATGTATTTAAGTGCATTTGAAACGTCAGGCAATATGTTGATAGAACGTGAACCACAAGGCGATTTCCGATTTTCTATTTTAGGCATAGGTCGGAGTATACTTCCTTTCCGAAAGATATTATGAGTTCCATTCTCGAGAAGGATTAAAATATAGGCCCATCTTTAAGACAGGTAATAAGCTATCTGCGACATTCTTAATCATAGTCATACTAAAACCGTCATTGCCTATCAGAAGAAATCCTCATTATTGCTTCACTTGTCGCATTTATTGTTACGCGTTTTCTATTGAATGTTATGTGGCGACGCGATTGGAGTGGCTGAGCTGTTTGAGTTAGACAGCGAGCATTTATTTATTATTAGGCTTAGGAATGCGCGGAGCTGCTGCCGATACTCGCTAACAGCTCTTCCCATGCGCAGTTTGCTGGAACTGGCAGCTGCTTGTACAAACCTTCACTGTAGTTTGCTTTCCTTCTCAAAAAGCTCCACCTGAGCGTTTTTTAATGGATTTATCAAAGCCACGTCACCAGGGGTACCGTTTCTTACAATTAAATGTCAATCAATGACACAGTGGCTGTAAAAGCTGTACAGATTGTAAAATCAATCGCAATTGCCCACTGTCTAAAGTTATTCAGTAGCGATGTTCAGTATGGAGTATGGCCAGGTGATTAACGGAGACTAGTATTTTAAATGTAGTGATCGTTGCTTCGAACCCCGGTGTGCGTTAACATCTTTTCCTCTCAGTTTCCTGTGTGTAAAAGATTCTGGGGCTAGAAATGACATTCATACTTATCACAAATATTTGTCCATTTTTTCCGAACATGTCTTGGACTTCCGAGGTCGTGGTGAAGCAAGTGTCAATAGAACTTAAATAATAATTCATCACTTGTCATAAATACATCCTCTTTATTTCTGAAAATAATGTGATAATATTGAACTGAAAGGGAACAGTCACTGTGCTGTCTAAATCAAAATTTCGAGCAGCTAATTTCCAGATGCTGTTTTCAATCGGTCCAGCAAAACCGTATCTGACCATGACATGTACACATGACAGCGAAAAACGGTTTCCGAAATTCAGTTTTCGTGTTTCGGAAGTTGGGTCGCATGTAGAAGAAGCAAGTATTACTGTGTGAGTTAGGCATTATTGTCTGCGGTATTACTCTGTTATACATCTCCGTAGTTCCTAACGTTACCTTTTCTTGCGATGTGTGTACGTAATTGCTGCAGTCAGGATCAACATTAAACATGTCAATTCGTACGATAATTTCAGTTTCGTTTACAAACTACATTTAAGCGATACTTTATTTCCGTTCACCCCCTCCCCCGCTAGAACCATTTAAATTCTACCATATGTATTTATATTAGTGAAAGGGTGTCGCGCTAAACTGTAAGCTACAAAAGGGTGTCGCCATGAAGGAAAGTTTGGAAAGCACCGGGCTAGTGCATGTCATAACGTAAGGTGACGTAATTTGATCGAGCATCGAACGAACTTTTCTAACACAACTAGCAAACCCGTCAGTGCTTCGCAATTGCTTAATATATATGAAAAGTGGATATTTGTACGAAGATGGTCGTTACGTAATCAGAGTTGTCTATCTTCAGACTGTTTTGTTCCTTTTGAGCATTATGCCTATCACGGTGTAAAGATAAATGCACGTCACATTCTACAATCGAATCTGAAACTCTTTGCCAAGATTGTCTCTCACCAAGGAAGCTAGAATACAGGGACACGCCCTTACACTGAAAAACTGAAGTATGCCTCCAACGTATTGCTGAGTCTTGAAGAAAAGTTCTTATTGTGGTGCTGAAGTTTCATGCCTCTTAAAACAGCAATAAAACATCCGGCGACTTTCCCGTATTGCCCACCATATTAGAAGCATGAAGATTAGTGTTGATTAAATAATCAAATAGCTGCTGATTATTTATCCATGAAACTACCTTGTTTGAAAGCACGCACTCTGCACTGACTGTCGGTTTAATGCATTGGATCAACAGCATACTACGACTCGCCAGTATGGCGGGCACTCTTCAAGTGACGTCTGTGCTCGGCATAGACATAACCCATCTTTCCTTTATACAACCTCCTTGTCTCTCACGGTCCAAAGACTTTCCTCCCTTTATCATTTCCGCTACTTCGACGTTTTTTGACATGTGACGTGCGTCCTATATTTGCGTCGAGGCATGACTACAAATAAAGACATGCAAAACCGATGCATTCGATGTCAATATATATATATATATATATATATATATATATATATATATATATATATATATATATATATATTTTAAGCTTATGGGACTTAACTACGGGGTCATCAGTCCCTAAACTTACAAACTACTTATGAACTACTTACGAACTAGGACGGCACAAATATCCATGCCCGAGGGGGGATTCGAACCCCCGACCGTAGTGGCCGTGCTGACCGTGACTTGAGCGCCTCAGTCACCTCGGCCACCGCGGCCGGCGATGTCAATATTACACGACGTCATGTGAAACAATAAACAGATTTTCACATGTACCGTAAAAATTCACTTTGGCCCACTTTAGGTGACGGTAGTAACACTAAAAGTGGGCATTTGCCATCGCTTTCGACAGCTCGAAATTTAAATGAAAATTACGCCTTAACCGTACTCACTTGTAAATTGAATAACCGAATTTTTTAGAGGAGAAAATTCTCTACAGCGTTGCTCTGTTATGTTTTTTCGTAATTCGAAAATGTTCAAATGTTTGTTAAGCTTATGGGACGTAACTACGGGGTCATCAGTCCCTAAACACACAAACTACTTATCAACTACCTTATACTAAAGACGGCACAAATAGCCATGCCCGAGGGGGGATTCGAACCCCCGACCGTAGTGGCCGTGCAGACCGTGACTGGAGCGCCTCAGTCTCCTCGGCCACCGCGGCCGGCTTTCGTAATTCGCCCCGTTACAGAGATATCTGCAAAAGTAACGGCTATTTGACATCGGCACTTGATTTTACGTAAACCAGGCTTCGGAGATGTCACGTGAGATATTCCTCGCCCAGAACTCTCTCCGGGATACGCGTTTCGTATTATTACTTACGCGTTGTCATTTCAAAGGAATGGCATACTGAAGAATGAACAATAACACGGCGCTCTTAGTAAGATAAATTATAACCTAGCGTCTAAATGCCATATTAGCAGTTAACAACTGCCATCAATACTACGAGAATTAGAAAACAGATCGGCAATTGTCCGCCGTAGTGTAGTGTGCAGCACGTTAGGTTGTGATGCACATTGCCGATAGTTCGAAGCCCGTCGATATAATTTTTTTCGCCTTGGTTACTGAAATGGTTTCGAGCACCCTTATTAATTAAATAGCGCTATGTTATGCAATGTTTAGAGTTGTGCATATGTACGAGTGCTCCCTCTAAAATGTGCGTTTATTCTATTTCGTGAAGATGCCGTGACATACGTAACAAACGAATTGAACAATTAGCTTCTGAAGCATGTGCACATAAATTGGAAGGATGCTGTAATAATGATTATTCTAAGCAGTGTGCTGATTCTAGTCGTTTTGTATATAAATGAAAGCCTATATTTTTGTGGCAACTGTCGTTCCTTAATGAAACGGAAGGGAAGTGTATACATTGCAACAAATTACCTTGCCTCTTTTTTTCAAAGCAGTTATTTACTACTTATGGAAGATGTTGATGGTCATTAATTAGAATTAATGTGTTTACTAAAATGTATGTCTTTTGTGTGTTTGCTATGGACGCTTATAACGTAGATTGCATTATCTTTTTTTTTTCAGATATGACGGGTTCATGTTACTTTGTGCTGCACTAAAATAAAGAGCAGATATTCTGTTTCAAACTGTGACTACATTTTCTTTTACTGCTAAAATAATAAACGGAATAAGTGTGGTAACACTGAATTCCACATAAATTTAGTACTTAAACTACGGCACTAAGGCAAACAGTGCCTTCTCCATCGACTGCTCAGTCAGCAAGCAAGGCAGTACCTAGCCTCAGAAATTAAACCTCTTATGCACCACCATAATATTAACACAATATCCCACTTATCTAGTAGACAAGGTGTGCCCGGCAATAAAACGAAAACATTTTCATACTCTTTCGCTGCCACTGCTGTTCGGCTTTGGAACAAGCCGCCCTGCTCTCTTCGCAAAACTGAGCTTCTTCTATAAGAAAAACATGAAACACTTTCTTCAGTCATCTTCTAAATCTTACCCCAAAACTTGCGTCTACCGCCAACTTCCTTTCTATCCAATAGTAAAACAAATGCTCTCCTCTCCGTTATTTCTGTTCCTCCTCTTTCTTTCAACATACATCGCGCCGTCTGCTCTTCCGTTGTATCTTCTTATCTGCGCATTATTACACTTACTTTTCTCTCCCTCTTCCACTCATTTCTCCATGCACACTGCTTCTAACAGCGATAATTAAAATCCTACCGTTTGGTATAGGTGTTGCTTTATTATTATCAAATACTTGTATAAACTGCGTGTAAGTCCTTTTGTTACCTGTATTGTTTGAAACTTTTAGATTTAGTATGACTGCTATATAATTGGAAATCTAATATATAAAGCAGAGTATGTTTGTACGTGTTGCATACAAATCTACAGTTTTGTTCCAATCTTTATGAAATTTTGTACCCGTAAGCTTCAATCCATGAGGACGGTCGCCGTAAGTGTAATAATCACATACGATGTATAGTTCACGAGATATGACGTCATAAACAATGAAATGCGCGAAAAACTGCTCATTTCTCCTTAACCATTGGACCGATTTCAACCAAATTTGGTACACGCATTCCTTACCATGAGGTAATAATTGCTGCATGGTTAAGAATCACATACGGCACATGGTTCAAAAGATATTACGTCATAACCAATAGAAATCGCAAAAAATACCATATAATGCGGCGAGACTTTCGAAATACATTGTATGAGAATGACAGTACTTAGCGACTTGCAACAAACTTTAAACATAATTTCAAAATTTATTAAACTTTTTCTCGCTGGCAACCATAGTAAAATGATGAAAGGAAAACAGTTTCTCGCTTACTATTTTTCCGATGTTTATGGAGTAAAACTACGGCTCTCGGTATGACGTTACAATTTATAATCTGAACACTACAAATTGTAGCGACCGGAAATTTTACAGACAGTATACACATATATAGTCGAATGTAGCTTCTAAATTGTATCACAGTACGACACGTAGTTCATGAGATATAAGCACATAAACTGTAACGTTCCGCTGTTCATAGACTAAAACTACGGCATTCGGTATAACGTTACACTTTATAACAGTGGCGTAACTAGGACTTGGCTTTGGGGGGGGGGGGGGGGGGTAGATCAGCTTGACGAGCAAAATTTTAGTTAGTTTCCAGACAGACTGCCATCTGCCACTCCCATTGAAGAAACTAATTCACTCCCATCCAATGGAAGCTGATGGTAAAACACCCCAAGTTTCCAATCTTTACCTTTACCAAAGCTCTTATACGATTTTTCTTTTCTTCTTTTTTTTTCCTTCTTCTTTTCGGGTTCTGGGGGCGGTTCTATCCCCCTCATCCTCCCCCATAGTTACGCCACTGATTTATAATTTATACACTACAAATTGTAGACGCAGGAAATTATACACGCATATAGTTTAGTGTACCTTCTAAATTTTATCACAGTACGACACGTAGTTCATGAGATATGAGCACATAAACAGCAACAACGTTCATTGGAGACCGTCCCATCACGCACCAAGTTTAAATCTATTACTTCTTTACTACTGTGTTCCCAATAGATTTTAGAGATATACAGCCCTTGTACAAATTAATATATACCTGAAAAGTGCCAGGAATAAATAAATAAATACCCGGGCAACGCCGGGTTTTCAGCTAGTGTAAAATATGTAGAACGCCTGGTTAGGTGTAAGAGAGGACCTGAAGCTCCTAATCTTTACAGTTTAAGTAAATGAGTAAATAAATGAATATTTTTAATGTCACAGGCACAGCTGCACCACTGGCGGAGGAGTCCGAGTCGTTGACGATTTGTGTACGGGTGCGACAAGTGTAGCCGTGTTGTACGAGGCTGCGTTGCAGCTATGATGGCGTGATAATATCTGATATATGATGCGAGGTAGGCTCAGGGCACAGCATGAGGCTCCTGTGCAGCTTGTCGAGTCATTTGCAACCCGGCTGAGGAGTCAGTCAGACTGAAGCGGACAAGCAGGCGAACGCTGCAAACGAGTTGTGCGCGATTGCCCTCGGCTGACTGCGAGACGTAGACGTATTGCGGCGCGTGGCTGCGTGTGACAGCGTCGTACAGGCGTCCGAGGCAAAACTACGCGGGTTTCTTTTTGTCATCCTTCTTACGATACGCCAAGCTACGAATTCCTCTCCTAAGCCAGTCTCTTCGTGCCAGAATAGCACTGGCACGTCTTCAGTCACTTGTTGCATACATTCCATTCCCAGTCTGTCTCTGTGGTTTCTATTCTCCACTGCTTGAGTTAGTCCTACACAAGTTACTCCAACACACACACATATTGCTTACTATCAGGCAACAATCACTGTGGGGTTAAAAACTACCTACGACACGTAAACAATGAATCACGAAAACTTGCCCATCACGCGACGCGTGATTAACGAGACCTCATTCATCCACTCTTTATTCATCGCAGACAGTTTTACACTTTACAGACCTGGAAAATTATATTATTGTGGAATAATGTTACTGAGGCAATCACCTGCAAGGAAAGGGAGAGAATGAAACTGTGTACATCCCGTGACAGGATCCGGACAGATCTAACTTTTACATTCAAGAGACAGCAGTTTCCAGTAAGACTTGCATTTTCTATTTGTTTTCTATTTGTTTCTCACATGGGTATCTCTATGTTGCCCGCTCAAGGGTGGTTTCACCAAAGAATTTATTCATATTAGCACGTAGACAAGTAACAAGAAATATTGTTTATAGTAAAGTTTTGGATTAAATTAATATTATACTTTATTTGTATTTTATTACTATTTTCTTTTATTGGATACCGTATTTATAATTTTGTACATTATGCATATTTCTTGTTTTACTGTTTCATAATTCCTAAGCTGTTTTCATGAATACATGAAAATGAAATCATTTTTATTTTTGTTTCTAAGACTAGAAAAATGCATATATACCCGGGCAATATCGGGTTTAGCTGCTAGTAAATAGAATAGGCATGAAAAATAACAATACTTAGAGACAGCAATTAACACAAATATACATCCGTAATGATACCATAAATGTAAATATTCATGGCGTTTCTGTCATGACGTGTTGTTAAGTGCTATAATGGTATATAACAAAAAGAAAAACATTGTATAATGTTATAACAGATTAATTGTGCTAATAATTAAATCTCTATAATGATCTCATGTTTCGACGTAAGATATTTGGCTTAAGACTTGATTATGTTCATTCTGATCTAAGATTCTGTAACAATTATCTTATTTTCAAGAAACAGCTAATCTAGAAAGCGTTGTGATTAGTCGTATTGAAAGATACAAGTAATGCCTATTTTGTACGTACTTTCTTATAAACATGTATGGAAATGTATTCAGTATATAATCTACTAAATTTTAAAACACATAGTGCATGTACACACATTATGTATTTATTCTTCTTCTGTACACGAGACCCGAAGATGACCTGATTTGGACTAAAATCGATAGTCATTAATAAATATTTCCGGCACAGCTGTTTATTTTTAATATGCAATCCTTAACCTAAACTTAACTTGTACAAAATCCGGTCAGAAATTACAAGAGTCGAAGGGCATGAAAGGGACCCTGTGGTTGCCAAGGGAGATAGAGAGGGTTGTAGTCTTCCTCCGACGTTATTCAGTCTGTACAATGAGCAAACTGTGAAGGTATGCTAAGAGAGATTTGCAGAAGAAATTAAATTTCAGGGAGGAGAAATAAAAACTTCGTGTTTTTCCGATGACAAAGAGACAGCAAAGTATATGGAAGAACAGTTCAACAGAATGGACAGTGTCTCGAAAGCACGTCATAATATGAACATTAACAAGAGCAAAACAATAGTAATGAAATGTAGTCTAAGGAAATCATACGATGCTTAAGGAGTTATATTGAGTAATGGGACGATAAAAGTAGTAGTTGAGTTTTTTTATTTGGTTATCAAAATAATTTGTTATGGCCGAAGTAAAGAAGATATAAAATGTAGAATGATAATGGGAATAAAAGTATTTGTGAACAATAGAATTTTTTTACATGCAATATCATTTTAAATGTTAGGAAGTACTTTCTGAGGCATATATGAAGGAAAGTACGGGAGTGAAACGTGGCCGATAAAGATATGCATTTTCACTGTACTGTTTTCAGACAGATAGATGATAGAAGCTTTTGAAATGTGGTGTTACAGACGAATGGGTAGATGGCGTAACTAATGAGGAAGTATTTAACAGAACTGGGGAGAAAAGAAGTTTCTGGCATAGGTTGGCTAAGAGAAGGGACCAATTGGTGTGACATAACGGAATCATTAGTTTACCACAGGAAGGAAATGTGTGGGGTAAAATCGGAGAAGGAAACCAAAAGAATAATACAGTACAAAATGTTCAAATGTTTGTAAAGTTATGAGACCTAACTCAGTGGTCATCGGTACCGAAAATTACAAACTACTTAAACTAACTTACAAGGAAAGTACTCGGGCTCGAACAAACGTAAATACACAAAAATCGTGTGAGAGATAATGTATAGCTCCCTTATTGAACTAGTGATACTCCAGCTTCAAAACTCTGCAGTCGCCCGTTAGAGGCCTCTGGTGTGCCATGCCGCATTGTACTTTGACCTGCCGGTAGTGACGGTGCAGTGTGCCTCTGAAGTTGAGCTTTGTGACGTTATTTGTGTAGTGAAGCCTCAGATGGGTCGGCGATTGGTAATCAATCCTGCTAATGTATTGCGCTTGGTTGAGATGAAATTCCGAAAAGCTCTTCTTCGTGAAAATGGTCTTGGTGTTGAAGATGAATCATCCGCATGTTTTCTGGAATCTATTATAGTGTAGAAATATGAGCATAGGTTGGAAACACTAAAATAGATACCAGGTAACATGCGAATGATTCATCTTTACACCAATACCATCTTCACGAAGAAGGTGTCTTCGTAACTTCATCTCAACCAGTCACACTATATTAGCAGGATTTTTTACCAATCGCCGACCTATCCGACGCTTCACCACACAAATAACGTCACAAAAGCAACTTCAGAGGCACACTGCACTGTCACTACTGGTGTACAGGCAGGTCAACGTGCAGTGCGGCATGGCACACGCAGAGGCCTCTAATGGGCGACTGCAGAGTTTTGCAGATGCGGTATATCGCTAGTGCAATAAGGGACCTTCACATTATTTCTCACACGATTTTCGTGTATTTATATTTGTTCGAGCCTAAGAACTTTCGTTGTTAGTCTAAGGACGAGACAAACACCCTTGTCCGAGGGAGTACTCGAACCTCCGACGTGGAACGGCCGCGCGCAGCGTAGCAGGGTGCCTCAGGGCGCACGGCTATTCCGCCGCTTGCACGAATACAGTAAACAGGTTGAAAAGCATGTAGGTTGCTGTTGTTATTCACAGATTAGATTTGCACAGGACGGGGTAGTGTGGAGAGCTGTATCAAACCATTCTCAGGACTGGGAGACCATAACAACAACTAATTGAAATATCGCTTTCTAAAGAATGCTATTCTGAAACTAAGACGTCTCTGACAAAAAAATCGTGGGAGCATTTTTGAGTCAATAGAAAAAGAGAGCGTGTGATTTTCTCTGTAAGCTGATTCTCAGGGCAACCGAAGCTGTCTGCTACAGAAAGTGAATGCTCACATACAAAATTTATACTCTCCCGAGAATGGGAATTACCCTTTCCCTTTCCCCGGTCGGAAACGGGTGCACTTTTAGCGGGATTGCGCGGAGAACTGTATCGACGAACAACGGTGCAGCTCTCCGCCTTCGCGGGAGCCGCAATTTTTTCTCGGTGGAACTTTCAGGAGGGACTCTTTGTGGAATAACTTCTCCGCAAAGTGAGGGGAGACGCGACGCGAGTATATCCGGGAAATGGGAAACGGCGCAACCCTCGCCCCCGGGGGAATCTCTCCCCACAATTCTGCAGAAAGAGGGAAAAAAGCGGTGGGAGTGTCCGCAGCGAGCATTCCGCGGCCCTGGAAAGGGTTCCCTCCCCTGCGGAAAGGGATAAATGAGGCGAAAGGGGACGAGTAATGGACGGCCGCCGCACAAAACGACGGATCAAAAGCCTATCCGCTTTCATAACACGCGCCCTTTTCAGGGGACCACCGCTGAATGCGAAGCAGCGAAAAGTTCTACAAGAATCTCCCGTCACCGGCGCGCGCGTACAA
This sequence comes from Locusta migratoria, assembly GCA_026315105.1. Taxonomy (NCBI): domain Eukaryota; kingdom Metazoa; phylum Arthropoda; class Insecta; order Orthoptera; family Acrididae; genus Locusta; species Locusta migratoria. The sequence continues at coordinate 840,067,566 of CM048745.1, read as the reverse complement.
AGGAGCCTCTGTGCGGACGGCACGAGTGGGCGAAACTTCTGACGTCTGTAGCCGGAGGAAATGGATGTGTTCTCCCGCGAGGAATATTTAAGCACGAGTTTTTCGTGTTGCGTAGCCAAGAATGCTCGATGTTTCAGGAGGAATAATAAAACGTTTTGATGGTATTGTAGGCTGCTATAAAATATGTCATGTAACATGTGTCCAATATTTTATTGACTACAGAGACACATCTGTGAGTAGGACACACAAAAAAATTACATGTACACGAGACGCGTCCAGAAAGTAAGTTCCGTTTGGTAATAAACCAGATTGTGTATACCTTCTTCATAGAAATCTGCCGCCTGTGTCTTCAACCAGTTGGAAACAGTTTATTGCAGGTCGTCGTCATTGGTGAAGTGATGACCGCCAAGGAAAGACTTGAGATGTAAGAACAGATCTTGTCATCAATCTTCTGTAACCAAAGGTGGACGCCCAATTCGTTCTTCATCGTGCACATCACTACGCCAGAAATTGAACTGTCGGACCGGTCTTCTCACCATCGGATCACTCATCACATTTGGTCTGTAAACATCGCAAATTTGCCGATAAATTTCACTTGGTTTCACTTTCCTCGCATTCAGAAACCGAATCACCGACCTGATTTCACAGGCGGTGGGATTTGAATCAACGCCGACATTTCAAACAAGCACAACAAAGCGTACGTAACTGACAGCGATCTCCAAATGGCGCACGTTCTTCTCCTTGATACACATCGTCTACAGCGCATGTACGGAACTGCAATCGTAGCGCTGCAGCGGAGATAAATTGAAACGGGACTTACTTTTTTATATAAAATAAAAAAGATCAATGTTGGTCTTAAAAAATTCAACCACCAACCAATTCACTTTTCAAAAGATGTTCAATTGTTTGTAAACCTATTGGACCAAATTGCAATGGTCATCAGTCTTTAGACTTACAAACCACTTAAACTTACACTAAGCATAACACACACACCCATGCCCAAAGGAAGACTCGAACCTCCGGCGGCAACGGCCGCGCAATTCGTAATATGACCTTAAGGGGCCCTCACACATTCAATAATATTGTCCAACCGTCAATATATTGATCGTATGAGTGGCGTATTGGCGTATTGTCAATACTTAAAATATTAACGAAAAGTATTGATGCCCACAAAAATATTTACAGTATTGGCGTATTGTCAATACTTAAAATATTGTCGAAAATTATTTATGGCCACAAAAATATTTTCAGTATTGGCATATTGTCAATGCTTAAAATATTATCGAAAATGATGGCCACGAAAATATTTTCACTATTGTCAATATATATTGAGCGTGTGAGGTCGAATACTGTTTGATTATATTCGCCTTTCAGATGTTGACATAGAGTCATCAAACAGCTACAAGGCGCTATTGTGCTTTGCTTTTATGTACATTCTCTCGTCAATGTTTATTTTCATCTCGTCCTCGTGTGTGTAGTGTTTTGTTCTGCATGTTTCTGTGCTGTTTGTAGTGGTTTCAAATATGAGTAGACCTTTGATGATAGATTTTATTCATTGCTACCAACATAATGAAGCCATATGGAATCGTATCCGAAAGAATATACGGACAGAAAAAACACTGCAGAATAGGAATATATTGTTCGTCTTACGCAGAAGCCAAATTGTAAGGCGTTAATTTTTTTTATTTATTTATTTTAATTCTCCAAGTATTGCATTTCGGAATTGTGTCACTGTTCTTGCCGGCGTGCGATATGTCTCGCTAAATTACATACAAACAAAACAGCGCATATAATACATTCTGCGGGGCACATACAATGGCTTCATAGGTTTATATCACAATTATGCTGATAGTAATTGAAGACATTACGTCACTATGATTCAGTTATTCTAACGACCTGCCAGTCGCAAGGAATCTTAATGTAACACACAACCTCTCATCGTCTCCGATTACCTCTCTCATTATAGTATTTTGTTTCTATCCCTTTATCCCGTATCATCATTAATAACTTGTCGTAAAATGCGGGACTCATCCGAAAGTAATTAATGAAACCTTTCTGCCAATAAATCACCATGAGACCAATGGTTCCTTTATTTCAATCATTCTCGGACCCATTTCCTTTTGCTTCTATGTTTTGCAATCAACAGTTAATAGAAGTGCAGCATACGCTTTCTTGTGGGAGGTAGGCATGTTAACACTGTGCAAGCACGTTTCCAACTGAAATAATGTTTCATTATTATTGACGGTGTGAGGACGTTTCAGTATAATGAAGGATTGACAAACTAGTATTGTCAATAAATATTGAACGTGTGCGGGATCCCTTAGACCAAACGGCCACTCCGCGCGGCTGCGCTTTTCACTTCTCTTGATAATATCACGTGTAGCTCATCCGAGGTCGTCTTCGCGTTTGTATATGAGAGATGTACTATCGTAATACGAACGATGAAATCGGTCCGTGTCTTTACTTCGTATACTCCACCTTATTATTATTTTATTATCATTATTTATTTTATGGCCTTCATTGGACCACTCTAGTCAATATTACAAAGGCTTTTACTAGTTGTTATTTTTAGTAACACAATTTAAGTCAGTATTAATTCAACATAAATCAGTAATTCACAGGTTATACTAATATTATTACAATTTTTTATTATATGAAGGCTATTTTGCTCTTCTGTCTGCCCGATACTTCTTCATTCTTTCAGATATTTTCTTTCTTTCCTTGTCTGAGATTACTCTTCCTGTAGTCATTTTATTGATCTTCGTTTGAAGCCTGGTTTGTGTGTCTTGCAGTACTCTGATTTTCTCGGTCTTACTTTTCTACTGTAATTTGCAGTTCTCTAATATCTTCTTTAATTTCAGTGATCATTTAAGGCTGCTCTTACTATTGCACATTTTTTCTATTATTTTTTTCCTAATTCTGTTTTCTGGAGTTCTTATCAGATGCCCAAAGAATTAGATGGGTTTCTTTCGGATTATGCTTATTGCTGGTTCTATTTTCTTATATACTGTTTCATTTGAAGTTATTCTCCAATGCCCACTTATTTGGTAGTGTTTATTTATACATGTCCCAGTTATTCTTCTTTCTGTCTTTAATATTCTTTCAATTTCTGCTGTATTCGTAGTTTTTAATATGGTTTCAGCTGCATAAGTTATTTCTGGTCGTATAACTGTTTTATACAGCAATGTTTTAATTTTGCAGCTACAGATAGACTTTTTTGTCGTATTTGTTTTTGATAATATAGTTTGAGTGATTTAGTTTTTTATTCTTTTTTGTCATTATGGTTTCTCATTTAGATTGTATGTTATTATTTGGCTTAAATATTCAAATTTATCAACAATTCTGCTCCCCTGTTCTCCTAATGTAATTTTGTTTGCAAGTGGTGGATCAGTTTCATAATCTCTGTTTTTTCTAATGATATTTTAAGGCCAATTTTCTGCGCTATTTCTTGTAGTGACTTATTATTTGGTTTCTTGAATAGTGTTGCCTTGTAAAGCAAGATCATCAGCAAATCACAAACAGTTTAAAGTTATACAATTTTTCGCCCTTCCTTTTCTTATGTTCTTTGGATTGTCCTTGTACCATTCTCTCATTATATACTCCAGGGCACAATTGAACAGTAATGGTGATAGGCAGTCACCTTGTCTTAAGCCTGTTTCTCCTCTAAACTTCACTTTATAAGGATACCCACAGGCAAAATTCCAAAGAGATAAGGTCCAGGAAACTTAGTGTCGATATCTACCGAACGATCTTCCGGGCAATGTTAGGTTGGGATGATGTGTCACCTGACGACTAGAATTGCAGAAGCCCCGACATGGTGAAAGAACACAACGCATTCTTGTAGCTAAAGGAATCTTCTGCAACAATGCTGGAAGCTCATTTTCAAGAAAGTGTAGAAGAAGGGGACTTGTACGACGATGCAGTACACAACAGTCCTAATAAACTAATTCTCTACCAAACCACACCACACATTTAAAGAAAAGCGTTCTTGTCCGCAATTGCAAGTCGGATTTCTTCGGACCACTGCTGTTAATTACCAACTGCCATTGATGCCGTCAAGAATGAAAGTGGCTTCAGCAGAGAAGAGTAAAAATAGGATTACTTAGCAATTTTTCAGATATCCATAGACCAAATTCCAATCGTCTATCTTCATTTCATGTTCGAATGACCTGTAAATGATACGGATATAACAACTAATGTCCGCCATACTCTCAGGTGTAACACCGATACGTGCAGAATTTTTTCGTTGTACCGATCTCAAATGTCTTGTACTTCGTCACCAGTGTGATCATTTACACGTAGACCAGTCTCGTAGTCTGTAGTTAGCAAATCGTATGCCATATTCTCTACAACTAGCAACGACGCTTCCGTTACAAAACACTTACCAAATACCATATCGGAATAGTCAGCATGTCGTGACAATACATAATTGTTTTGAAACTTTTTACTAATCATGTGTTTTGCAGTTAAAGAACAGAATATACTCCAACTCACCTTATTGATGTTACTGATGTATATTTCAGGTTGTAAGTATCATGGACTTTAGTATAATATACCACTTAAGGTCGGAATTGGCCCAAGTTGTATTTCGTTTACTATTACAGTCGATGTATTTCAAAGATTCTTAAGAAGAAATGCTAGTTGACCATCATATGTTTGCCGATCGTCAACTTATAATGATATTAACAATTTTTCTTTTGATCAAGAGTAATTATATTCACAAAATAATGGAATGACTCCATTTAACACAAATAATTATATATTGGTATTATATGAAGCGTAATATGCTAAAACCCTGAGATTTGTTTGTTACATGACGCGAAGTACTTATGACGTAAACCGTATTATATTTACACTGGTACAGCGAACTTTGTCTGTGTTGTGAAAGATGTATTTCGTCAGTATACGTGAGGTAAACTGACAATGAATATTTTACTTTAGTCAAATGGATGATGCGCCAATGCCGTGAGCGGTTATCTGACGTCAAAACTCACTATGAAAAATATTCTGGACTTTGTAAGGAGGTAATATCTACTTAAAAGGAAGTTAATTTGGGCCAAACAAAGAAGATGATTTTGATTTATGTAATATTGCTGTTTAAATAAAAGTTTTGTTTCTGAAGAACATTTATGAGTGCAGTATGGATACAAGAACCTGGTAGATTTATCCCGAGTTATAAACATTTTCTAACAGTTGAGTTTTTGTAAGTGTTTACAGTTCTATATGCATGAAGTGTTCAACTTATACGCTGAGACATCTCAGTGAGAACTCACTACTGAAGACTTTGCCAGAAAATCACAATGAAAACTTAAATATAAATTAAACCACTGCTTCTGACATTTAATATATACCCCCATGACAACTGAGAGAAATCGGTGTACAAACACATGAACGTAAATGAACTGAACTCAGCTGTATCTCTACACTCAATAAAAGTAGACCCACGTTCTATGCTATTTTTATTACGGTTCGTCTTTGTTTCCAACTTCTAAAATATTTTCTATTCCTCTCGAATAACACTGTATTTCGAGCTGTCGAGGCTAAACCACGCACTTACTTACGGCAAATCGCAGATTATGTGGCAGCAAAAAGTCAACTTTTTAAAATAGTCATTGACTTTGTGAGCGTCTTTCTCTATTAATGATTTCTAACATTCAAAAATTCTCAAAAGGCCAGATGTGACTATTCTGTTTTGTAGCTGAATACTTGCTACATTGCTGGTCACATAGTAAGCATATGAAATGGCCATCGCTACTCAGTATCTAACTATTTCGTACCGGTGTAATACATTGTAAGTATATGAAATGGCCATTTCTACTCAGTATATAACTATTTCGTAGCGGTGTAAAACATTTTCTTATTTCTTGATACATCTTTATCTTGGTCTTTGTTGAGATAAAAAAAAACCTTAAAATTTCATGATGCAAGGATTTCTCCTGTGATTTTTATTGAAATTATCGTAAAATAAAAGATGTAGGATTAGGCGAAAACAAATATTGCATTTTATTTATTTGATACATAAAAGTAAATGACCTGGTAGAAACTTTCTACGCCAAGAACAGCACAAGATGACAGACAGCAGAATATGACTGTTGCACTACCAAAAAGATCGCCTCCATTTATAACTGTGTAAGTAAACTTAATACACTTTCTGGACACTCTCAAGCATGAAGTTGTGAATGCTTGTATTTCTCTTTTCCGCATATTCAACATCATGGAATAATGCCATAAAACTACCTCCATTAAGAAAAATGTAACTGGAGTCAAGTGTTTTCACTAAGTTATATTAAAATTTCTAATTGCACATCAATTTATAATATTGTAAAAATATTAGATATATTTTCCAGGAACATTTCCGCATTTGTATTCTTGCATGCAAAGAAATTTTCATACATTATCACAACTAAAACGATCTTCCTAGTACATGTTACAAGTTTAAAAAAATATTTTTGTTGTTGTTGTTGTTTTATTTATTGTATCATGTACTAGGAAGAACTTTTTAGTTGTTTTATGGACCTGCCTACTAAATGTTTTATGCTGAGTACATGAGTCCTCATAACTCGAAACCTGCACTGATGATGTTCCATCTTAGGAACGAAATCGATATGTACGTTTTTTGAAAATCAATATTTCATATCGCACCATCTTGCTGGATATTTCTTGTTTTTATTGAAACTACCAGTCGTGAAAAAATTGTATCACCTGGTATGCAAGATGTATGAGACAGGGGGAATACCCTCCGACTTCAAGAAGAATATCGTATTTGCAATTCCAAAGAAAGCAAGTGCAGACAAGTGTGATAATTACAGAACTATCAGTTTAATAAGTCATGGGTGCAAAATACTAACACGAATTATTTACCGGCGAATGAAAAAACTTGTGGAATCGGACCTCGGGGAAGATCAGTTTGGATTTAGGAGAAATGTAGGAACACGGGAGGCAATACTAGATTACGACTTATCTTAGAAGATAGGCTAAGGAATGGGAAACCTACGTTTTTAGCATTCGTCGATTTGGAAAAAAGCTTTTGACAATGTCGACTAGAATACACTCTTCCAAATTCTGAAGGTAGCAGGGGTAAAATATAGAGAGCGAATAGTTATATTCAACCTATACAAAAACCAGACAGCGGTTATTAGAGTCGAAGGGCAAGAAAGGGACGCAGAGGTTGGGAAGGGAGTAAGGCAGGGCTGTAGTCTTTCCCCAGTGTTGTTCAGTATGTACACTGAGCAGGCAGTGAAGGAATGGAAGGAGAAATTTGGAGAGGGCATTAAAGAACAGGGAGCAAAAATAAAAACGTTGCGGTTTGCCGATGAGATAGTAATTCTGTCAGAAACAGCAAAAAATCTTGAAGAACAATTGAATGGAATGGACAGTATCTTGAAAGGAAGATATAAGATGAACATTAACAAGAGTAAAACGAAGGTAATGGAATGCAATGTCAGCAAATCACGCGATGCTGAAGGAATTAGATTAGGTAATGAGACAATAAAAGTAGTAGATGAATTTTGTTATTTGGGTAGCAAGATAACTTCTGATGGACGAAGTAAAGAAGATATAAAATGCAGAATGGCTATGGGGAGAAAAGAAGCGAAACTTGTTAACATCCAATATCAATTTATATGTTAGGAAGTCCTTTCTGAAAGCATTTGTCTGGAGTGTAGCATTGTATGGGAGTGAAAAGTGGACGATAAGAAGTTCGGATAGAAAGATTACACAAGCTTTTGAAATGTGGTGCTACAGACGAATGATGAAAATTAGATGGGTAGATCACGTAACTAATAAGGAGGTGCTTAACCGTATCGGGGAGAAAAGGAGTTTCCTGCATATCCTGACTAAGAGAAGGGATATATTGGTTGGACACATTCTGAGACATCAAGGAATTGTCAACGTAGCATTAGAATGAAGCGTGTGGGGTAAAAATCGTAGAGGGAGACCAAGGGACGAATACAGTAAGCAGATTTAAAAGGATGTAAGTGGCCGAAAGTATTCTCAGATGAAGAGACTTGCACAGGACAGGGTAGCATGGAGAGCTGCATCAAACCAGTCTGCAGACTGAAGACCACAACAACAACACTATTCGTTTGTGAGATGCACTTAATCTTCCTCAGTGCATAGTATATTTGGATTTGCTACAGGTCAATAAGGGCGAATTATTATTGAATTTTGTATTTGCAAGTAATGCTTGAACTCATTTCCATTATACATTTGACCGCCGTCTTTGCATATGCTGAGATCGGCCATTGACCAGCATCGTCGCTAAGCGATGGATGTTACTCAGCTGCAGGTGTCTAGTGTAAAAAGAAGGGGCCCGCACCTGCACGCTGCTACCTGCTGGTAAGCAGTGTTCCCCATATGTCTTTACCACAGAATACAGAATCACTGGTAGTAATAGGTATTTCCGGTGTAGAGAAGCAGCTGAGAGAGCTAAATACGAAAAAGTCTGCTGGTCCGGATGGAATACCAGTTCGGTTTTACAAAGACTATTCTGCGGCATTGGCCCCCTACTTAGCTTGCATTTATCGCGAATATTTCATTCAGCTCAAAGTTCCTAGTGATTGAAAAAAGCGCAGGATACTCCCGTTTATAAGAAAGGAAAGAGAACTGACCCACACAATTACAGGCCGATATCGTTGACATCAGTTACATGTAGGATTTTGGAGCATAATCTCAGATCGAATATAGTAAATTTCCTTGAAACGGAAAAGCTTCTTTCTATGAATCAGCACGGCTTTAGGAAACATCGTTCATGTAAAACTCAGCTTGCCCTTTTTCTCACATGACATCTTGCGAGCCATGGATGAAGGGAAACAGGCGGATTGTGGTTTTCTCGACTTCAAAAAGGCGTTCGACACGGTGCCACACTGCAGACTGCTAACGAAGATACGGGCTTATGGAATAGGTTCACAGATTTGTGACTGGCCTGAAGACTTCCTAAGTAATAGAACGCAGTACGTTGTTCTCGACAGCGAGTGTTCATCAGAGACAAGTGTATCGTCAGGCGTACCACAGGGGAGTGTGATAGGACCGCTATTATTTTCTATCTATATAAATGATCTGATGGACAGAGTAAGTAGTAATTTGCGGCTGTTTGCTGATGATACTGTGGTGTATGGGAGGGTGTCGTCTTTAACGGACTGTAATAGCATACAGGATGACTTGGACAAAATTTCTAGTTGGTGCGAAGAATGGCAGCTAGCTCTCAATGTAGAAAAATGTAAGGTGATGCGCATGAGTAGGAAAAACAATCCCATAATGTTCGAATATAGCATTAGCAGTGAGCTTCTTGATGGTGTCGCGTCGTTCAAATATCTAGGCGTACAATTGCAGAGCGATATGAAATGGAACGAACATGTAAGGACAGTTGTGAGTAAGGTGGACAGCCGACTTCGGTTTATTAGAGAGTTTTGAGAAGATGTACTTCATCTGTAAGGGAGACCGCGTATAAAACGTTTGTACGACCACGTCTTGAGTATTCCTCAAGTGTTTGGGACCCGCAGCAGATCAGTTTAAAGGAAGACATAGAGGCAGTTCAGAGGCCAGCAGCTAGGTTTGTTACTGGTAGGTTCGACCAATGCGCGAGTGTCACGGAAATGCTCCGGCAACTCAGTTGGGGTTGCTGGAGGAAAGACGACGTTCTTTTCGTGAATTTCTGTTGAGGAAATTTAGAGGGCAGCAATTTGAAGCTGAGTGTAGTACGATCTTGCTGCCACCTACTTACATTTCTCGTGGTGATCACAAAGACTATATAAGAGAAATTAGGGCTCGTACGGAGACATATAGGCATTCTTTTTTTTCCTCGTTCTATTTGTGGGTGGAATAGGAAAGGAAGTGCCTAGTAGTGGTACAGTGTACCCTCCGCCACGCACCTTACGGTGGATTGCGGAGTATGTATGTAGATGTAGATTTCTGTTACCTTACTCAAAGACTGCAACATGCATCGCAGAGTAGTAAGCTGTAGAAACAAGTGCAGAGAAACCAATGATAAAAACAAACCGGCAGAGAGATTAGTACTTAATGAAGAAGAAGAGAAAAATTGTGTTTTAAAGGCAGGATAAGCATATAGGCAATTGGAAAGCGACGATCCCAATTACTTTGGAGAGTGCAGTTGAAGTGTTCCTAGGGTTACCAGATGTCCATCTGCAGAAAAGAGGACAATTCTAGATTCATAAAAGAACCTCTCTCTCTCTCTCTCTCTCTCGTATTGACAACTCAAGTACTAGTGATGTCTCTAATGTATTATCAGAGTCTTACGCATCTTACGAAATTTGTTCATCTTCTTACAAATTAAGGAGCATGAAATGTTGAGACCCGTAGAACGAATTACAGGACAACATAGCAGTCAAGCCCTAATATTTCATCACTTCACCACTTGTAATTATCGTCTTAGTGCTGAACATTTTTTCCATTCTTATACTTTGCCGATCACCCCCGTTTTCATCTGAAAGTTTTTACGATGCATCATTTACGGAAACCATAGTACTGTTGACTGCAAAATCGAGACGAATTAAGTAACTGTAAAAATTATCTAAGCGTTCCTTGTTATAGTTATGTTCCCATATCGGATCAGACCGACGTGACTATATACATGATTAGCATCTAGGTTCTAGTGAGTGAATGGAATATGTAAGGCCTAGGAGAAAAAAGCAATGAATGAAATAAAAAGTTTATTTACCGTACAAAGACTCGCAGTTAATTATTAAAAACTACTCAGTTTTTAGGACGAAAGCTTTAAATCGATTTTTTCAAAACACTGTTTATGTTGTTACATCTCTTTGGTCCTAAACTGGCGAATGGTAAAACGCCAATGGTGACTGTGGCATCTGATCTTATTTGTATGAAGTTTTGAACAAGGTTTTAACTTATGTATAACGATCATTGCACTAGCTTTTGATCTTAAATTCATAAATGTGGTTGACACACATAGAATTGCCGTGTCCCAGCACGACAAACTGAAAGTCTTATTTTTGGGTGTCACACAACACTCCGACCAGAGAAAGGAGGGGGAGAGTTTCATATTATACTACGTGTATTGCACTGTCTAGCGTTGTTGCAGACGTATGTTTGTAAATAGCCGCCTCGAAGCTCGTATTCTGCGACAATTGCCATGCCAATTATTTCAATTGTTACTAAGTAGCTTGACCTCAGAGCAGCACGGCACAGAAACGAGGAAAAAATTACATTGTTTCAAAAACGGTTGAATTCTCTACCGTTAGTGATTGTGACAGCTCAGAGAGTTATATTTACACACTTTTAAGTTGAAGCATTGCACAACGTAAAAAAAGAGGGCAATTCCCCATTTTGTTAAAAACTCGGCGAAAATTGGCAATTGACACTAAATAAAGAAAAGTGTGAAGTAATACACATGACCACTAAAAGAAATCCGCTGAACTTCAATTACGCGATAAATCAGTCAAACCTTAAGGTCGTAGATTCTACCAAATAAATACCTAGGAGTTACAATTACGAACAACTTTGACTGGAGAGAACACATAGAAAATATTGTGGGGAAGGCGAACCAAAGGTTACGTTTCATCGGCAGATCGCTTCGAAGATGCACCAGCTCCACCAAAGAGACTGCCTACATCACACTTGTGCGTCCTCTCCTGGAGTACTGTTGCCCCTTGTGGGACCCTCACCAGGTGGGACTGACGGAAGACATTGAGAAGGTTTAGAGAAGGGCAGCTCGTTTTGTTTTGTCACGTTACGGGGGGGGGGGGGGGGAGCGTCACGGAAATGTTGCAAGAATTGGGGTGGAAATCATTAAAAGAAAGACGTTATTCATTGCGGCGTGATCTGTTTGCGAAGTTTCAATCACCGACTTTTAGTTCTGAATGTGAAAATATTTTGCTAGCACCCACCTACTTAGGGAGACATGACCATCCCAATAAAATAAGAGAAATCAGATCGAAAACGGAACGATTTAGGTGTTCTTTCTTCCCGCGCGCTATTAGAGAATGGAACGGTAGAGAAAAGTTATGAAAGTGGTTAATGAACCTCTGCCAGGCACTTGAACGTGATTTGCAGAGTATCTATGTAGATGTAGATCGTTTTAGGGTCCAAAAATGAGAACATGTCCGGCTGGTAACCCTAAGTTCCGTCTTCCTCTGCTGAACCGTCTGTTCGTCCCGCCGTCCCTATGTGGTGGGCCGGACATGCCCTGGAAAGCACAGTGACTGGCGGACAGAGATTTGTCGTAAGACAGCGACGAGTGGTGGGCGTAAATTGAGCGCCTGCCCCGACCGTCGTTTGTTCGTCCGCCGTGTGCCCCCGGCATAATCAGGAAGCAGACGTCGCCCACTATTAGTATTTATGGCTGCCCGTGCTATGTGGGTGGTTCCTGCCGGCGCTGTTTACCCGGCCGAATTCTTGCCAGTCATTGCGATTGTTACTGGATCAGTATTAATGCGGCGGGCGGACGAGAGCTGTTAGAGGAACAACCTCGCCCCTCACGCACCAACGCCGTCCTTCTGTTCTCTTGTACTGTAACGTCTCAGCGACATGGCCGAAAACAAAGAGTAGACAACAGTCTTGAATGAGAGATGAAAAGGGATACAATAAAAATTAAAAGATTTATGTACTCAAATTACTCGCAATATTATTGTATCAATATAAAGACAAAAACCAAAATAAACGATTTAGGGGAAAATCTAAGTAGCCCTTCATCAGTAAACACTTCCGGGCTGAGTTGCCGTGGTCGATCTATAAAACTTCTTCTCCCTGTAATTGCAAATTTTTTCATGGAATATTTTGAACATCAAGCACTGCAGTCGGCCAAAAAAAGACCCTCAAAGTGGTATCGATATGTCGATGATACCTTCGTAATATGGAATCACGAGGAAGAGGATCTGAATGATTTCCTGGTGCATCTAAATAGCATCAACCCAAAGATCAAATTCACCATGGAGAAAGAGAATAATGGACAACTCAACTTCCTGGATGTTTCAGTTATTAAACGGGCGGATGGGACCTTAGGCCATAAAGTCTATAGGAAAGCCACACATACTGATCGCTACCTCCATAAAAACTCAAACCACCACCCTAGGCAAAAGAGAGGGGTCATAAAAACGCTAGTGGATAGAGCCAATAACATTTGTGAACCAGGCTACTTACAGGAAGAACTAAACCACTTGCGACAGGCCTTTGCGAAAAATGGTTACACAAATAGCGAGATTAACCGAGTACTTCACCCAAGCAGTAAAATGCACAAAAACAGGAGACAGCAACAACCATCAGCTGGAAAAGTATTTCTTCCGTTCATTCATAACATCACGAATCGCATTGGAAAAGTACTGGCCAAGTTTCGGGTGGAGACTATTTTCAGACCGACTAAGAAAATTAGTGAATGCCTTAGATCAACTAAAGATGCTCGTCATCCCCTGGCCACACCAGGGGTATATAAAATTCCGTGTAGTTGTGGCAAAGTTTACATAGGAACCACAAAAAGAAGCATTAATACACGTTTGACAGAGCATAAAAGAAATTGTCGCTTGGGACAGATCGACAAATCGGCAGTGGCGGAACATGTTTTCACGGAAGGAGATCACGAGATAAAATTTGGTGAGACAAGTGTGCTGGCGAGGACGTCACACTATTATACACGTATGTATAGGGAGGCAATTGAAATCCACAAACATCAATACAATTTTAATCGTAAAGAAGAAGGATTAAAATTAGACAAGATATGGCGATCGACGTTGCATCAATCACATGACAATCGATTGCTCGCAATCGAGAGAACAGGCGATAGCCAGAGACAGCCACACATCGACGCCACGTGACGTGAGGTGGCGCCCTCTACGATCTTATATAAGGAGCGGCCTCAGCCCCCGAAAGCCAGTCGTCGACTCAACCTCGGAAGATGTTCTCTGTAGTCGAGAACGAAACGTCAGGGAGAAGAAGTTTTATAGATCGACCACGGCAACTCAGCCCGGAAGTGTTTACTGATGAAGACGCCGGCCGTGAAAGCCTAAGTAGCCCTCTTACGTTGTTTGCAGATGACGCCGTCATTTACCGTCTAGTAAAATCATCTGAAGATCAAAACCAACTGCAGAACGATCTGAATAAGGTATCAGTATGCTGTAAAAATTGGCAATTGACTCTAAATAATGAGAAGTGTGAAGTCGTCCTCATGAGTACGAAAAGCCGCGGTGGAGTATCCGAGCGGTCTAAAGCGTCTCGCTGCGGAGCGCGCGGTTGCTCGCCGTGGAAGTTCGGTCCTCCCTGGGGTATCGGTGTGTGTGTGTTGTCCTTAAGTTAGTTTACCTAGGTTTAAGTAGTTTGTAAACTACGGACTGATGACCACGCAGTTTGGTCCGATAGATTTACAAACATTTGAACATTTTTTTGAGTACGAAAAGAAATCTGTTAAACTTTGTTTACAAGATAAATCAATCAAAAGTGAAGGCCGTAAACTCCACAAAATACCAAGGAATTACTATTACTTCAGACTTAAATTGGAAAGAACTCGTAGATAATATCGTGGGAAAGGCGAACCAGAGACTGCGTTTTATTGGCAGAACCCTTAAAACATGCAACAAAACTACAAAAGAAACTGCATACACTACGATTGTCCGTCCATTTTTGGAGTATTGCAGCCCAGTGTGGCATCCTTATCAGGTGGGTTTGACGGAGGACATCGAAAAAGTCCAAAGAAGGGCAGCTCGTTTCGTATTGTCACGGGAGACAGCGTAACGGAAATCATACAGGATCTGGAATGGGAATCATTACAACAACGGCGCTTACCGCTGCGGCGTGGCCTACTTGCGAAACTCCAATCGCCAGCATTCTGCTCCGAATGCGAAAATATATTATTGACTCCCACTTACATAGGTAGAAATGATGATCAGAATAAAAGACGATAAATCAGAGCTCGAACAGAGAGATTCAGGTGTTCTTTCTTCCCGCGCGCTATTCGAGAATGGAATGGGAGATAAATAATATAACTGTGGTTCGATGAACCCTCTGCCAGGCACTTAAATGTGATTTGCTGAGTATCCCATGTAGATATAGATGTAGATGTGAAAATCACTATTTTTATCTTTTATTTTTTCAAGACAACCGGTTTCAACCCTCAGTGGTGTCATCTTCTTGTCTCCTACAATTGACATTTAACTACTTATTAAAGCGTTCCACTTGTAATTTTGGAGTGTTCTGCTTGATGTTCAGATATTAAATCTTGTGCTACTGGATAGTCAGATATAAGATGGATGGCTGGTCAAAATTAAAACACTAACATAGACATAAGAAAAGAACCATACTTCTGGCTGAGCATCTCCATAAAACTCTTTACTTATGTTTATTTTACTGTCTAAATTTCGACCAGCCATTCATTTTATTCTGGCTATCCACCAGCATAAGATTTTATATTATCAACCAGAACACCTTCCAATGTCGGGCTCTTTAATTAGCAGTTAAATGCCAATTTTAGAAGACCAGAAGATGAGACCATTGAGTTTTGAAACCGGTCGTCTTGAATAAATATGAGATAAAAATTATATTAAAAGACTAGCTATAAACCCGGAGTTGCCCGGGTATTTATTTATTCTACACTCTCGTAGTCCACCTCCCCTTCCCTCCTCTATCTGCATTCATCTGTTTCTTTCCCATGTCTCTGTTCGTTTCCACCTTTCCCTTTCTCGGAAATGTTTTTTGCAAGGCACCCTCTGTCATGTACCATACGAACTTGTATGTATCTTGTGACCTTCCTCTTGGTATAAGTGTCGTGTGTGCAAAAATTCATCAAGATCTGAGAAAACCTATTCATTTTGTCAAAGTTCGTATGTTAAATACCCTCCACCGAGCACCGAACGAAATTTTATACAGACAGTGACATTCGTCTTGTTTTTATGGTGCAAAATTTCATAAATATCGGAACAAAACTATAGATTTGTATGCAATAGATTCACAGAGTCACATTAAAAAACGCACTTTGTTGTTGTTGGTTTTTGGAAGGGACTAAACAGCGACGGTTATAAGTCCCCGCACTTTGTTGTTCTCAAATTTTCCAGTTTTATTTCATACAACCTGTGCTCTGAGAATAACGAAAACAAAAAAACAAAAACAATAAAAAAGTATCTGTGAAATCGGTCTAGCCGTTCTCAAGTTATGGGGCGACAAACATACTTAGGGATCCGTTTTTATGTTGCA
This sequence comes from Locusta migratoria, assembly GCA_026315105.1. Classification (NCBI taxonomy): domain Eukaryota; kingdom Metazoa; phylum Arthropoda; class Insecta; order Orthoptera; family Acrididae; genus Locusta; species Locusta migratoria. Next base: position 840,051,417 of record CM048745.1, on the reverse strand, counting down.
AATTACCCTCCCCTATGCACCGTATGAAACTTAAGGCGGGAGGTCAGATAACTTGCATTTCAGGTCGAGTGATTTCCCACAAGCCACACATCACGCAGTTCCATGCCAAACGACGCCTCGCTTGTGTGGAGTGACGAATCACGGTACACAGTGTGGCGATGCGATGGTACGGTATGGGTACGGCGAATGCCCGGTGAACGTCATCTCTCAGCGTGTGTAGTGTCAACAGTAAGATTCGGAAGCGGTAGTGTTATGGTGTGGCCAGGTTTTTTTCATGGAGGGAGCTTGGACCCCCTGTTGTTTTACGCGGCACTATCACAGCACAGGCATACATTGAGGTTTTAAGCACCGCCTTGCTGTTGAAGAGCAATTTGCGGATGGCGCTTGCATCTTTCAACTCGATCGAGCACTTGTTCATAATACACGGCCTGTGGCGGAGTAGTTACGCGACAGTAATATCCGTTACACGACAATAACATCCTTGTAACACCCTGCACCGAGTCCTGACCTGAATCCTCTAGAAACGCTGTGGGATGTTTTGGAACGTCAACGTCATGCTAGTCCTAACCAACCTACATCGCTACCTCTCCCCAGTGCAGGGCTCAATGAAGAATGGGCTGCCATTCCCCAAGAAGCCTTCCAGTTCCTGATTGAGTAAATGCCTGCGTGACTGGAAGCTGTCATCAAGGCTAAGGGTGGGTCAACACCACATTGAATTCCAGCATTACCACTGCTAATGATGGTTACTCACTCCTGTTATCTCGCGTAATTCATTTTACTTCCGCTTGCTCGCCGTATCTCATGGACGTGTGGCATGAACAATATTCCGAAGATAGTTTTCTTTGTAATACGAGTGGGACTAGGACGATCAGCAGCGAAAGAAGACCAGGTTACGTGATGTCTCTGTAGGGCTTGTACACTGAGACTGAGCACGGTGGTAATGAAGCGGATGTAGCAGGAGTGATCAAGCGGGAAAAACGGTGGTGACCAGAAAGTTACAAAGGGCTGCGTAGGAAGCGGATACAGTGTGCAATCAAAAATGTCCAGACAGCCCAATGTAAACCTAAAATGACCATTTGATATCAAAAGTGGTGGACCAGGTACTACAGAAGCAGCCGAGGACTATTGTGTTGCCAGTGGAGAAGCAGTGACAGCAGACTGGGCGAGGTAGGAGAGCTTAGTAACTTAAAGAATGGAGTTCAAATGAAGAGGTGTGAACCGTTTTAACAGCTAAAACGGTCAAATCTGAATATGTCGCTTTGGGACGTGAAGCATTCATCGTCACCGCCTCCTAAAAAATTCAAGGCTGCGCCCTCAGCAGGCAAGGTGAAAATCAAATGTTTGTAAAGTCTATGGGACTTAACTACGGGGTTATCAGTCCCTAAACGTACAAACTACTTATGAACTAACTAAGACTAAGGACGACACAAATATCCATGCCCGAGGGGGGATTCGAACCCCCGACCGTAGTGGCCGTGCAGACCGTGACTGAAGCACCTCAGTCCCCTCGGCCACCGCGGCCGGCAGGCAAGGTGATGCTCTCCGTCTTTTTCGACGTCCGTGGTCCGATACTCATCGAATTCCTTGAGCACGGAAAAACCATTCACAGTGACTGTGAGAGTCTTCGTAGCCTACTCAAGTCCATAGGAACACACGACATGGGCTGCTTAGGGTAGGAACGATTCTGCTCCATCACGACACGCATACACACGTCTCCAGGGTCACACAAAGTGTACTGACCAAGTTTCAAGTAGGAGTAGATTGAGCATCCGGCCTACAGCCCGGACATATCGTTCTGTCCGCCCTGTCCGCTACAAAACATCCCAGAGGGAAGCCCATCAACGTGGACGAAGAAGGACGCATTAGAGGAATGGCTCTTGTCACAGCGACAGGAATTCTGGGAACAAGGAGTTCTTCGCCTCGTTAAACAGTGCGATAGTTGTGCTCAGGTCTGTGCTAATTACTTTTGAATAGTCTTCAATTACATCGACGGTGTCTTTTCGTAACTATATTTTACGGCATACAGTGTGCTTTTACTGATTAATATTGGAAATAATAAACTATTTGTCAGTTCTGAAATGTTTGTTCATAATTTCTGTAGTATTAATCATTAAAAAAAATCCCGAGGAACATGTAAATATCGATGTGTGGCAATATTGGTATTTTTCAGTTTATAAAATTGATAGCTCAAATAAATATCGATAAAATCCACAAACATATTTTGAAAAATTTTCCCATCGCCTACTTGGTAGGTCGTTGCAGTGACTTGGTACCGCCGGCCGTGGTGGCCGAGGGGACTGAGGCGCTCCAGTCACGGTCTGCACGGCCACTACTGTCGGGGGTTCGAATCCCCCTCGGGCATAGATATTTGTGCCGTCCTTAGCTAGTTCATAAGTAGTTTGTAAGCTTAGGGACTGATGATCCCGTAGTTAAGTCCCGTAAGTTCTACAAACATTTGAAATTTTTTTTGACTTGGTACCACATCTGTGCACACAGGTTGTCTGATTCTCGTAATCTGCGGGGAGAGGAGGGATGAGCTGTGACCTCACGTTGCCCCTCCCAGGTGTTTTCGATCGGTTCCAGATCTGTCGATTTGTGAGGCCAGCAACTCGTCACCGTTTCCTGGAACTACTGCAATCTGGTAACTTGGCGCATTATGTTGTAGAAAAATGTCGCTGTCTTTGGCAAACATGAACAACTGAATGTGGTCTGAAACCAGTGAACGACATTTCGTGTCCATTCCGAGCTCCACAGGAATAAAGACAGTGTGTGTTCCTGCGGAGCTGCTCAACCAATGTTCTCCCTACGCCCAGTCACTGGGCTGGTGGTAGCATTTCTAAACTCACGAACGATTCTCTTCTCCTGGTTTCATGCAGATTTTACAACGACCCTGACATGATCGGAGGCTCCTGTTCGTCTGTTCGCCCGATCTTCGTTTAGCTGTGTTCACCTAGATCTACATATATTCTCTAATTTGACCGTCATAGCTGTTAAAACGTTTCGCACCTCTTCATTTGAACACCATTCGTTAAAGTTACTAAGCTCTCCTACCTCGCCCAGTCTGCTGTCACTGCTTCTCCACTGGCAACACAATAGTCCTCGGCTGCTTCTGTAGTACCTGGTCCACCACTTTTGATATCAAATAGTCATTTTAGGTTTGCATTGGGCTGTCTGGACATTTTTGATTGTTTGCTGTACCTGCTTCCTTCGCAGCCCTTTGTACCTTTCCCATCGCCACAGTTTCTCCAGCTTGATCACTATTGCTACATCCACTTCATTACCACCGATCCCAGTCTCAGTGTACAAACCCTACAGAGACATCACGTAACCTGGTCTTCCGCCGCCGATCGTCCTAGTCCCACCCGTCCATTCCTCGGCAGGGGTCTCGGACAGGACAAAAACTACCCGCGGCGACGCGTGTGTCGATGTGGCCGGCTGCTGGCTATCTGTGATTCAGATCGGCGCGGCGGGCAACAGAGTCGTCAGTGATGGTGGAGACGGACCCCCCAGCTAGCGGCAGCCCCACGCAGGCAATTAGGCGCCCAATGGCCATCTCCGGCCTATTCATCGGCCGCGTCTACTCGCTCCGCCTGGTCGCCCGCTGCCACTAGCCACCGCCGCGTCTGCCCTCAACAACGAACGACGCATCCGAGACGTGCGGCGGAACGACCTCTTTGTACGGCGGAATGTGTGCTAAAACCTTATCTTCAAAAGCACTCGTCTTGTATAATTAGGGTTGAATGTGGCCGTGTCAGACTTCGTAATCCTTGAGGTGTCCACTCGCCCATAAAATTTATATAAAAATAAAATAAAATAAAATATGTTCATGTAAGATCTTTATATGTTGCAATATTTCAAAATCAGATTCTTGCGCCGAGGGAAGAAGTCTTTAATAGTCACTCTTGTTAAAATATTTCTAAGTTCTCTCATAGATAAGACGGTCAAAAGAAATTCTTCAGTTTGTGGTCGTTGCTACAGATAAAAAAATAATATTTCTTCAATGATTATCGATCAATGTGTATGATCGATTAACCAAAGTTATAAACAAAAACATTTATCGAAGTCTTCTTGACGTAACTTTCCCACCAATGAAAATTCATAAGAATCCTCCTTCAGATTGAAGAATATTTAAATTAAATCATCTGCTCATTTCATTAATATATTATTCATCGTAAAATAATTCTTCATAAATGATGTACTCTGACACTTTCGTCAAGTTTAAACACAATGACATTTATTGCTTTCTATGACTTTACATATGTAGTCATTGACAGACAAAAGGGAACTGACTTTTAAAATTTGTTGTTTTAACATAAAATGTCGATAATAATGTCAACTCTTGCGACGACAACCGCAAAGATCAACATCTTCTTGCCTCGTGACCGTCGACCCGCGACTTGATGTGGCCGGATATTTACTCCTTGGAATCGGCATCGAAGATGTTGCTCTCGTAGGTTAAATCGTCTCACAGCACATGAAACACAAAAAACATACAAATAACTTCTTTAAGAATCATATAACATTCAATATTTACGTAAAATTACTTAAGAACACAAACATAAGTAAGTTATCCTGCATAAACTGAGCTGACATGAGATAAGTAGCGGAGACAATAATCCGTCCCACTACAGACGCCACTGATAAAACGCAAATAAAATCCTGACACCACGCTACCTGCAATCACTCCACTCCTTATTTTTGTGGCGCTAGCACAGCAACCGTATAGATGTATTTATTACTAGATGTACATCTTCATGTTTTCGCGGCGCAATGACTGTTCAAAGAAGTTTCGGGCGTGCAGCCGCATAAAGTTTACTTCTTCTAATATTTCGGCTGAGAAACGTTCAGCCATCTTCAGAGACGAGTCGAAGAATCACGCTCCAGCACACGCTTCATGCTTATAAAAGCGCGGGCCGCGCTACTGCTCATGCGGCCACAGATACAACAAGGCGCCAAAGACGTTACTCGGCGGCAAGGAAGTACACGTATGTGTAAATGATGTCTGTGGACAGACAGACGACACGTACAGTCCAGGAAAGATGCACGGAACACCAGAGATATACCCGTCTTTTACAACCAAATAAATCGGCAGTGGCAGAGCACTGTATTGATACTGGACACTCCATGACGTACGAAAACGTCAAAATTTTAGCTTCCACTTCATCTTTCTGGGACTCAGTAGTCAAAGAAGCAATAGAAATTCGCTTGGGGACGAATTTAATTAACAGAGACTGTGGTATCAGTTTAGATAAATCTTGGAATCCGGCACTTTCTTTAATAAATTTACAAAGACACCGCCAGAGCACAGATCATAATACATTGATTTCTCCGCAGTAATCGACCATGCAGCCACAGACATAATTTACACATACGTGTACTTCCTTGCCGCCGAGTAACGTCTTTGGCGCCTTGTATCTGTGGCCGCATACGCAGTAGCGTGGTCCGCGCGTTTATAAGCACGAAGCGTGTGCTGGAGCGTCAGTCTTCGACTCGTCTCTGAAGATGGCTGAACGTTTCTCAGCCGAAATATTAGAATAAGTAAACTTTATGCGGCTGCACGCCCGAAACTTCTTTGAACATATTTATTACTAGCTTAAACCCGCGGCTCCACTCGCGTGTTGGTTGATTATGATAGATAAGCTGTCTTTCAGTAGTGTGCTATGAAACTGGTTTTTAAGGATGAAATGAAATACAATACCTGCTTTAGAAACAAATATTTTTAATCAACATTATCAGGAAAGTAAGTAGTGTAGATCAAATCACACGTAAAAATGCACTCGTTTCGAAGAATCCAATCACGAAATTCAACTATAATGATTGTAATAATATCACAGATCAATCACCTGATGTAATGCGCGAAACGTCAAATCGTTTTTCTTTTAAAGATTTGTATTAAAAAAAAATCTTTTTAGTGCTTTATTTATTTATTCTTATATTTCCTTATTCGTATGCTTATCCTTACAGAGAAAGAACTGAAGACATTGTAGCATGCATAGACCAAAGATATGGTCTGTGGCATCACGTTTCGCTGTATGTAACCTCCTTGCTACAGAGTCGCAAACGTCATATAATTAGACGACTTTCAACCACCATATATTCCACCCCCTTATAGCAATCGGCATGGAACTGGTATGGTGTACAACGGGAGACTTCAGACAACAATTACACACAGAACATTCGTTTGCGTTCTGTAGTTTTCGCTGCAAAGCGAAATATTAACACATACACACACGTAAATTTTAAAAACACCGATAACTTTCCATCCCAATATACTCCTTCTTTTATCATTATCAACCCCCAAGCAACAATGCAACCAATAAAACCGTCTCGAAAGAGTAAATATAATTTTCAAAGAGTAATTATTGTTCCGCATTTCGCGTTATATTCTTCACATTACTAAATATCTATCAGATCGCCATAAAACCGTGCCTAAAGCCTTCCCCGGGTAGACATTAGTAACTGTACAAATTTTTAGCTCTTTATGTCTTGTGGTTCAGACGTGATAAACGTACACCGAACAGACATTCAAATTTATAGATATAGATATTGGTGTGGTGTCTACGGACTTGTCCGAAAGAACAGACACCACACCAACATAAGAAGTATTTAAAGACGAAGACAGCGTTAGCTTCAATTACTTCACCGCAGATGCGGTCATACATTCGACCTCGCACGGGAATCTGGAATGGCGAGTGGAAGAGGGCATGAACGATAGGGGCGCTACAGCCATAGCGTGCGATTTGTGGAAGTTTAGGACGGACGGGAGGCGAGTACGGGTAGCGAAGTGGTTTTCCGGGCGCCGTGGCTCAGCGCGCTCGGTCAGAGGGCTTAACGCTCTCTGTGTTTAAACAAAAGCTGACCCCAAAAGACGTGGAACCAAAACGAACAATCACGATCAACGACCGCAAGGACAAGAACTTTACATAGAAAAAAATGCAAATGTAATAGGTATTTTGGTAAAAAACAGTCTTTGTTGCACAAAAGCGATGTTTCTCTTATTCTTTGAGTAAAGTTACCACATCTATTTTAATAATTTGCGCAGTTCTACCTTAGTGATAAGTAATTTTATTCGTTAAACTATGCTCTTCAGCGGTACTTATTAGTTCAATCTTCATTTGCCCCCACGCCAAACCGTGAATATGGTCATGTGGCCTGCAGGTTTAGCAGCACTTTCCCAATATCTAATATTTCTTGCTTGGGAAAAATTTTACAAATTTTTAGTTAACCCCTGTTTTTTCTAACAAGTTTGTAAATTCCCCCCTTTCAACATCTGATAATGCCCAAAAGAGGCGAAACGCGCCATGTATAAATAAGTGAAACAACGTTTTTGTGCCACCTACACTGTTTTTAACAAGACACCACGCTATGTTGTAAATCAGACGTAAACTCTTGATGGGGTTATGCGGCTATGACCACAGATAACACAGAAATTACTTTAATAGCTGAGAAGCCGCTGAAATACTGAACGCCCAGATTATGGCAATTTCTTTTATTCTTTGCCTACGCGTTTTGGGTAAGGCTCATCCTCAGAGCACCTGGCAAAAACGTACATAATAAATAATAGGCCTACAGGCAGAACTCCAAGACAAAACGACTCATACCAGAAGATTAAAACGGAAAATCATTACAGCATAAAATAACTGAATAACATTTGAAATTACGTAATGTCATTACAAGAAACCATATTAAAGACCATAAAGAAATATACAATGCTATTTTCAGTGAAATTCAAAAGGACAGTATAGTGATTCATGTCTAAACACACAAAATGAGAAATCAATATTAAAGCTTTTAAATTTTGATAAATAATAGAGGAAGAAAGTTTAGCTATTATGTAATCTGACGTCTTATAACTATATTCCTGATTTATTATTTTTCTCTATGTATACATATGTACTACAGAAATTTAGAAGGCGCTGCCCCATGCAGTAGGGGATTTCATTTCGAGCTCTTTCTGTTTTAGATCCTATTTCTCCTATCTTATTATTATGATCGTGACTCTCCCTATATAGGTGAGTGCTAACAAAATCAGTTCGCATTCGGAGGAGATAGTTGCAGAAAGAAATTTAGCATATAGATCTAACCACGAAGAATAACTCCTTCATTTTAATGTTTTACACCCCCCAACTATTGCATGATTTCTGTGACACTCAGATATCTCGCTCGCAATAATACGAATCGAACTGCCCTTCTCTGAACTTTTTCTATTTTCTGCGTCAGTCCCACCTGGTGAGGATCCTACACTCTGAAATAGAAAGAACTACTGTAATGTAGGCAGTTTCTTTAGTAGAACTATAGCATTTTGTGACAATTCTGCAAATGAAAGGTACTCTTTGATTCCTCTTCCAAACTACATTTTCTAAGTGTCATCTCCAACTGAAGTTCTTTGTATTTATAATTTCTAGCTAATTAATTGAATTTGCGGCGTTTTTATTTGACTCATTTCTGGTCCAGCTGCAGTTTGACGTAGTTATTTTCGTGGTCATATCGATGACTTCATACGTTTCATTATGTAAGGTAAACTGCCAGTTTTCCACTAAGCAGATATGTAAATCGTATTGAAGCTGCTTTCGATTATGGTGAATTTACTAATCGGTAAACGACTGCATCATCAGCGAACGGTCTAAGAGATTTCCTCAGATTGTCTCTTAAAATGTTTATACGGGGAAGGAACAGTAGACGCCGTATAACACTTCCCTGGGAAGTTACAATCGACTCTGTCCTTTCTGACAGGAAACCGCAAATCTAGTCGTACAAATTAGACAATATTCCATAAACACGCAATTTGATTTGTTAGGTACTGTTTCCACCCCCATGAACCACAGACATTGCCGAGGTGGGGTGGCTTGCGTGCCTCAACGATGCAGATAGCCGTACCGTAGGTGCAACCACAGCGGAGGGGTATCTGTGGAGAGACCAGACAAACGTGTGGTTCCTGAAGAGGGGCAGCAGCCTTTTCAGTAGTTACAGGGGCAACAGTCTGGATGATTGACTGAGCTGGCCTTGTAACATCAGCTAATGTGGCTTTGCCACACAGCTACTGCGAACGGCTGAAAGCAAGGGGAAACTACAGCCGTTACTCTTCCCGAGGACATGCAGCTCTACTGTATGAACATATGATGATGGCATCCTCTCGGGTAAAATATTCCGGAGGTAAAATAGTCCCCCATTCGGATCTCCGGGCGGGGACTACTCAGGAGGATGTTGTCATCAGGAAAGACAATACTGGCATTCTACGGATCGGAGCGTGGAATGTTAGATCCCTTAATCGGGTAGGAAAATTAGAAAATTTAAAAAGGGAAATGGATAGGTTGAAGTTAGATATAGTGGGGATTAGTGAAGTTCGGTGGCAGGATGAACAGGATTTCTGGTCAGGTGAGTATAGGATTATAAATACAAAATCAGTTGGGGGTATCACAGGAGTAGGACTGATAATGAATAAGAAGATAGGAATGCGGGTAAACTACTATGAGCAGCACAGTGATCGCATTATCATTGTCAAGATAGATACGAAGCCAACACCGACAACAGTAGTTCAGGTTTATATGCCAACTAGCTCTGCCGATTATGAGGAGATCGAAGAAATATATGAGGAGCTAGAGGAAATTATTCAGACAGTTAAGGGAGAGGAAAACTTAATTGTGATGGGAGACTGGAATTCGGTAGTAGGAAAAGGAAGAGAAGGAAAAATAGTAGGTGAATATGGACTGGGCAGGAGGAATGAAAGAGGAAGTCGCCTGGTAGAATTTTGCACGGAACATGATTTAATCGTAACAAACACGTGGTTTAAGAATCACAAAAGAAGGTTGTATACGTGGAAGAGACCAGGAGACACAGGAAGGTATCAGATAGATTTTATAATGGTAAGACATAGATTCCGAAACCAGGTCCTAAACTGCAAGACATACCCAGGGGCAGATATAGACTCTGACCATAACTTGTTAGTCATGAACTGTAGGCTGAAACTGAAAAAACTGCAGAAAGGTAGGAAAATAAGGAGATGGGACTTAGATAAATTGAAGGAAAGTGAAGTTCTGGAGAATTTCAGAGGGAGATTTAGGCAACAATTGACAGAAACATGGGGAAATAAAACAGTAGAAGAGGAATGGGTAGCATTGAGAGACGAAATAGCGAAGGCAGCAGAGGACATAATAGGTAGGAAGGCAAGACCTACAAAAAATCCTTGGATATCACAGGAAATACTAAATTTAATAGATGAAAGGAGAAAATATAAAAATGCAGTAAATGAAACAGGCAAAATGGAGTACAGACGACTAAAAAATGAGATTGACAGGAAGTGCAAAATGGCTAAGCAGGAGTGGCTAGAAGCCAAATGCAGATCTGTAGAAGAATGTATAAGAAGGGGAAAAGTAGATGCCGCCTACAGGAAAATAAAGGAGACGTTTGGGGACAGGAAGGGCAGCTCTACGAATATCAAGAACTCGGATGGGAAACCAGTTCTCAGCAAAGAAGGGAAAGCTGAAAGGTGGAAAGAGTACATAGAGCAGCTCTACAAAGGAAATGATCTTAGAGACGATGTTGTAGGAAGGGAAGAGGAAGTAGATGAAGATGAAATAGGAGATACTATACTGAGAGAAGAATTTGACAGAGCCCTGAAAGACCTAGGTCGGAACAAGGCCCCAGGAGTAGATGACATACCCGCAGAGCTCTTAAAGTCTCTGGGAAAGCCAGCCATGACAAAACTATTTGAACTGGTGTGTAGGATGTATGAGACAGGCGAAATACCCTCAGACTTTAAGAAAAATGTAATAATCCCCATTCCAAAGAAAGCAGGCGCAGACAGGTGTGAAAATTACAGAACCATCAGTTTGATAAGTCATGGTTGCAAAATTTTAACACGAATGATCTACAGGAGAATGGAAAAGCTGGTAGATGCTGACCTCGGGGAAGATCAGTTTGGATTCAGGAGGAACGTAGGAACCCGGGAGGCAATACTTACCTTACGTCTTATCTTAGAAGATAGATTAAGGAAAGGCAAACCTACATTTTTAGCTTTTGTAGATTTGGAGAAAGCATTTGACAATGTTGACTGGAATACACTCTTTCAAATTCTGAAGTCAGCAGGGGTAAAATACAGGGAAAGGAGAGTTATTTACAACTTGTACAAAAGCCAGACTGCAGTTATTAGACTCGAAGGGCATGAAAGGGAAGCATCAGTTGGGAAGGGAGTAAGACAGGGTTGTAGCCTTTCTCCGATGTTATTCAATCTGTACATCGAGCAAGCGGTGAAGGAAAGCAAGGAAAAATTTGGAATAGGGATTAAAGTTCAGGGGGAAGAAATAAAAACATTGCGTTTTGCTGATGACATTGTAATTCTATCAGAGACAGCAAAGGACCTGGAAGAGCAGTTGAATGGAATGGACAGTGTGTTGAAGAGAGCGTATAAAATGAACATTAACAAGAGCAAAACAAAAATAATGAAATGCGGTCTTAGAAAATCAGGCGATGCTGAAGGAATTAGATTAGGTACCGAAACAATGAAGGTGGTAGATGAGTTTTGTTACTTGGGTAGTAAAATAACATGCGATGGTCGTAGTACAGAGGATACAAAATGCAGAATGGCAATGGGAAGAAAAGCATTTTTGAAAAAGAGAAATTTGCTAACCTCGAGTATTAATTTAAGTGTAAGGAAATCTTTTCTGAAGGCATTTGTGTGGAGTGTTGCCTTGTATGGGAGTGAAACATGGACGATAAGCAGTGCGGACAGGAAGAGAATAGAGGCTTTTGAAATGTGGTGCTACAGAAGAATGCTGAAGGTTAGGTGGGTGGATCGCATAACTAATGAAGAGGTACTGAACAGAATTGGTGAGAAAAGGAATTTTTGGCATACCCTGACTAAAAGAAGGGGTCGCTTGGTAGGACACATTCTTAGACATCGGGGAATCGTAAATTTAGCATTGGAGGGAAGTGTGTGGGGTAAAAATCGCAGAGGGAGACCAAGATATGCGTATAGTAAGCAGATTCAAATAGATGTGGGTTGTCGTTCTTACGAGGAGATGAAAAGGCTTGCTCAGGATAGAGTAGGGTGGAGAGCTGCATCAAACCAGTCTCCGGACTGAAGACCATAACAACAACAACAACAGGTACTGTTTCAAAAGGCTTCCGGAAAATTATTAATATGGAATTAATTTGAGAACCCTTATCGATAGCATTCATTATTTCATGTGAGTAAAGAACAATATCCATGTTGACTATGGGTCTTCGAGATAGTTCATGGTGTCACAAGAAAGTACAGTTTTCAAAATCCTGCTGCAAACCGACGTTAATAATATTGACCTGTAAAATTGTGGATCACTGCTATTGCACGTCTTGGATGTCTACATCTACATCTACATCTACATGGGATACTCTGCAAATCACATTTAAGTGCCTGGCAGAACCACCTTTATAATATTTATCTCCCATTCCATTTTCGAATAGCGCGCGAGAAGAAAGAACACCTGAATCTCTCCGTTCGAGCTCTGATTTCTCGTATTTTATTCTGATGATCATTTCTACCTATGTAAGTGGGAGTCCGTCAAACCCACCTGATAAGTATCCCACACTGGGCAGCAATACTCCAAAAAAGGACGGACAAGCGTAGTGTCTACAGTTTCTCTACTACTTCTGTTGCATCCTTTAAGAGTTCTGCCCATAAAACGCAGTCTCTGGTTCGCCTTTCCCACGACATTATCTACGTGTTCTTTCCAGTTTAAGTGTGAACTAATAGTAATTGCGAGGTATTTTGTAGAGTTTACGGCCTTCACTTTTGATTGATTTATCTTGTAATCAAAGTTTAAAGGATTTCGTTTCGTACTCGTGTGAAAGACTCATAATTCTCATTATTTAGAGTCAATTTCCAATTTTTCCACTATAGTGATACCTTATTCAGATCGTTCTGCAGTTGGTTTTGATCTTTAGATAATTTTACTAGACGGTAAATGATGGGGTCATCTGCAAACAACTTAAGGGAGCTACTTAGATTTTCTCCCAAATCGTTTATGTAAATAAGGAACAGCAGAAGACCAATAACAGTACCCTGTGGAATGCACGATATCACCTTTGTTTAAATCGATGCTTTACCATCGATTATTACAAACTGTGTCCTCTCTGACGTGAAATCACCCACCCATTCGCAAATTTAGTGCGATGTACCATAAACGCGCAATTTGATTAAAAGCCGTTTGTGAGGTACAGTGTCAAAAACCTTCTGGAAATCAAAAAATACGGAATCGATTGCGAACCCTTGTCGATAGCACTCATCTCTTCGTGTGAGTAAAGAGCTAGTTATGTTTCGCATGAACGATATTTTCTAAATCCGTGTTGACATTGGATCAATAGATCATTCCGTTCGAGATAATTCATAATATTTGATTACAGGATATGTTCCAAAACCCTGCTGCAGATTGACGTCAATGAAATAGGCCTGTAGTTTATTGGGGTATTCCTACTGCCTTTCTTGAATATCTTTCGCCGAGCGAGCGATTATGTATGAAAACTAGGTATGGAGCTATTGCATTGTCAGCATGCTTCGAAAGGATCCTAACTGGTATACAACCTGGATAGAAATAATTGCTTTTGTTAAGTTATTTCAGTTTTTTTAATAGTCCAGGAATATTTACTTCTAAATTGTGCATGCCAGCAGCTGTTCTAGATTCGAATTGTGGATTATTTGATTTTTCTTCTTTGCCGAGGGATTTCGGCAAGTGTTTACAATTTTTCTTTAAGAGCACCAGTATCACTGGCATCACCATTGCTGTCGTAGTGAAGTTATTTATTGTTTTCCCGCTAGTATATTTTACATATGACTAGAATTACTTTCGATTTTTCACAAAATTTCGAGGTAAGGTTTCATTCTGGAAACTGTGACAAACATCTCACACTGAAGTTCACTCTAAATTTGGAGTTTACGCAAAAGACTGCCAGTGTCGAGGATTTTGTGTCTCTTGAAATGCGCCATGCTGTTTTCTTTGCTTCTGCAAGAAATATCTAACGTGTTTCGTGTACCACGAGGGTCGGCCCCTTCTTTTGGTAGTTTTTGTATAAATCTCTCAATAGCTGTCGACATTTTACTTTGAATGTAAGCCATATTCGAACTACATTGTTAGGTTCGAAAGACTGCAATAAATCAATCAAGAAAGCGTTATGAGAATTTTTTATCTTCTTTTTTTTTGTGTATAGATACATTTTTGTTTAACTTCTGGATTTAGGGATTTCGATATTCAGTATCGCTACATCTCTGCACTAATCCCTGTGTGTTTTGATGCTCCTTATTAGCTCCAGATTATTTGTCGCTAGAAGGTCAAGTTTGTTTTCACAACCATTGACTATTCTACTTTGTCCTTGAAATAATATCTAGAGGTAGTTTTGGAAGAATGCGTTCAGTACAATTTCGAACAATGGTATATGCTTGCCTTCGGTTTAGAAAATGTGTATTTGCCAACATAGCGATGGTAAGTGAAAGTACCACCAATTAAAATTGTATGCTTCGGGTACATTTTTGAAACTTGATTCAAGCTTTCTATGCACATTTCTGAAACCGAATTGTCTGAAACAGAACATCGGTTAACAGAAAGAATCAGTAATTTACTCCATTTTACAGGTATAACCCCTACCCACAACATGTCACAGAATTGTTTGATTTCGCTACAGGATTAACCGCTTGTGACTGCAATAAATACCAATTTTATTCAATCTATCTTTTCTGAACACCATTTGCCCCTTTTGTAAAAATTTCAGCTGAACTTATCTTCGACTTTAGCCAGCTATAATTTGTGCTTCAGTACTTTCTATTAGCGCTTTGAGCTGTGGTACTTTCACCACACAGCTATGACAATTTACAATTGTTAGACCTATAATTTTTAGATCTGTGTTTGCCCTATCTTTGACTCAGCTCTGTACCAGAGGTCTACATTCGGTCATGTCAACTCTGATGCTCATGGTGAGCTCTGCCTTAGTTTTGCATGCAAGACTAAAAGTCAACCATATCAGATAGCTGCCTAAATTGGAGATAACATATTCCGATCTAAAGAGCCACATAATGTTGGTACTGACATGACCGACCACGTACAGATGGTAACCGGAAGCATCCGTCCCACATCTGACATGACTCCATCCGGTATGCTACAAGAAGCACACATTGGCCTTCATCCCCTCCTTCGCAGCCACATCCCTTACAGGCTGCATTCTAATTTGGAGCTCCTAAGTTCAAGGATACCCCCCTCCGTGATATCCAGGATCTTGCATGCTGAGAGGTGACCTCAGGACAAAGTGACAACACCTGGCTCAGGAACATCATCCAGCACGTATAGTGTCCCAAACCTGTCAGTAAGATGAACCAAGGAGGCCTGTGGATCGGTCCTCTGGGAAGTATTTCGTTGGCTGCCATGGCCTGGGGCGAGTTTCAACGCGGTTACGGGTGGGGTGTTTGCTTCATTGCGTGCACTAACAAGGCTGGACGTCAGTTCGATCCCCATTGCCGGACCTCAATAGCGATGCCTATCGCCAGTAGCTTCCAGCTGTGCAATCGAGGTTAACAGCGCGTGAAGCAGGGATCGAAGTAAGTCAAGTCCTCTCCGCACAGCAGTCACATCCACTATCCATAACTACAGTACCTAGAGAAACAACCGGCTGCAAAGACGCTCTGTAAATTCAACCTCACTAAGGTAAACGGGAGATCTGTGCCAAGATGTTGGACTATCAGCAGTGGTCTATGAAATTATATGCCATAAAAAACGATTGTCGCGGTGAGGACGACGTACACAGCTCTTAAACTACACGGTTTTGAAAAGGGCGAGAATGGGCCAGTATCGAATAAAAAAATAAAAATATGTCGCTTCTAGTGAGAAAGCGGTTACGCCTACAAATGGAGATGTGCTCCGATTGTTAAGTATACTGTGCCAACTGCAACTCCCTTCAAAAGAAAAACAGAAATAGGTGACTGTTACGATCCATGTAGCTGAAGAATACATGAACCAGTAACTTATCGCGAATCTGAATCTAATATACTCGCGAGCACACGAGAAATTTAATAAACTAAAGGTAGAACGACGCAGGAAAGTAAAAAATTGTCGCGTCTCGTGAGAAGCCGGTTGCAAATGGAAAGTTCGCTCCGGTCGCGATGGCGGTCACTTAGCGTATATATGTACATATATATACAGGGTGAATCTAAATTCACGTACTCGGGCTTCGCGACGCGATTCCTCACATGCTAGCAATAAAAACATGTGTGTCACAAAATTTCGTCCTGCGCATATTTCGTGCAGTAAATGGACGTCAAAGATTTGTGTGTCCCGCACGTCACTGTGTTTCAGAATTACACTACTACACCAACAAACTTCTAGGGGGTGTAGGAGGTCTCTTGAGGAACAAAGTGAGCATAGAAACCCATGCCCGGAAATGTCATCCAATGACGCTACAGAGCGTCGAAGTTGCTGGAGGGGATGTCTAGTGGAAGCAGCTGGTGCCTGTAACTTGGACTCTCCGTACCGTCTTTGAATGCCGTACCCGGGCATGGGTTTCCATGCTCATTTAGTTCCTCAAGACGCCTAATACATCCCCTAGAAGTTTGTTGGTGTATTAGTGTAATTCTGAAAGACACTGACGTATGGACCACACAGCCATCTCAGTCTCTGCCGTCCATTTACTGGCGGAAATATGCGCAGGGTGAAATTTTGTGGCAGACATCTTCATTATCGGCAGGTGAGGAATCGCGCTGCGAAGCCCGAGTGCGCGAATTTAGATTCATCCTATATATATATATATATATATATATATATATATATATATACTAGCTGAAAACCCGGCGTTGCCCGGGTCTTTATTTATTCCTGCCCTGAGTTATTACTTCTCCTATCCCTTCTCTCTCTGTCGATCTCCATTTTTTTTAAATATCGTTATCGGAGAATATATAACAAATAATGACGTTTTCCTTTTCCGGGGCATGTTGTCTGAATGTGATCTATTAAAAGTAGATGTACTGTTATAATATGTGTAAAGTAACGCAATGTACATTTATCTACGAAGTTGAAATTACAATTAAATTAATGTAATTAATTTCACTAACTTTTGAGGAAATGTAGCTGATAAAGCGGAGCTGAAAAATATTCCTCTCATATTGCTGAAGTCTATGCACTTACCGTATATTAGGAAAGTAAGTAGTGCAGTTCAAATCATACGTAAAAATGTACTCGTTTCGAAGAAACAGATCATGAAATTCAACAATAATGATTGTAATAATATGACAGATCGATCACTTAATGTAATGTGCGAAACGTCAAATCGATTTTGTAAAAAGATGTATTAAAAGAAATTTCTTTTTTACTGCTTTATTTATTAATTCTTATATTTCCTTATTCGTATGCTTATCCTTACAAAGAAACTGCTGAAGACATTGTAGCACGCATAGACCATAGGTTCGCTGTATGTAACCTCCTTGCTTAAGAGCAGCAAACGTCATCGCTGGCCTTCAGTCCGAATTTTTTAATAATTTGACGGCTATCAACCACCATATCTTCCACCCCCTTAGAGCTATCGGCATGGAACTGCTATGGTGTACAACGGGAGACTTCGGACAAAAATTACACACAGACCATTCATTTGCGTTCTGTAGTTTTCGCTGCAGAGCGAAATATTACGTAATACACAAACACACGTACAATTTTATATAGGCTACACCGATAACTTTCCTTCCCAACATACTCCACCCTTTTATCATTATCAACCATGAAACAAAACTGCAACCAATAAAACCACTTTCAAAGAGTAAATATAAGTTTCAAAGATTAATTATTGTTCCGCATTTCGCGTTATATGCTTCAAATTAGTAAATATCTATCAGATCGCTATAAAACCTTGCCTAAAACCTCCCTCGGGTATAAATTAGTAACTGTACAAATATTTAAGTCTCTACGTCTTGTCGTTCGGACGTGATAAGCGTACACCGAACAGACATTCTCATTAATATATATTGATAAATAGGTGTCAAATCGCCATAACACCATGTCTAAAGCTTTCCCCGGGTAGACATTAGTAACTGTACAAATTTTTAGCTCTGTATGTCTTGTGGTTCAGATGTGATAAACGTACACCGAACAGACATTCACATTTATATATCCAAGACTTTTTGTTATTATTAGTCCCTTGGTTTTATCTGTTCAATGAGTAGCATTTTATAAGTATTAAATTTCAAACTCAATTGCAGCTCACAAATGCTGAGGTTCGGATGGTCTCGAGTTCCAGATGTTAGTCTGTCACCAAGATGGAGTTTTCAGGTCTCCTCCCATTTCTACCGTGACTTGGCGGCTTCTTTAGAATGTTTCGTATTGTTCTGAAAGGAACCCATCGTGGAATGGTATTGCAACTTCTGTCGTTTGCCAGTCACGGCGTCTCATTTTCCGCCGTTCTATTGCGACTCAACAGAGTGACGCATCTGCCATCTCGTGTCCGTTACAGGCTGCGGCGTACCAGCCAAATTAACAGCGTCCTCTGTCAGCCGTGAATAGGTGGACAGTCCCGTAGTGAACGACATGTGCTCCTGTCTCGCTGTCAGAGATGTAGCAGTAAATGTAGCGACAGCCTCTGCCTCGGTCCCCGTATTTGGAGCAGCAGTGTGCAATGCCTGAGAGCTGTCAGGCGCGCGATGGAACACAGCGCAGGTAATTAGCGCCGCCATAATGGCGGCCTTTGTGCTCCGCAGTCGTCATTACGGACTGGTAACTGGTGCAGCGGCCGCGGACACACCTGCGCGTCTGGGCCGCCGACACACCCAGCGTGCACGCCCACCGTGCCGAGGTTCCGACTACACAACGTCCACAGCAAACGCTGAGGAAGCTTTCCGAACGTCCAAGACAGTATCAACCAACACATGAAGGAATTTGAGACGTACAGGCATCAGTGGCAATTCAGATAAATCAGTGGCGAGGGTTGAAAATTTGTGCCCAGCCGGATATCGGAACTGGTGTAACCAAGCATGTTGGGATTTATTCCCATCTGCTTGCATTACTGAACCCCTCCATACCACTGTTGCATAATATACAATGTGAATGTCTGTTGGGTGTACGTTTATCACGTCTGAACCACAAGACATAAAGAGCTAAAAACTTGTACAGTTACTAATGTCTACCCGGGGAAGGTTATAGGCACGGTTTTATGGCGATCGGATAGCTATGTGTGTGTGTGTGTGTGTGTGTGTGTGTGTGTGTGTGTGTGTGTGAATGTCTTTTCGGTGTACGCTTATCACGTCCGAACGACAAGACGCAGAGACTTAAATATTTGTTCAGTTACTAATTTATACCCGAGGAACGTTTTAGGCACGGTTTTATAGCGATCTGATAGATATTTAGTAATTTGAAGAATGTTCAAAAATGTTCAAATGTTTGTATAATTTATGGGACTTCACTACGGGGTCATCAGTCCCTAAACTTACAAACTACTTATGAACTACTTACGAACTAGGACGACACAAATATCCATGACCGAGGGGGATTCGAACCCCCGACCGTAGTGGCCGTGCAGACTGTGACTAGAGCGCCTCAGTCTCCTCGGCCACAGCGGCCGGCATTTGAACAATATAACCAGAAATGCGGAACAATAATTATGTTTTGAAATTATATTTACTCTTTGAAAATGGTTTTATTGGTTGCATTGTTGCTTGAGGATTGATAATGATCAAAGGGTGGATTATATTGGGATGGAAAGTTATTGGTGTATATAAAATTCTACGTGTGTCTGTGTTAATATTTCGCTCTGCAACGGAAACTACAGAATGCGAACGAATGGTCTGTGTGTAATTGTTATCCGAAGTCTCCCGTTGTACACCATAGCTGTTCCATGCCGATAGCTATAAGGGGGTGGAAGATATGGTGGTTGAAAGTCGTCAAATTATAAAAAAATTCGCACTGAAGGCCAGCGATGACGTTTGCGACTCTATAGCAAGGAGGTTACATACTGTGAAACGTGATGCCACTGACCATATCTTTGGTCTATGCGTGCTACAATGTCTTCAGCTCTTTCTCTGTAAGGATAAGCATTCGAATAAGGAAATATAAGAATAAATAAATAAAGCAGTAAAAAAGAAATTTCTTTTAATACATCTCTTTAAAAAAATCGATTTGACGTTTCGCCCATTACATCAAGTGATCGGTCTGTGATATTATAACAATCATTATTGTTGAATTTCCTGATAGGATTCTTCCAAACAAGTGCATTTCACGTGTGATTTGATCTACACTAATACTTTCCTAAAAACGGTAAGTAGACTTCTGCAATCTGATAGGAATATTTTTCAGTTCCTTCAAAACCAGTTTCATAGCACACTACTGAAAGACAGCTTATCTATCATAATCAACCAACACGCGAGCGGAGCCGCGGGTTTAAGCTAGTAATAGGTATGAACGTAACTAGTCTATTATTATTTTCGTTTCCAAAACGTGTGTTATAATTTGTTGTAAAGTTACTAGCTGAAGTGTTTTTCTGTTATTTGACACCGGATTCATTTGTCTAATCAGCAAATATTAATTAATTCTTGCTAGAAGTACATTGTTAATTTTCAGATAGTGTGCTAATTAGTATTTCTGTTAAAGCTAGGTAAATGCTTTCCTCATAATGTTAAAGTAGGAATTAATATGTTTCACAAGTAATGTTAGGACAGAATGAAACTTTTCGCTCTGCAGCGGAGTTTGCACTGATATGAAACTTCCTGGCAGATTAAAATTGTGTGCCGGAACCGGGACTCGAACCTGGGACCTTTGCAAGCACTCTACCGACTGAGCTATCCCGACACGACTCTCGATGCCGCCTCACTGCTTTCTTCCAGGAGTGCTAGTCTTGCATGGTTCGCAGAAGAGCTTCTGTGAAGTTTGGAAAGTAGGAGGCGAGGTACTGGCGGAAGTAAAGTTGTGGGGCGGCATCGTGAGTGGTGTCGGGATAGCTCAGTCGGTAGAACCCTTGCCGGCGAAAGGCAAAGGTCCCAGGTTCCAGTGCTGGTTCCGGTACACAATTTTAATCTGCCAGGAAGTTTTATATTAGCGCACACTTCGCTGCAGAGTGAAAGTTTCATTCTGGAAACATCCCTTAGGCTGTGTCTAAGCCATGTCTCCACCATATCCTTTCTTTCAGGAATGCTAGTCTTGTAAGTTTCGCAAGAGAACTTCTGTGAAGATTGGAAAGTAGGAGGCGAGGTAATGGCGGAAGTAAAGTAGTGAGGCGGCGTCGTGAGTCGTGTCGGGATAGCTCAGTCGGTAGAGCTCTTGCCGGCGATAGGCAAAGGTCCCAGGTTCGAGTCCCGGTTTCGGCACACAATTTTAATCTGCCAGGAAGTTTCAATGTTTGTACAGTTTTTCCCTCTTTAGTTTCTGTATAATCACCATTAATTAGAAGTAATAGTTTGAAAAAGCTATTATATTTGGATAGGAAATACTATTCATTTAACCGAGATTTGTATATTAATTTACTCAGTTTTATTTACGATATTTTTACTATAGCCATTTGTATGTAACTGTTTACTTTTCCATTATAATTAATTTAATGTACGTAATTAACAATACGCAATTTTCAGTGGCATTGTTGGGGTAATACAAAAAGGATGCGCTCGCGGCATGTATCAGAGTATTGTTTCATTCGTTGTCTGACGCAGAATCTACTTTAGTTGAGAGCATTGTTTAGTCAGTTATCAGAGGCAGAAACTATGTCAGTTCCGAGTACTAGTTATTGTTTCGGTAGCGATCCGATGCAAACGTCACGTCAGTTTGGACTTTAAATTTGATTAATTATGTAAAAGTTCATCAGTGCAGAAAGTACATCTACCATGATAAATTAATGTATGTGCCACATTACTATGTACACCGAGAACTTTTGTATTCCACACACGAACTGTGTTGCAAAGTCATATTATTGATGTGTGGAAAGTGAATGCCTGGTATAAATGGTTGTAATTAACGAGAAATGGGGACAATTGGGCACTAATAATAAATCGTTAAAGTGTCGAAGAACTGTAATTCTGTGCGTTGTCTACGTTATTTGTAATGAATGGCTGCGGCGGAGTGGCCAAGCGCATTGAGGCGCTATGCTACGATGCGCGAGGCCGCGCCCCGTCGGCGGTTCGAATCCCCCTCTTGCATGGATGTTTATGTTGTCCTTAATATAAGGTTGTTCATAAGTTGTTTCCAAGTTCAGGAACTGCTGATGAACTCGCAGTTAAGTCTGTTAAGCATAACAAACATTTGAACATTTGTAGTGAATTATAGGGATGGGAAAAACCGACCGGTTAAAACCGATACCGTTATTTTAGTTTTGAATAAGGGTTTTTCCGGTATTTATTTGGTGTCGGTTGTAACCGGTTTTTTCTAGTTATTGCCAAGAACCGGGTAACAAAACCGGTACGACTACTTCTTGTAGTAGTGGTTCAAAATGTGTTTGTTTTTATTTTTTTTATTTTTATTTTTTATTTTTTTTATTTTTTTTTTTTTTTTTTTTTTGTAAATAATTTTAAAAAGTTAAAACTAGTAGGGCTATTCCTAAAATTTCCACTGCTGTGAAACATTAGGTCATCGCAATAACTAAGAAAAGCGATCAGTGATAATTTAAGTACAATCCCGGCAGTCAGAAGAGCGCAACAAACGCGTGGCATAAGAACTGGTGCAGCTAATGAGGCATCGATGCACCTGTTGCCTTGTGGCGTGACCTATTAGACGACGCGCGTGCACCGGCAGTGTACATGACTTGCTTTCGTCTGGTCATGCGGCAGTTCCTTGCCATCCTGGGTGTGGAAGTACTTCACGAAGTACGGGAGCAGTGAGATACAATGCTCCATTTGCTTTAGAAAGCTGGAAACGGGTGGAGGTACTACGAACATGCTATGTCATTTAAGGAGAAAGCTTCCAAAATGTTCCTTGGAAGAGAAGGTAAATTCGGTTCATGTACCTATTACATAAGTGATGTACTCTAAGCTTGGAGTAATAACTTTTAGCCGGCCGCGGTGGCCGAGGAGATTGAGGCGCTTCAGTCACGGTCTGCACGGCCACTACGGTCGGGGGTTCGAATCCTCCCTCGGGCATGGATATTTGTGCTGTTCTAGTTCGTAAGTAGTTCATAAGTAGTTTGTAAGTTTAGGGACTAAATGTTCAAATGTTTGTAAAGCATATGGGACTTAACTTTTGTGTCCCAACTTCGTCGCCGCTTTTGTGTCCCAGCCTCGTCGTAGGTGTCGGTGGCCGAGTGGAATGAGACCGACACGCTGGTGCAGGTACGGAGGGGAGCAGCCAGAAACTATAAACACTCGAGTAAATTAGAAAGAGATATATATTGCACAGAATGTAACAATACTTAACTTTTACATAGTACTGCAGAATGTTGATACATAGTTGTTAGAGGCCTGCCTAGTGCCTGTACGATAGCAAAGTCTTCAATGGTGCCTATCTGATTACGAAGGTCCTAACTCGTTGCTATCTCAGTCCGAAGTCCCCGATGTCTTTCCGTGGTGGCCACGAGCGGGGTTGCAGCAGAGGGCGCTCGTGGCTGTCGTGAGAACGCCGCGCCGTGTGTGCATGGCGGCGCGCGGCGAAAGCAGGTGGCGCGCACTTTGTACTTGTGCGACACCACACCCCTCCCCCCCAAACCGCCGCGCCGTCGTGGCGTAGGGCTGAGGGCCACGGCGACGGCACTGGGAGGAGGGCCTGAGCGGGGGCGTTACTGGTGGGACGGGCGTCGTAGCTGAGGCTGGGATCGAGACGCCGTCCGCGCCCCGGCATCTGCCTTGAGATCCTCCAGGGAACCCGCCGAAACCTGGGGAAGG
Organism: Locusta migratoria; assembly: GCA_026315105.1. Taxonomy (NCBI): domain Eukaryota; kingdom Metazoa; phylum Arthropoda; class Insecta; order Orthoptera; family Acrididae; genus Locusta; species Locusta migratoria. Next base: position 840,027,626 of record CM048745.1, on the reverse strand, counting down.
GCGCCCGCCCCCGCCCAGAGGGAGCAGGTCATCTTCTTCTGAGGTGCGTGGCCCAAGCTGGGGGGGCCCGCACGGTCCCGGAGTCCCTCTCGGTGACGCTGTCATCTGCGGCGGCGACAGCGGCGGCGACGACTGCGTCGGCGGTACGTCGACGTCCATAGGGACTCCGGGAACTTTGCTATCGTACAGGCACTAGGCAGGCCTCTAACAACTATGTATCAACTTTCTGCAGTACTATGTAAAAGTTAAGTATTGTTACATTCTGTGCAATATATATCTCTTTCTAATTTACTCGAGTGTTTATAGTTTCTGGCTGCTCCCCTCCGTACCTGCACCAGCGTGTCGGTCTCATTCCACTCGGCCACCGACACCTACGACGAGGCTGGGACACAAAAGCGGCGACGTAGTTGGGACACAAAAGTGGCGACGAGGATGGGATCCAAAATTAACTACGGGGTCATCAGTCCCTAAACTTACAAACTACTTATCAACTACCTTATACTAAGGACGGCACAAATATCCATGCCCGAGGGGGGATTCGAACCTCCGACCGTAGTGGCCGTGCAGACCGTGACTGGAGCGCCTCAGTCTCCTCGGCCACCGCGGCCGGCTTTAGGGACTGATGACCCCTTAGTAAAGTCCCATAAGCTGTACAAACATTTGAACATTTTTTAATAACTTTTAATGTATTACAATATTGTTATGCTAACAAGTTTTATTAATGTGATTCCTTGAAAGTGAGGGGCTTTTTTAATAACTAATATGGGTTTATGTAACATTGATCATGTCGTTACTCGCGAGGTAGCCATGCGGTCTGAGGCTCCATGTCACGGACTGCGCTGCTGCTCCAGTCGGAGGTTAGAGTCCTGCCTCCTCCACGGTCATGGGTGTATATGTTCTCCTTAGCGTAAGTTAGTTTAAGTTAGACTAAGTGGTTTGTAAGTCTAGGGACTGATGACCTAAGCATTTAGGTCTCATAAGAACTCACGCCCATTTGAACATTCTTTGATCATGTGGTACAGAGCTTTCCTAGTTCAATTTGCGTAAATTTACTCTGACAACAATCATACTGTTAGTCAGAACTGTGATTTTATTTTTCTAAATACTTCTGCAGCACCGGTTGAAGTTTATTTACTGACTGTAACTTATATATATATTGTGTATATAACGAGATATTCGTATGCGCTTGCTCACAAGTCCAACTTACGGAGTGGTTGGCTCAATATTCGCAACTGCCGGATGGAAATACTAGACCAGTACATCTGTATGCTTCGTATATCGCCTTCTACGGACTCCTGGCTAGGCTTATATACACTCAAGAAGGCGTAGTATTGGGAGGGGATCTTACAAAATATGGAAAGACTAGTGATTTGACTTATAACGTAAATGTACCTAGATTTTAACTAAATTTCGTGAGTTTCGGTTTCGGTCGAAACTAGAAGAACCGAAAATTCGATTACGGGTTGTGTTTCGGCTGCAAAATATGTTTCGGTCTAACTCTCCTGGAAATAATAGCAATAAAAAACCGAAAACCGGTTATTTAAAAAACCGGTTATCTTGAGCAATTTTTACGGTGCGGTTAAACTGGAGATGAAAAGAACCGGTATAACCGAAAACCGGTTGTTTCAGCGATAACCGCCATCCCTAGTGAATTAGTTCTCCCCTCATGAAATTCCAGCTACCTCCTACCAGTTATCGACGATCATCAAGAACTTCGAGAATCATCGATCAACGACCAAGTACGTTACATTGGGTCTCCTATTTACGCGTTGACCACTACGCCACTAGGACACAGCGATCACCGCGTCTGCAAGGGAAGCCCTAGCACACTTCCGGTTAGACGCAAATTCTCAAGGTATTCACACAGTACATTACACTAACGGCATTCCGCCGATTCGCGTAAGAGTTAGGTCCTAGTGCGTATCGGCGGTGAAGAAAGGATAGATGGCCGAAATAACAAACAGCACATCATTATATAAGTACGCTAAGACGACACTGAGAGTACAGAGTTTTAATATTAATGATTTAAAAAGGCCAATGAAACGTACATAACTCGAAAGGTGGTTTGTCATATATGTTGCGAATATGAAAATGATACTCCAGATTCTCCATACGTTTTGCCACTATATTATAACCCATTGTAGGTGGCATACCGATACATGTAAAATTATCTCAGTCAACGAACGACGAAGAACAAAGAAAAAGAAATGGTCAGTTAGTGCTTGGAGTTCCAATCTTAAGGTTCCAGGTTCGATTCCCATTGCTCCCCCCCTTTTTTTAATTCTTTGTAAGTTTTAAATATAGTTCGATCCTTTTATGGCTTGAAATGTTATATTTGTGAACATAGAGAACAAGGACATTTGGCGAAAGATGAAAGGATTTTTGCGAAGAAGTTGTTTTTACTGAAGTTTTGTAATGTTAAATTGTGAAATAAAGCAATTAATTCCCTCATTTGTGTCTTTCATTCTCTCATGTTGCCCTTTCTTTCACCTGATGTCATAGCATTCACATGAAATTTACAGTGATCAATAAATTCCAATTACATTAATTTTTTAAAATAATTTTCATGACTTTGCAAACACAACCAGTCGAATTTCGTCCACAGGCAATACTAGTATATATAACTGGTGCGTAGAAGGCCGTCTGAAATAACAGACACTTTCTGTCTACGAGGGTGGTTTGAAAAGTACTGCCGAGGCGTAATAGCCGTGCGCGCTGAGGCGGAGGTTCAAGTCCTCCAGTGAGCAGGGGTGTTTCTGTTGTTCAAAGGCTTAGTTTAAGCAGTTTGTAAGTTTATGGACCGATGACCACTGTAGTTAGGTCCCATAACTTTGGAAACATTTGAACATTCGAAAAGTTCTCGCCAAGCAATACATCTACATCTACGTGGGATACTCTGCGAATCACATTTAAGTGCCTAGCAGAGGTTTCATCGAACCACCGTTATACTATTTATCTCCCATTCCATTCTTGAGTAGCGCGCGTGAAGAAAGAACACCTAAATCTCTCCGTTCTAGCTCTGATTTGTCGTATTTTATTCTGATGATCATTTCTACCTATGTTAGTGGGAGTCAACAATATATTTTCGCATTCGGGGGAGAATATTGGCGATTGGAGTTTCGTATGTAGCCCACGCCGCAGCGATAAGCGCCGTTGTTGTAATGATTCCTATCCCAGATCCTGTATCATTTCCGTAACGCTGTCTCCCCTGTATCGTGACAATACAAAACGAGCTGCCCTTTGGACTCTTTCGATGTCCTCCGTCAAACCCACCTGATAAGGATCCTACACTGGGCAGCAATACTCCAAAAATGGACGGACAATCGTAGTGTATGCAGTTTCTTTAGTAGTTCTGTTGTAGCTTTTAAGGGTTCTGCCAATAAAACGCAGTCCTTGGTTCGCCTTCCCACGACATTATCTACATGTTCTTTCCAATTTAAGTCTGAAGTAATAGTAATTCCAAGGTATTTTGTGTAGTTTACGGCCTTCATTTTTGATTGATTTAACATTTAACGGATTTATTCTCGTAGTCATTTGGACGACTTCACACTTCTCATTATTTAGAGTCAATTGCCAATTTGTACACCATAGTGATATCTTATCCAGATCGTTCTGAAGTTGGCTTTGATCTTCAGATGATTTTACTAGACGGTAAATGATGGCGTCATCTGCTAACAACCTAAGAGAACTACTTAGATTTTCCCCTAAATCGTTTATGTAAATAAGGAACAGCAGAGGACCAATAACACTAACCTGTCGAACGCCCGAAATCACCTCTGTTTTAGGTGATGCTTTACCATCGATTACTACAAATTGTGTCCTCTCTGACAGGAAATCCCCTATCCAGTCGCAAATTTGGGGATATACCATAACCACGCAATAGATCACATTCAAATACTTGTAAATCTATGGGACTTAACTTCTCTGGTCATTTATCCCTTAGGCTAACGAACTACTTAAACTAAGTTAAAGTAAACTAAGGACAACACACATACACCGATGCCCGAAGGATGACCGAACATCGGTCGGCGAGCAACCACGCGCTCTGCAGCAAGGCGCCTTGGAACGCTCGGCCACTCTACCGCGACGAACGCAATAGTAGACAGGACTTACATCACTCCACTCACAGTTTGTTTTAAATTATTAAATGTAGTCTCCTGGGAAATTAATGCACTCGGTCCAACCGCGTTCCAGTGCCTTGATTCCATCTCGAAAATGACATTCCTCCAGGTGTGCAAAATATTTGTCGACTGCGGCTGTCAGTTCATCGGTTGAAGTGAATCTTCGTCCACCAAGAAACATTTTAAGTTTTCTGAAGCCATATCAGGCAAATGCGAGTGTGGCAACAACAGTTTCTTAGCTTAATTATTGTAATTTTATCATGGCGACGGCGCATGAGTTTGGGTGCGCATTGTCTTGATGGAACATGACTTTCTTCCTTGCTAAATTTGGCCTTATTTGGCGTATCTTTTATTGTAGTTTGTTCAGGAGGCTAACACCGTATTTTCCAGTAATTGTTTGCCCAGCGGGTAGATAATCTACAAATATAATCCCCTTCACTTCCGATAACACCAAGCCATGGCCTTTCCAGCCGAAAGAATTGTATTTGCTTTCTTTGATAGCGGAAAGTCAGCATGTTTCCACTACTTTGGCAGCGGCGGAGTGGCCAAGCGCATTGAGGCGCTATGCTGCGATGCGCGAGGCCGTTCCCCGTTGGGGGTTCGAATCCCCCCTCGGGCATGGATGTTTGTGTCGTCGTTAGTATAAGGTAGTTCATAAGTAGTTTGTAAGTTTAGAGACTGATGACCCCATAGTTAAGTCCCTTAAGCTTAGCAAACATTTGAACATTTTTTTTGCCACTACTGTGACTGCTGTTTTGTCTCTGAGATAAAGAAGTGCGCGCAAGTTTCATCTGTGGTGACAAACCGGCGCAAATAATCTTGTTCTATTCTCCTAAAACGGACCAAACATTATTCCGACATGTCCATTCTAATAACAAATTCGTGACAAAACTGCTTTGTAAAGTTAGAATAGGCCTTCTCAAAAATTGTTACAATAGTCTTCTGTTTCATTAAAACTCAAAGGTGATTCTTCCTCGATCACTGTTACTATGCAGTAGTAGAATATTTAGAACAAGTAAAGAAACGAACCTGAAGCAATATTGTGTCACGTCTCCCACGTGACGCTGTTGCAAGTAAATCTGTTCTCCATCTTACGTCTTACTCTACCCTGAGAACTCTAATGGTAGCCATGTTATTAACTGACATTTAATGACAACAAACCGCCTGAAGAACAATGTGTCGTTGCCTTGAAACCGAAATTTTTCATAACACGAAAATACTTTAACCTCCAATAATACTTTTCTGCTCTGTCTACACAACAAATATTTCTTATAACGATTGGTTCCCGAGATATCCTCAGTTTACTCGGTTGCTCTGACTTCCTTTCAAATGACATAATTATATTCATAAAAACTAAGTTATAAATGTAAGAACCACCACATACGTGCTTCTCTGCTGACAGTCAATTTGGCGTCTCTGAATCAGAAAGAACCCAAGGCATGGACATCCTTCCTGTGACGTAGACGACTTTCTCGTATCTCATTGGTGGAAATTCAGACGCACTTTCGGAATGTTTAACAGACTGTATATAAATGCTCGCTGATCTGCTGACAGTCACGAAAAGTACACAATCACATTCACACAATTTTCGCTCACGGCCTTCATCAGAAAAAGAAACACATACCTTTAACTTCACAAGAGTCGCGACATCAATCTTGGAGATAATTCTTTCATTTATAATTCTTCAATTAAAATGCGATGTACCCTTTCAGATAACACCTGGAAATCGTGAGAAATTTTACGCCCTCTATGAACACTTTCTACACTTTCACAGTGATTTCTAGAGTAGTGACACATGTTGGCCGATCATTGCGCGGATCATCATCTAAGCTCTCCCGACTACATTTAAATTTATGTGACCTCTTGCCAACAATTTAATATGAAGAAACAGAGTCCCCTTGTGTATTCTGGAAATAGGAATGAATGTCCTTTGTTTTCATACCTTTCTTCACGAACTACTTAATCACTCCTCTAGTCTAGAAGGGTTTTTCCGATCTTCGTAAGTCAATAAACTGAAAAACGCCAAAAACATATTTTCAAAAGGTAAGAAAAAGGAATGACTCAGAAAAACACAGACACTCACTCCAAACTCCTTACCAAAAGTGCGCAAGAAAATTGTTCCAGTATGTCCCGTCATTGACTTCAGAAATTCTCCATCTTATTACGTAGCTCAACACAAACACACACTACTAAAGAAAATATACACTTTTTAAAACATCGAGAATCTGGAAAACTCAGAGGAACTAATAGGCAGTAGCAAGAATGTGGACATACCAGACACAGCATCCTCATATTGTTTGATGTCACATCATTGTACCTCTGTATATCAATAAATGAAACAATTAACATCATCACACACAGACTACACCAACAGGGAAACAAACCAGACAAACACACATTGATGAAATAGAAATCATTCTCAGGAACATAACAGAACAAAATTACTTTGTTTTCAACAAAGACTTCTATTCCCAACAGGAAAGACTGTCAATGGAATCATCAATTAATGGCCTTCTAGGCTTCTAGCTAACATATCCATGAACAACTTGGAAAACAGAATTTTCAGGCACCACATCCAAAAATATTTGCAAAATCATATACTGGTAGCGTTATGTCGATGATATATTTGATCAATGAACCACACACACACACACACACACACACACACACACACTACCACACACACTTAAAACAGCTTCACAATTAAATAAACAGTCTAGATCCAAAAATCCATTTCAAATTGGGAACATAAATAGATAACACACTGAATTTTCTTGATATCACCCATCAGCAAACACAACTATATATACAGGAACTTAACACAATAAAACAAATAACAATGAAGAATGGTTTGACACTTATATAATAGACAGAATAAAACAACAAATATGACAATAGAAAAATAATGAACAGGCCACATATACACTAGACCACACACAATACAGAAGAACTCAACATACTGACAAATATCACATAAAAGACACAACAGAACAACACGCAAATGGCACATACTCACCTAAACAACAAAATCGTACACACGACAGGCAACATATTAAAGAATAGGGACTCCAAATGAGATACAGGACAGACAATACAACACTGAAAAAACTCAGAACACAGATAATACCAACCGACAAATTCAACAGATCTGGCCAATATGAACTCACAAGAAACGCATGTCAATAGGAATATATAGGAAAAACTTGTAGGAATTTCAAAACCAGATATTCAAAACACCTGAGAGCACTAAAAAGTCACAGTTTCCATAGCACATTTGCAGACCATCTAATAGCCCACAACCATCACCCAACCAAAATAGAAACAGACTTGGAAATATTGTTAAGCCACAACCCATACCACAAACTCACAATAGAAGTAAACTACCACATACAAAATGCAATAGCAGAAGGAAAAACAGTCATGAATGAATATACCACACTATGTAAAAATACATTATTCAACTAAGCCAGTTAAAACGTACACACACACAGGAAGAGAGAGAAAATAAAATGCAAATCTATCGCTGTTCAACTGGAGAACAAGTGAAGGCCGACTGATAGGTATGTATTCTGACAAAGTGTACACAGTCAAATTTGCTACAGTGCGAAGTTATCGTGAAGAAAAAAATTCGCAAAATATGTGTGTATTGCTTGTGGGATGATAACAGATATATCCCCACTTACCAAATTTATGTTTAGAAATAGCGTTTTAATTCTCACGAGTTTCAAACTGATTATTTGTTTGCAGACGACAACGCTACCGTTGTATAATTATGTAGAAAGGGTATAGTGAGGACAGTTTACAGCTCACCGCAAAGACGTGGCAACGAGCTGCGACAGGCACATACAAAAGACACACACATACAACACATTCAGCTATCGGCCATGGCCTTCTTCAGAAAATAGAACACTCACACAATCACACAGGCACACAACACAGTCATACAGATGGCCAGGGTTGTGAAGCAGCCATTGAAACCAAGCATGTGCTCCGCTGCATGCTGTGCCACAGGGTGGTCCACCTTGTTTTTGGCCACTGTTTGGCGGTGGCCATTAATCCTAATGGACAGCTGGTTGGTGGTCATGCCAATATACAAAGCTGTACAGTGTTTGCAGCACAGTTGGTAAATTACGTTGCTGCTTTTACAAGTGGCCCCGCCTCTGATAGGGTAGGATAAGCCTGTGACAGGACTGGAAGAGGAAGTGCTGGGTGGGTGGATTGGACAGGTCTTGCAGCGGGGTCTTCCACAAGGATATGATCCCTGTGGCAGTGAGCTGGGTTTCGGGGTGGCATAAGGATGAACTAGGATGTTGTAAAGGTTGGGAGGGCGGCGGAATACCACTTTAGGAGGGGTGGGAAGGATCTTGGGCAGGATGTCTCTCATTTCTGGGCACGAGGATAGAAAATCAAAACCTTGCCAAAGAATTGAATTTAGTTGTTCGAGACCAGGGTAGTACTGGGTGTCAAGGGGAGCGCTCTTTTGTGGATGGTTACTGGTGTTAGGAAGAGGATTTGGGGTGTGTGAGGATATGGCATCGGAGATTTGTTTGCGGACTAGGTCTGTGGGGTAGTTTCCATTTGTGAAGGCCTTTGTGAGACCTTCAGCATATTCAGAAAGGGAATTCTTGTCACTGCAGATATGCCGTCCATGGGTGGCCAGGCTGTAAGGGAGGGATTTTTTGACGTGGAAGGGATGGCAACTGTCAAAATGTAGGTACTATTGGTGGTTGGTAGGTTTAATATGGACGGAAGTGTGGATGGAGCCATCAGTGAGGTGCAGGTTGACATCCAGGAATGTGGCATGGTTGGTTGAGGAAGACCAGGTGAAGTGGATGGGAGAGAAGGAATTGAGGTTCTGAAGAAAGGAGGATAGGGTGTCCTGGCCCTGAGTCCAGATCATGAAAATATCATCAATGAACCTGAACCAGCGGCTCATGAACAGATTGGCATAGGAGGGTGCCATGCAGATGCCCATGGCTGTGCCTTGGATTTGATGGTAAACTTTCCCCTCAAATGAAAAGTAGTTGTTAAGTAGGATGAAATTGGTAAGGGTTATGAGGAATGAGGTATCAGGCTTGCGTTCAGAGGGACGTTGGGAGAGGTAGTGTTCCAGAGCGGCAAGGCCATGGGCATGTGGGATGTTGATGTATAGGGAGGTGGCATCCACTGTGACAAGTAAAGATCCAGGAGGCAAAGGGGTGGGAATGGTGGAGAGTCGGTGTCGGAAATGGTTGGTATCCTTGATGTGGGAACATAGATTTTGGACAATAGGTTGGAGGTGTTGGTCAACTAGGGCTGAAATTCGTTCGGTAGGAGCACAGTAACCAGCCACAATAGGGTGTCCAGGATTATTAGGTTTGTGGATTTTAGGGAGCATGTAAAACATGGGTGTGTGGGGTGCTGCTGGGATGAGGAGGGAGATGGATTCAGGGGAGAGTTTCTGGGAGGGGCCATAGGATTTTAATAGGGATTGGAGATCTTGTTGGACTTTGGGGATGGGGTCAATCTGGCACAACTTGTAGGTGGAGGAGTCAGAGAGTTGGCGGAGCCCTTCTGCCAGATAGTCAGTGTGATCCATAACTACTGTGGTGGATTCTTTATCAGCAGGGAGGATGATTATGTCAGGATTAGTTTCAAGGTTCTGGATGGCTCTTCTTTCTTCTGCTGAAAGGTGAGTTCTTGGGAAGGGACTTGGGAAAGGATGGTGAGGACAAGTTGGAGGTGAGAAACTCTTGGAGGGTAACCAGAGGGTGGTTAGGTGGGAGTGCAGAGGATCTTTGTTGGATGGTGGTATGAATTGGGACAGGCAGGGTTCAATATTGGGATTAGGTAGATTGCGGTCATAGGGTTTGGTGGCAAAGTAGTGTTTCCATCGTAGGGATCGGGAAAAGGAGAGTAGGTCTTTGACAAGACCAACATGACTGAACAGTGGTGTAAGACTAAAGGTAAGACCTTTGAATAAAACGGAAACTTCAGTGGGGTTTAGGTTTTTTGTGGATAGGTTGACCACAGTGTTCTGTGGTTGTTTTGGTATTGGATGTTGTGGAGTGGTGGTAGGGAGTTTGGAGGGATGAGGTAGGTTCAAGAGGTCAGCTAAGCATGGTCTGGGAGCTATGAGGGGTTCACGAGGAGGAACACTGTGGTTCGGATAGGGATTGGATATGGGTGCTCCAAGGCGGCAATATGATGTCAGCAGGCTGGACAGATTGTGGAGGTGGTGTTTGGAATGCTCCTCCAGTTGTTGGAGAGCAAAGGATTCGATCTGGGAGATGAGATGTAGGTAGTTTTGGTTACACAACAGTAATATCTTACGGAGGAAGAGAAGGTAGCTAAGGAATTTACGAGCCATGGAGAGGTGATTTTGTAGGACTAGGTTCGTGAGGGATAAGAATTGGTGGAATCTGAAAAGGTGCAGGTCATTATGGAAGAAGGGGTGGGATCGAGACAATGGAATTTTTAAGGTTAGACTGTTGGGAGGGATACCATGACTTAGGCAGCATTTTAGGAATAGGGTGTGGGATTGGGTTTTGGCCAGGGAAAGGGATACTTTCCTGAACTGGTACAGATAGAAGGAGCAGGGGTCCATTGGGACAGGGATGGTGCAGGGAAAGTGGAAAATGAGGAATGACGGGAGAGACAGTGGATTATGATGAACCTAAGGCCTGGAAAGAGGTTCCTCAATACGCAAAATACGCACCAGGCACGCAAAAGTTCGTAAATTCGCGCACACAACTACACAGATACACACCCAAGCACGCAGATTTACGCCCAGGCGCACTGAATGACGGAAAAACTGCAAAATCACATATAAAATCATGCAACAGAACGCAATATCACGTACTAAAACGGAAGATCTCACACATGAGCAAGCAGCCCACTGCAAAAATGCGTACAAAAACCCAAACAACGCGTAAGTACGGAAATTCGTGCGAAGAAAGACTATATGGAGCTTCGCTGCAGAGCGTGATTCGAAGTGCAGCAGTCGGAGGTGATGCTTGTATGACTGTTGTGTGCCTGTGTGATTGCGTGAGTGTTCTATTTTCTGAAGAAGGCCATGGCCGATAGCTGAATGTGTTGTATGTGTGCGTCTTTCGTATGTGCCTGTCGCAGCTCGTCGCCACGTCTTTGCGGTGAGTTGTAAACTGTCCTCACTATATTATTAATTCCAACCTGGACTTTCCATTATTATATGTAGAAAGGGTCCTACACGACCACTGAATGTAAAAACAAGGTAATATCCAAAATAAAATACACGACTTTTTAGGCCTTAATTTACACATAGTATAATACTAAAAAAATATATTTTAACTTTCACAACAATAAATAAATGAAAACCGCAATGAAGACAGCACAGAAGTGCCGAAACAAGTTTAGGTATAAAAAAATATATTGTTTTGCACATCAGGAGGGACTTCATACCCAGCATTTTTTTTACTGCAAACACGGAAATCGTAAGAGCTTCGAATGGAAAGAATGATGTATATTTTCAGTTTATCCTTGAAAGTACGTAGATTACTACTAAACTCTTCGAATATATAGTTGATTCTATCTCATATAATTTGCATATTTAATTAATTAGATATATCGTGATCAAGCGTACTTGGCCATTCTGAATGATACAAATGGCTCAAGTCACGTTGGGTCTACGATACATCTTACAAGCTGAGGCCCATTCTTGTGGAAAATGCCATTGTGCAACGCATTATTCGGAGTATACGAACTGTGTAATTTGTCAGTCTGTAATATCATCTGTAATTGTGTAACGAATAGTTATATATATATATATATATATATATATATATATATATATATATATATATATATATTTGTGTGTGTGTGTGTGTGTGTGTGTGTGTGTGTGTGTGTGTGTGTTAGAGAGAGAGAGAGAGAGAAAGAGTGAGGGTATTATACTCGATTACTCGTGCCTTAGTATTGTTGCTCATTCGTACAGTTAGTGTTAAATTCTGAGACTAAATCTTGGCGAAACAACCTATATATATTAATGTATGTGGCTTAGTTATAAGCAATACTTATGATAATTCTGTTATACTGTTGGTCGGGATGTGTTATATTCTAACAACTTGTTTTATCTCCTCAGTGCAGGCTATTTAACTTGGGTGCACCTGCTGCCTGTTACATGGTCCAGTATAACCGGCAGTACTGCATTATGGTACGTATTAAATTAATAGCTATTGCAAAACGCCCCTGCGTCAGAAGGCTTGTGGCCTTAGCAACGGTTACGAGTTGGTCTCTGTAGCTCCTTTCTGTGGGGTCAGCCTTGCCATTACTGTCAAAAGGTCGGTTGGGTTGTTACTTATACTCTGTACTTCTTCAGATTATCCGCGCCATTACTTGCGATTACCTGCACGTGCGGTTACCACTAGGGCCGGCTTCTTGGTCTGCTCCCTGTTTGTGGCCTCAAGTCTACATGAGGCGCCTTAACTGAATTGACTTTAATGTATTCCTGTCGGATATTCCTGACAGCAGTGAGAAAGATTTATTGAGATGCTAAACTGTTGGTGCTTGATTTGCCGAGCCCCTCAGAACGCAGTAGAAGGTTTTCGTTTCAACTGGTTTATTTTTTGGTAAACTGCAGCTTTAAATGGATGTTAACTTTTATCTCTTATATTTGGTATGTTTCATGAAAGCAACATCTACATCTACATAGATACTCTGCAAATCACATTTAAGTGCCTGGCAGAGGGTTCATTAACCACTTTCATAACTTTTCTCTACCGTTCCATTCTCTAATAGCGCGCGGGAAGAAAGAACACCTAAATCGTTCCGTTTTCGATCTGATTTCTCTTATTTTATTGGGATGGTCATGTCTCCCTAAGTAGGTGGGTGCTAGCAAAATATTTTCACATTCATAAGTAAAAGTCGGTGATTGAAACTTCGCAAACAGATCACGCCGCAATGAATAACGTCTTTCTTTTAATGATTTCCACCCCAATTCGTGCAACATTTCCGTGACGCTTTTCCCCCCGTAACGTGATAAAACAAAACGAGCTGCCCTTCTCTGAACCTTCTCAATATCTTCCGTCAGTCCCACCTGGTGAGGGTCCCACAAGGGGCAACAGTACTCCAGGAAAGGACGCACAAGTGTGATGTAGGTAGTCTCTTTGGTGGAGCTGGTGCATCTTCGAAGCGTTCTGCCAATGAAACGTAACCTTTGATTCGCCTTCCCCACAATATTTTCTGTGTGTTCTCTCCAGTCAAAGTTGTACGTAATTGTAACTCCTAGGTATTTGGTGGAATTTACGACCTTAAGGTTTGACTGATTTATCGCGTAATTAAAGTTCAGTGGATTTCTTTTAGTGGTCATGTGTATTACTTCACACTTTTCTTTATTTAGTGTCAATTGCCAATTTTCGCACCAAGTAGAAATTTTGTCTAAATCGCTTTGCAGTTGCTTTTGATCCTCTGCTGACTTCACTAACCGATAAACGACAGCATCATCCGCGAACAGTCTAAGGGAGCTATTCAGATTGTCTCCTAAATCGTTTATAAACACGAGGAAGAGTAGGGGACCTATAACGCTTCCCTGTGGAACGCCAGATATCACTTCTGTTTTACTCGATGCGTCCTTTCTGATAGGAAATCGTGAATCCAATCGCACAATTGGGAAGATATTCCATAAGCACGCAATTTAATTAGAAACCGCTTGTGGGGTACAGTATCAAAAGCCTTCCGGAAATCCAGAAATATGGAATCGATTTGAGATCTCTTGTCGATGGCACTTAACACTTCATGTGAATAAAGGGCATGTGGGGCTTTATATTAGACTTTAGCCTGTCCTTGGTCTTAGCGACTAATAAAACTTGTACATTGTTTCTTTGAGAGTTAATTCCTTTTCCTAGGTCTATGATAGGCCCCGTTGCAAGTTAATGATCTAAGGTTAAAGTAATAACGTTAAGTGTTCCTCTGGTTATTGTAATAACGAGATTACTTTAATTTAATCTGAGTCTGCACCCGATTCATTGGTCTATTTTACTTTGGGAGTATTGTTTAGCATTTGTCAATTGTAGGCTACCCAGTTAATGTCCTGTTGTGCGCATCCTGAAATTATCTGCGAGCTGATGTCCCACCATACTGCATGAAGTTGTGGGCCACAACAATATTACTGGTTATCTAACAACTCGCATTACTTGCAATCTTCTTCATCGGGAAAATTTCCTTTTGTCTATCTCTTTTAACCTTGTTCTTATTGTTGGTATATATTACAGCTCTAAATATTTCAGGGCTAACCCATAAAAGCCTGTGATTTATTGCTATACTTTTTCTTAAAAGGAAGCAGTTTACGTAAAGTCACGACCAGTTATTAGCCTACATCAAACAAACTGCTTGCATTTCAAGATTATGATCTTGTATCGTGATTCTGTCTTTGGAAGTTTTATTATCTCGCATTCTCTTGTTTATCGAGTAAGTGTATAATAAAATTCTCTTATAAAACTGTGACTGCAGCGAACAATTCTTCTCACCTGACTCTGCGCTTACTTAATCTTTGGTTTCATTTCTTGTTGTTGTTCCTCTCTTAGTTAACCTCAGTTCACATATACTTCGCGAAAACATCTTGAGGAAAAATTTAAATTAGTTTAATACTGTACCATAGATCACGAATACCAGATTTCGTAATGACGTAGAACTTGTCAGTTTAGTAAAATATAATCTTACATGACATACATTTTTTTCGTAAAGGTACTAATTTCATTGTAAAAATTCATCTACTGAGAAGAACGAGTTGGAATTCAGAAATTCTTTCAATTTGTTTTTAAATCCTCGTCGACTGTCTGTCAGACATTTAATGTTATTGACAACCAGATCTTGTAAGTGACCAAAGACATTAGTGGCGGATAATTCACCCCAGTCTGTGCCAATGTTAGACTTAACTTTGAATAGTGAATATCATCCTTTCTCCTAGTGTTGTAGCTACCCACACTGCTATTACTTTTGAATTGGGTTGGATTATTAACAAAAAATTCATAATAGAATATACATATATTGTGAAGCTACTATGAAGATCCGTAGATTCTTAAATAAGTGTCTGTAAGATGATTTTGGGTGGGATCCAGAAATTATACTAATTATATGCTTTTGTACAATGAATACTTTTTGCTCAATCATGAATTACCCCAAAATATGATGACATATGAAAGCAATGAATGAATGTAGACACAGTAAGCTAATTTACTGAGAAGCTTGTCACCAAAATTTGTCATGTATGTAACAGCACAAGTTCCTGAACTCAAACGTTTCAGTAGATACTCAATGTATTGCATTCAATTTCTCATCAATGCACAACTAAAAAATCGAATATTCTTCCTTACAGACTATATTTATTATTGGGTCATGCCATTTTACCGTATGGAACATTATGCATTGTGTTTTATCAAAGTAAACAAGAGTCCATTTGCAGAGAACTACTTAATAATTTTCTGAAAGACATAATTTACCATTCCATCAGTTAACTCTTGTTTGCCATGGCGGTGTAGTGGTTAGTATACTTGTATTGTCAGCAAAAAGAACTAGCTTTGCATCATCACGAATATAGAATGGCAAATAATTAGTATATAACAAGAACAGCAAAGGACACAAGACTGAACCCTGTGGTACCCCATTCTTAGTAGCCCTCCAATTTGAGGAATCAGATAATTTTTGTGGTATATCTGAACCACTTACTTCTAATTTCTGCACTCTTCCAGTTAAGTATGAAGTAAACCATTTGTGCACTGGCGAACTAATACCACAATGTATGTAGAGGAATTCCATGATTTCCAGAATCGAAAGATCACAACAAATCCCAACGGGTGAGGTGCGGTTATTCAGCCCTTTTAATATTTGATAATTGAAAGCTTATATAGCATTTTCTATTGAACAGTCTTGCTGGAAACCAAACTCACATTATGTTAGTGCCTTAGTTTTACAAATGTAAGAAGCTACTCTTAAATACATTAATTCCTCAAGAACTTTGGATAAAGCTGGTAGAAGTGAGATTGGGCAGTCGTTATTGACATCGGAAGCATCTCCATTTCTATGCAATTGTTTAACAATAGCATATTTTAGTTTATCTGGGAAAATTCACATATTCATGTGTACGGTACGTGCTTCGTAAAGTGGGATAAAAAAAACATTGCAGAAATTGTATCGAATATGGGTTTCTGCTTATCATTTAACACTGTGGTTTTATTAGAGGCTTTTGTCGTGCCGCTTATAGCTCTTGCTCCATACTACAGAGACATAATCCTGATGAAGGAAGGTAAAGATAGCATCAGGTCATTGTGTTCCAATTCTAAAGATATACGTAACACCTCACTCATTCATGAATGCAAGACTTCAATACTGTTTCTTCATGCAGTAAGTGGTTGCGACAGCACTTCAGCCTTGTTTGGATAAGGAAAGCCGCAAGCTTTCCAGCTATTAAACCAGCATCCCCAATTTCATAATATTCCACGGATATTCGACGATCCTGTTTTCTCTCCTGATACCACAGCATAAGCCGGAGAGAAATTTATAATATCTCTCTACACAAAAACAGTACAGAGTCCTAATGAAGACAACTTAAATGGCATTCTATTGAAATGTTTTACTGTACTTGAGGGTCAGGCATACAATGCTGTTATACTTTCTCGTTTGGCATCCACTACTGATGAAGGATGCCTCCACTCTTACAGCGTTTACCTACAAGTTCAACTATGGCTGAGGATCAACATGAAACCCAGAAACTGGGGCTGAGGAAATGAAACTCATCGCTCTCAACGATTCATATGAAACGACCACCTTCTCCACAGAAAATACTGCTTCTGATTTCATGCGATTGCACTCATCGTGGACAAAGTTGCACTATGTGACTCGCAGTAATTTGAAAGAAGCATTAGATGGTTTTATGTAAGGAAAAATTACCAATAATTTGTTTCCTTGATATATATATTGTGGTATTTTCATTGTCTACATGCTGTACATATGATTGTAAATATATTTTAACAAAATTAATTGTTGATTAGAATTTCTGTAATTCTTAATTCTCATGAAAAATTATTTTTGTTCCATTAATTTAAGTTGCATAAATATAAAGTAAAATACTATAACGCAAAATTCTTCGATATAAAGAAATGTCTGAGTTAAAAAAAATTTCACTTTTTTACCTTCAAATTTTAGCGCTCATAATTAGGCTGCTTAAACATGCATTTGACCTCCACTGAGTAGAATTTCTGCCATATAGACCTTAAATAACATCATTAAATGAACAGTTTTACGGAAAGTCTGAAAAAGGAAATTTAATTAATTAATTACATTAAGAGGAGGGGGACGGGTAGCCTCGCCCTGTTGTTGAGGGGACTTTTCTATTTTTTACTTCTACATCCCTTAGGAGTGTCTTCCCAAAGTTTCAAAACTGTATTTCCCCCATTTTTCCTAATTTGCCTGGACTAACTGGGTGTGAAATTGAGTAGAACGATAAGCAACTGAGGTGATCCGTGCATCTACTATCGTCCATCAATGTGTAGAGCAGTAATTGAAATTTCTAGGGAGGGGGGTGAAAAATTAATACTTTTGGCCAGCCTGAGGGGTTATAAAACAATTTACTAAACGTGAAATAAAAGATATTTAATTTCGTCTTGTATTGGTGTGGTGTGTGTTCCTTCGGACGTCCGAAAGAACAGACACCACACCAATACAATAAGTATTTAAACGCGACTACGGCGTTAGCTTCAGTTATTTCACCGCAGATGCGGTCATACGTCCGACATCGCACGGGAATCCGTAATGGCGAATGTAAGAGGGCATGGACGATAGGGGCGCTACAAACATAGCGTGCGACTCGTGAGAGTTAGAGACTAACGGGAGGCGAGCACGGGTGGCCAAGTCGTCCGCAAGGACAAGAACCAGTCCGGCTAACATTTTCACTTGTCGCCATTGCGTAATATCAATGCCCAAATGCGGCCATTGTGAATCCTTTCTTTCCTACCCTTCTTACTTCCCTTCCTTTAACAATCAATTGCAAACATAAATAAATATCTGAGTTAAAAGAAATTTCACTTTTTTACCTTCAAATTTTAGCGCTCATAATTAGCCTGCTTAAACATGCATTTGACCTCGTCTGAGTAGAATTTGTGCCATATAGACCCTAAATAACATCATTAAATAAACCGTTTTACGGAACGTCTGAAAAAAAAGAAAAATTAATTAAATTAAATTAATTACATTAAAAGGCGGGGGAGAGGTAAGCTCCCCCTATTGGGGAGTGAACTTCTCTATTTTTTTTTTTTTTTTTTTTACTTCTACACCCCTTAGCAGCGTTTTCCCAAAGTTTAATAACTGTATTTTCCCCATGTTTCCTAATTTGCCTGGACTAACTGGGTGCCGGCCGCGGTGGCCGAGGTGACTAAGGCGCTCCAGTCACGGTCAGCACGGCCACTACGGTCGGGCGTTCGAATCCCCCCTCGGGCAAGGACAGGGCCGGCGCAAGCCCAAGTGCCGCCCCGTGCGAGCTCCTAAATTGCCGCCCCCCACGCAGTGGTTTTTTTTTTTTTTTTTTTTTTTTTTTTTTACAGAACGTTTGTTAAATATTATTTAGAGAAATCTACAAATCTGTAGAAAAAGTCAGAAATCAATCGTAATTTTTGTTTTTACTTTTCAGATCTACCTAAGTTTCGGCTACTGAGTGGCCAGTTTCAAAGCTTATAATATGTTGACATTTACGTTCAGTACGACGGTATAGATGTAAACGTAACTCAACGCCACTCTGTGCCAGAAATCTATACAGACATGGAAAATAGCCGGCCGCGGTGCCGAGCTGTCTGCGGCGCGCCAGTCACAGTCTCTGCACTGCAACTACGATCGGTTGTTCGACTCCCCCCTCAGGCATGGATATTTGTGTCGTCCTTAGTAGTAGCTAGTTCACAAGTAGTTTGTAAGTTTAGGGACTGATGACCCCGTAGTTAAGTCCCATAGACTACACAAACATTATATACTTATGGAAAATAAAAACAGTTGAAACGGCCAAACAGTGGGGCGGAAGACAATGGAGAGAGGAAGAATAAGGAGATGGAGTAACATAATAACGCAATAAATTCACAGCCGGGCATCGACGGGTACTGATGCTAGTCGAAATATATTAACTTTCTGCACTGCGGTTGTTCATTTCAAAGAACTGACACTCGACATCTGTCGTAATTTGCCAGTGTCAGTTCTGTCGTGTCTGATTATGGAATAAGGGGTAACAAATTAGTCATCGCCGTATCACGTCACTTTTGTGCGCTTTATTTTAATTCTGGCTATTGGGGTGACGCGTGCTTATTTGCGGAATAGCCAAATTTTTAAGTAACAGATCGTAAGAAAAATAAATTTTCCTATTCTGCATTCTTCAAGGAGAAAAATTCTAACTAATGAGTAACGTGCATGCGGAATACTAATTGCAGGTTATATGAAAAGCACTTACCTACTACATCCCAAATTGCAAGAAAATCCGACGCACCATTTCTTCTGTTCTTGTGAATCGCAACGGAAGTGCTTCTGACCAATCTTGACACTCTCGGCCAACTATCGAAACGATTTCTGTAGTTTTCGTTGTAGAGAACGCAACAATACCTATTGTTTGGAAAGGCGAAGTGGTGACGCGGCAGTGCCAGGAACTAGGTCACGTGACGAGGTACAGCGAGGCTACGGTTAAACTAGCGCCCAAGTAGAAGACGCAAGAAGCTCAAAATGAGTAGGTGACCGATGATATGGATAAATGTATTATCAGGCAATAATTTTAATAGAATTACGAACAACAGAAAGAAATACGAACTTTGCGAAAACTGCACAACTTTTGTCAAACAGAAATGAGCTTCATAGCCAGCAAGGAAACCCTTAGAAGCGATGTTCTGCCTATGGATTTTCGTTTTACAATGTGTCAAAATTAACGCTTTGTTTCGCTTGGACGAGAAGGCATTGTTGCAAAAAGACCATACTTTCTCAGGTTTTCATCAGAATCAAAGCGACCAGTAGTTTACTTAGACGAAACATGGATTCACACGCATTATACAGAATATAAATGTTGGCAAAGTGATAGTATTTTAGTAGTATTGTCACACAAAAGTGCTGATCAGAGTTTAATTGTGTTTATGCAGACGGAGACAGGTGTTTCAAGGCTCAATAGCAAACATTTTCAAAAATACGTCGAACCCCAACTTATGCCAGGCTTACTACCAATGACTTTATCCCTTGCAATTACTCGCAGCGTATTTACCCATTCGGAATACTTCTACCCATTGTAGGTGTTGAACATGTTCGACTGTAGTAATGTTCAACAAATTTTTTTCCGTAGCGCGGGAAGATTAAAACACTCAACTGCCATTGAAGGGCTTAGCAAAATTGCTTTAGGCTTAACTTGTAACGGCAGTATTGAACATTGCATTCGAATTTCCAAATTAGATTTCGTCTCCTGCAAAATTAGTTGTGAGTAAACACACGGCGCGTAACAGGCTGGCAGCGCTCCACTCATAAGAATACTGGCGTGTACGCCAGACTGCTTCCCTTTCGGCGTACACACGTCGGCGCTGCACAGTAGCGAGCAAGAAACTAGTCCTCCTCCCTCCCTTGTTCAACAAGGGCGGCCGGCAGGTAGTCCAGGAGCCATACCACAGTTCCCGAAGCCGCTCCCTCCGAGGTTTGGTTCAAAATGTTCAAATGTTTGTTAAGTTAAAGGGACTTAACTGCGGGGTCATCAGTCCCTAAATTTACAAACTACCTATGAACTACCTTATACTAAAGACGACACATACACCCATGCCCGAGGGGGTATTCGAACCCCCGACCATAGCGGCCGTGCAGAATGTGACTTGCGCGCCGCAGTCCCCTCGGCCACCGCGGCTGGCCCGAGGTTTGGTTTCGAATCCCCTCTTGGGAATGAATGTTGAGTTTGTACTACAGAAAAAAAAAGAGGGAGCGGTAGATTTGCGGCCCCCCGGAAAGTGCCGCCCCGTGCGGCCGCACGTTTCGCACGTGCCTTGCGCCGGCCCTGGGTATGGATATTTGTGTCGTCCTAGTTCGTAAGTAGTTCATAAGTAGTTTGTAAGTTTAGGGAATGATGACCCCGTAGTTAAGTCCCATAAGCTTAACAAACATTTGAACATTTGAACTAACTGGGTGTGAAACTGAGTAGACCGATAAGCAGCTGAGGTGATCCTTGCATCTACTATCGTTCAGCAATGTGTAGAGCAGAGGTGCCCACAGGGGGCGGTCAAAAATGTTCAAATGTTCGTAGAGCTTATGGGACTTAACTATGGGGTTATCACTCCCTACACTTACAAAGTACTTATGAACCAGCTAATACTAAGAACGGCACAAATATCCATGCCCGAGGGGGGATTCGAACCCCCGACCATAATGGCCGTGCAGAACGTGACTGGCGCGTCGCAGACCGCTTGACCACCACGGCCGGCGGGGGTGATCATGATGCATTGAAATTTCGGGGCGGGGGGGGGGGGTGTTAAATATTTGTACTTTTGGCCAGCCTGGGTGGTTATGAAACAGTTTACTAAACGTTAAATAAAAGATATTTCATTTCAATAGTAAATGTCAAAACCACACTTATTATGTCATAAGCTAGGAATCCAAATAATTTCGGATTTTGTTTGGGGGGGGGGTTTGGTCTCAGTTTGGAGAAGGTGTGGGTGCGTCATTGGCCAAGGGGGGGGGGGATGGACACCTGTGGTGTAGGGTGTCCTGGAAACATTAGACTGAAATAAGTTTGTAGTGCGCCACACCTGGAGGGAGGTCAGGAACAATAGGCTAGCTCGGATACGGCGCGCGCCTGGAGGCAATCAAGTTCTTGCCACCCGCAAAGTAATTGCAGCCGCCTCTCGGCTACTCGGGACGAACCTTAATGAGTGGTAGGGCGGAGATGTGGAGCAATTAGCAATCAGCGACACGCCTGCGTCTGCGCCATTAGACCGGGGCGTGCCATCTGAACAGCAGGTGCAGCCTGACCAGCGGCCACGTGTGAGGCGTCAGCGACCGCGAGTGCAAAGGCCCCACAAGCCAGGTTCCAGGTTTTTATTCACGATTAGCCCCTAAGTAGTCGCGTCGCGTCGGGTCAAAATGAGCCGAGATAAGTTTCTTTTGTTAAATTTCTTTGTCACGTATCACTCTGAAACTTGTGATGCACACGTATTTTCCTTCATTGTTGAGCTGCTTCCGATAGAATATCTGGAAACATTGTTGGTCCCATTGTTTCCCGTTAACCTGCGATTATTGTGTTTCACCCAGGCACCAGGGTTGCCATACGTACGAGGTTCCTCGTACAAATACGACATTTGTGGTGTACTATACGAGGTACGAGGATAAGGTCAACCTCGTACAGTTATGTACGAGATTCCGAGATTGTGACTTTTTTTTTTCTTTATTGTGGTTTCAATTTCCCTAAAAATGGGCGGACCGGCAGCGCTCACTGGCGCTCTTCAGCCTACAGAAATAAAATTTGTCAGCGGAGAACATAAAAACACAAAGGAGATAAAATTTTGGAGATAACACAGACATAAAACTGAGATTTAAAATGGAGATAAAACTAAGTACATAAAATGAAGGAAAACGCTAGTGACATAAAACACTTTTAACGGCGAAATTGGTGAATAAAAACAGTTACTCGAATGTCAGTGGCACACACACAATTAAAATGAGCATAGGGCGGCGGCCATGGTGAGACATTCCGCTATTTGGAGTTAAAACAAAGAAACACACCACACACACGGAGAAATACGCAAGTTAAAACTGGGGCACGGACAGCATTGAAGACGTGGTGTGGGGGGAAAGGGGATGAAAGGAGAGGGAGAGGGTGGAGAGGAGCCACAGAGCCGGTACGGAAGGGACGGGGGGGATGATGTCCCAGGAAGCCATGGGGAAGAAGGATAGGGGAGGGCGGTAAGAGGAGGATCCGGAGGGACGGGGGACGGAGGAGGGGAGAAGAGACAGGAAGGGAGGGATAGTCGGGGCCCTCAGGGAGAGAAGGGGGAGAGGGAGCAAGGAGAAGGATTACAGCTGGAATGAAGGGCAGATGTCAGGTCGGAGGGCATCATCATGGAGGGGGAGGGTACGGAAGTTGCCACGGGAAAGGATCCGGAGGGTGGACAAGTGGAGAGCAGGGGGAATACAGTGGTGGAGGCGCGGCAATGGACCAGGTGCAGAGAGGAGGGGATGGACTAGAGGATTAGGCGGATCTGATTTGCGGGATATGTAACGGAGGCGGAGATTTTTAATAAAGAGAACGAGTCTGGGAAAAGGAATGAGATCATAGAGGATCCACGTGGGGGAGGGGGGATAAAGTGGGATGCGGAAGGCGAGGCGGAGGGCATGGCGTTCCAGTATCTCCAGAGATTTGTACAAGGATAGGGGAGCGGAGATCCAGGCGGGATGGGCGACACAGAGGACTGGGCGGATGAGTGATTTGTAGGTATAGAGGATGGTAGAAGGGTTGAGTCCCCATGTTCGGCCAACAAGGAGTTTGAGGAGGCGGATGCGGGAGACGATTTTGGAGGTCATACTCTTTAGGAGAATAATATTTATATCACTGTAAAATGAAATGCAAGTAAAATTATGCAAATAAAACCATTTCAAAATAAAACTTAAAGAAACCTAGTTGGATATCGCAATTGTCTTCAAGCGTTCGCCAGCGTCTGTTAGTTCTTTGAACGGCACTGTTGTCAACCACGTGGTATTGTTGGTGATAAAAGTGTAGTGACAACTTTACATCTTCAAGCATTCGAATGAAACTTTTTCAGTACCTAACTATGAATTGTTTGTAAGTGGCGCCGCGTTATTGTTATGCGCTAAGCGAGTCCACAAAGTTATTTGTGTGTTCTGTTGAGTCTCCCGTGTGCTATATATCTAACAGAGTTATTAGGTACCGCGGATGAATGAAACTTTCAAAATGTCATTTATAGGCAGTTTGTGCGACAAACAATTTTAAAGGCGTTTTACCCTGAAACGACATTTTTTGAGCATTCATGCCGGACAAGAATTTAAGGAGCCATAAAAGAAAGTGAGAAAATCATTTAAGTGTGCTATATGTCTAGAGAAATGTGGGGACTCAACAGTTTCAATGATCATATGGGTGATAATCAAGACATTTATTTGAAAACAGAAAGACATGTGTTCGATATTCAAATTGATTTTTACAAGTGTTAAAAGGACACCGAAGAGTTGATTAAGGCTTCATTTGTTAAGACTAGGGCAGGTAAGAGGTAGCCGATAAGTTTGTGGCTTTAACATTATACTGCCATAGGTCTGGGAACTATACAACTGAAGTTTCGTCGGATGGTATAAATAAAAATTCAAGGAACGTCTCAAATTGACGGATATTCTCCAGCTAAAATGAAAGCAGATTTCCACAAAGAGGGAGTATGCTGTCGCAAAAACCGACGTCTGTAGCGACGATCGGCGCGTGAAGGCAGTGGGAAACAGGCTTTGCGCATGCGCGGATTAAGGTGCGCGTTACGCATGCGCGGACTAAGGTGAGGACGCTGGCTGTAAAGTCTCGTCTGTCGTTTTGGCATTACAGCCTGTCTCACCCGACGCGACTGTTTGCGTTCCGTTGTGGCGCGACCCTAGTCAGGGGTCTGCCGTGAACTACAGAGTCTGTAGGTATTCCAACAAGTCTGTTTCTTCTTCTCTGAGTAAGTAATGAAATTATTTGCGAATTTCATTTTTATATCATACTTTTTAATTTTGTCAAGCAAACAAACTTTTTATAGAAACTGTTGTTCGGAGATTTACTAACAGCCACATATCCAGGAATATTAGGGAGAGAATAAAGTTGTTTCTAATAGACAGAAATACTGAAGTACCACAACATCAACGACTTAAAACGCTGGAGACCGGAAATGGAACAAAATTGGGCAGGCGGAAGAGGTGTTACATCTGTCCAAGTACAAAAGACCACAAACATTCAACAGTGTGTGCTGATTGTACGGAACCTGTGTGCAAAGTACATTACAAAGTTATCTGCACAAAATGCTTAGCAGAATGAAGTATATGGATGGTTCAAAAAGCTTTGTATTTATTATTAGAGAACATTCTCTTCTGTATTAGTTAAGTTTCCATTGTTACTCACTTTGTCATTGAATGCTGTAGTATATGCTTGATTCATTCATTTATGTTCAGACATCATTCTTAAATTGTAACCTTTCTGTTTTCTCAAATCTTTACATATGTAGTCAGCTTAATTTGTGCCCAGGTTAAATTGACCCGACGCGACTACTTCCGGTGCTTCTTGTCACGCGACTACTTAAGGGTTATGTGGTAAAGTAACCAACACATTTCAGTAACGAACACATCACAGTGATAGTAGACACAAACGGAACTCACTGTCGACAACCCAACGACAAAGGCATTTGATTGACAATTAATATGGCAGGTATTCCGTCACTGAATGCCATTATCATAGCAAATTCAGAGCAAACGGAGCACACATGAAGGGGGTCCAAACAGTAGCTCTGTTACGCAGTGTACCCCCCCCCCCTCCACCCCTCGAACTACTCTGCCGACAATGTAAGCGTGTATTTTCGCATTAAAAGGAACATAAAGTTATCGTATACATATTGTTTTTAAGGTTTCTAAGACAGGAACATAAAGTTTTGATTATTTATTGAAAATACCGCGCCCAGCTTTATAAATCGTCATCGTCAGATCAGACGGACGTTATGTAATCAGAAGATGGTTAATTACATCGATGAATCCAGTAATTTTATCTACATCTACGTAAATACCAGTGGCGGCTGGTGCTTCAGATGACTGGGTTCACTTATTGGAGTGCGGGATCTTGATAGTGGCCCTCCCCCTCCTCATAAATATATTTCGTTACGAGTTCTGCAGAATGTCTTACTTCGGCTTGCTTGCTTGCTTCAACAAGAGCTGAAGCGTCGGCCTACCAAGCTACTTTATTTCACACTTTTGTTCCAGGCTTGTTTCTAGAAGATACTAGACGTTGATAATTTTTCTTTGATAATAAACACGAAGAACATATGAATATGCACATGAACACTAAAACACAGTAAGTAACTGATGCAGTGTTAAGTAACTGTAACAAAATGAATCTCTTACGCAGAAGAGACAAGCTACCTTGGGTAACGTGGCACTGTAAGCAGCATCCCCTCCTAACATAACGCATGCACAAAGGCTGCTCTTTCCCATATCTTCTCCAACAGTTAAATATATGTTACAACGAAGAGTATAAGTGTAATTCATCTTCAAAATAGCGACACATTTGCTAAAACTTCCAAAGATATGTGGCAAGGAAGAATAAAAAAGTCATTGTTGCTCCCGCATCTGTTAAAAAGAAGATTGGGTTAAAAAATTGCTTGCAGCCGGTCTCAAACCCACTACCTTCGACTCCGCCACTAACCACATGGCTTTTCTTGCTAAATGGAGAGTAGTGACAAAATTATTATTCATGATCGGATCCTTTGATAGCTTTTGCAGTTGATGCGTCTTTAATTTATAGTTATAACATATATTACCACATATGACCATCCCCATGAACCACAGACATTGCCGAGGTAGGGTGGCTTGCGTGCCTCACCCATGCAGATAGCCGTACCGTAGGTGCAACCACAGCGGAGGGGTATCTGTGGAGAGGCCAGACAAACGTGTGGTTCCTGGAGAGGGGCAGCAGCCTTTTCAGTAATTAAAGGAGCAGTCTGGATAATTGACTGAGCTGGCCTTGTAACTTCAGCTACCATAGCATTGTCATGCAGTTACTGCGAACGTCTGAAAGCAAGGGGAAACTACTGTCGCTACTTTTCCAGAGGACATGCAGGTCTATTGTATGGATGTATGATGATGGCGTCATCTTGGGTAAAATATTCCGGAGGTAAAATGGTTCCTCATCTCCGGGCAGGGACTACTAAAGAGGATGTAGTCATCAAGAAAAACAAAACAGATATTCTACATGTCAGAGCGTGGAATGTTGTAACCCGTAATTACGTAGGTACGTTAGAACATTTGAAATAGATACGTCAAAGTTAGATATGGTAGAAATGAGAGAAGTTCGGTGACAGGATGAACAGGATTTCTGGTCAGGTGAGTACAGGGTTACCAATACAAAATCAGTTGGTGGAAACGCAGGAGTAGGCCCGAAAATGAATAAGAAAATAGGAATGTGGGTAGGTTACTATGAACAGCATAGTGAACGCATTATCGTAGCAAAGATAGACACAAAACCAACACCTACCACAACAGTGCAAGTTTACATGCCAACTAGCATGCCCGATGATAAGGATATCGAAGAAATGTATGAGGAGATAAAAGAAATCATTCAGAAAGTTAAGGGAGACGAAAACTTCATTTTGAAGGGGGACTGGAACTCGGTAGTAGGAAAGGGAAGAGAAGGAAATCTAGTAAGTGAATATGGACTGGGGAAAAGATATAAAAGACGAGATCGCTTGGTAGAATTTTGCACAGAGCACAATTTAATGATTAGCAACACTTGGTTTAATCACCGTGAAAGAAGGCTGTATATGTGGAAGGTACCAGATTGACTTTATAGTGGTAAGGAATAGGTTTAGAATCCACGTTTTAAACTGTGAGGCATATCCAGAGGCACATATAGACTTTGACTATAACTTATTGGTTATGAACTGCAGATTAAAACTTAAGAGACTGCAGGAAGGTAGAAAAGTTAGGAGATGGAACCTGGAGAAATTGAAGGGGCCAGAAGTGGTTCAGAGTTGCAGAGGGATCATTAGCCATGGATTGCCTGAAACTGGGGAAAGTAATACAGTAGAAGAGAGTGGGCAGCTCTGAGAGATAGTGTAGTGAAGGCTGCAGAGGAACATATAGGCAGATGGACAAGGCCTAATAGAAATCCCTGGATAACGCAGGATATACTGAAATTAATTGATGAGAGGAGAAATTATAAAAATTCAGCAAGTGAAACAGGAAAAAGGAAGTACAAACGTCTGAAAAATGAGATTGACAGGCACTGTAGACTGACTAAGCAGGATTGGCTAGAGGAGAAATGCAGAACCACAGAAGAATGTTTAACTAGGGGAAAGATAGATACCGCCTACAGGAAAATAAAAGAGATATTTGGAGACAAGAAACGAAGCTGCATGAATACCAAGAACTCAGACAGAAAACCAGAACTAAGCAAAGAGGGGAAAGCTGAATTGTGAAAGGAATACATAGAGGGTCTATACAAAGGAAATAAACTTGAAGGCACTATTCTAGTAACGGAAGACGAAGTGGAGGAAGATGAGATAGAAAATACGATACTGCGAGAAGAATTTGACAGAGCGCTGAAGGATTTGAGTCGAAACAAGGCCCCTGGAGTAGATGATATTCCGTCTGAACTGCTGATATCGTTAGGAGAGCCAGTCATGAAAAAATTGTTCCACCTGGTATGCAGGATGTATGAAATGGGGGAACTACCCTGAGACTTCAAGAAGAATATTGTGATTCCAATTCCAAAGAAAACAATTGCAGAGAATGTGAAAATTACAGAACTATAACTTTAATAATTTATGGTTATAAAATACGAATACGAATTATTTGCAGACGAATGGAAAAACTTGTGAAATCCGACCTCGGGCAATATCAGTTTGGATTTAGAAGAAATGTAGGAACACGGGAGGCAATACAATTCGACTTATCTTAGAAGGTAGGCTAAGGAAACCTACGTTTTTAGCATTTGTGGTTTTGGAGAAACCTTTCGACAATGTTGACTGGAATACACTCTTTCAAATTCTGAAGGTAGCAGAGGTAAAACATAGGGATCGAAGAGTTATATTCAACCTATATAAAAACCAGACAACAGTTATTAGAGTCGAGGGCCAATAAAGGTACGCAGAGGTTGGGAAGGGAATGAGACAGAATTGTACCCTTTCCCCAATGTCGCTCAATCTGTACAGTGAGAAAGTGGTGAAGGAATGCAAGGAGAAATTTGGAGAGGGAATTAAAGTTCAGAGAGAACATATAAAAACTTTGCGGTTTGCCAATGACGTAGTAATTCTGTCAGAGATTGCAAAGGATCTGGAAGAGCAATTGCATGGTATGGACAGTGTCTTGAAAGGAAGATATAAGATGAACATTAACAAGAGTAAAACGAGGGTAATGGACTGTAATGTCAGAAAGTCAGGCGATGCTGGAGGTATTAGATTAGATAATGAGACAATAAAAGTAGTAAGTAGTAGATGAGTTCCGTTATTTGGGTAGCAAAATAACTTCTGATAGCCGAAGTAAAGAGGATACAAAATGCAGATTGGCTATGGGAAGCAAAGCGTTTCTAAAGAACCGAAACTTGTTAACATCCAATATTAATTTAAATATTAGGAAGTCCATTCTGAAAGCACTTGTCTGGAGTTTAGTACTGTAAGCGAGTGAAACGTAGACGATAAGGAGATCAGACAAAAAGATGATAGAAGCTTTTGAAATGTTGTGCTACAGACGAATGATGAAAATTAGATGGGTAGAGCACGTAACTAATGAACAGGTGCTTAACCTAAATGAGGAGAAACGGAGTTTCTGGCATATCCTGACTAAGAGAAGGGATAGATTGGTAGAACACATTCTGAGACATCAAGGACTTGTCAACTTAGTATTAGAAGGACGTTTGTGTGGTAAAAATCGTAGAGGAAGACCGAAGGACGAATACAACAAGCAGATTCAAAAGGATGTAGGTTGCCGAACGTATTCTCAGGTGAAGAGACTTGGACAGGACAATGTAGCGTGAAGAATTGCATCAAAACCAGTCTGTGGACTGAAGACCACGCCGGCCGCGGTGGCCGCGGGGACTGAGGCGCTCCAGTCACGGTCTGCACGGCCACTACGTTCGGGGGTTCGAATCCCCCCTCGGGCATGGATATTTGTGCCGTCCTAGTTCGTAAGTAGTTCATAAGTAGTTTGTAAGTTTAGGGCCTGATGACCACGTAGTTAAGTTCCATAGACTATACAAACATTTGAACATTTGAACTGAAGACCACAACAACAACCAAATATGACTTGTTTTTTATGAATCTTCAGTGCGCCAGAAAGAAATATGAAGGGCGGATGTTGCTTCAAGGATGATGTGCGCATGCGCAAGTCGATGTGCGCAGTCGGTCCATTGTCTTGCTTCTGGACCATTCGTGCGTAACCGCCATAGTTCGAGTAGCCAGGAGCTGGCGTCTCTGCCAGCTCGAACGCCAATGTTACAAGCGGTGTTCCCCATCGCCCCTCCCTGCCGCGGAGTACACACATTCTGCCTCCAGGGGGTTCAGAAAAGAATTTTAACCACTGCCGCGCATGCGTATTGAAACGCTGTAGCCACTGCCGCCTATATTAAGCGACCGCGCTACGAGTTATATACGCGCTGTCTCCGCGATGTAAAACGTTTCTCATGCTATACAATACTTTGAACGTGCATCTAAAATCATATGATAGAGGAACGAAACGAAGAATGATAGTATTAAAAATTTATTTTATTTATCTATTTTTTTTTTTTTTTTTTTTTTTTTTTTTTCACTACGAGCTATTTTCCGGGGATTTACTGAACCAGTAAACACATAGGACGCGCCGCTACTTAGAAATACTCTGGAAGTCACACTGGAGTGCATGGAAGAGGGTTTATCCCACCGTTTTTATGATATTTTTCTACATTTATATTCTCTAATAGCTCCCGGGAAAAAGGAAAACCTAAATCTTTCTATTTTCCATCTGAGTCATCTTATTTATTATGATGATGAATGTCTCCCTATGTAGGTGGGTGCTAACAGGATATTTTCACATTCGGAAGTGGAAGTTCGTGGAAGAAATTTCGCAAGTATGCCTCGTCGAAACGATTAAAAAAATGACATAAAAGTTTTCTGGGTGTTGTACCGCGTCATGATGTATACCCAGATGAAGTCCACTGTAACGTTGGCCGAAACGTCGGTTATTTAAGTAATAGCCTTCTTACATCATGACGCAGTACAAAACCCAGAAATCGTTTATGTCATCTGACTCTGGCCGCGGAAGCCTACGTAATGATTTAAAAAATGTTCACATGTTGTACATTTATCGGACTTAACTGCTGGGTTTTAGTCCGTACCTTACAAACTACTTAAACTAAGGTAAACTAACCGAAGGACAACACAAAGACCCATGCCCGAGGGGGGACTCGAAACCCCGATAGCGAAAGGCCATGCCTGCAGCACGCCGAAACGATTAACGTCTTTCTTTTAACCCCTCAACCGAGCTCGACGAAGTGAGTTCGGGCCAGCAGTTGAAACGTGTCCATAAAAAATTATTTTTGTAAGAAAATGTCTAATATTGTGCCTCCTGTTTTGTATCGAGTAACTTGCTAGCAAGAAAATGTATAATATCGCTTCTACTGTATGTATCGATATGTGTACTTAACTCTGTGAAGTTTCATCTTTGGCAAAGATCATGTATTGCATTGCATTGTAGCTCGCGCTGAGAGAGAGAGAAGCACTTGTGGTTCAGCTCGCTTAGAGAGCGGTTGGATGTGTGTATGGCTCCGATGTGGAGCAGAGGCTGCTTTGCCAGCAAGTCAGAAGTTGTATTATGTAGGTAATGTAATGCTGATTATTAATAACAAGTAACTTGACCTTTCTTTCCTGTTTCATTTTACGTAGTTAGAAAATTAACCTACTTCCTTCATTTGATAACTAGTTATTAATGGATTTAAAGTGCAGTATTGATTTGAATAATATTGTTGAACAGATTTCATTATTGGTGCCATAGTAAATGATAGTTAATTGACTATTATACTAAATTTCAATAATTAGAAACTGATCTGCATAAAATTCTCACAGTCAAGCATTAAGATAGTGGTTTGTGGCTTTTTAATATCTTTCTCGCAGTCAAAATTTTTGAGTATAGTCAGTGTCTGTTTCAAATGGTGACTTGTCACAGTTCTGTGTTCAAAATATCCGTTGCGCACATAATCAGTTTAATGCACTGTTTCTTATTTAATAGTATATACATCAATATCAGGGCCATAATTAAACCAAATTGCTGTGTTAATGAACAATTTGCTGTCTGATTTAACGATAGGTTCAACATCCACAACGCACACACAGCTTTTACAGTCGTCAACTTTCGGGAGGCCATACCAAATGTATTGAGACTTTTGCATCGGCCGCAATGTCCTCTTGACATTTCAGCATTTATTTTTATGATAGGTTGTAACAGTTAATGATGAAAATTATCGGGAATAGTTTCTGTGTCCACATGCGTGTACGAACCAAGAACTAAGAATTGCATTCCCTGTTGACAATGTCGTTCCTACAAGGAGTATTTCTGGAAGAAGGTTTTGAAAGTTATTACTAAAGAAAAAAATACTCCGAAAGTTTAAGTACTGGGCATGCGTTTACTCCTCTCGTTAGTCTTTGATGCTACTGAAATAAAAGAAAAGAAAAATATGCTTGTTTTCGCACAACACATTTCGGCCGCTAATAACATAGAAGCACGGTTACTATGCGAAGCATGAAATACCGCGATGGTCGAGGAGGATTACATGGTCAAGCGGTTAATGATTTCCACCCGAACTCGTGCATCATTTCCGTGACACTACCTCCCGTATATCGTGATAATACAAAACGAGCTGACCTTCTCTGAACTTTCTCTAAATCGTCCGCCAGTCTGATCTGGTGTGCATCTCACAATGCTCAGCAACATTCCAAAATAGGACGCGAGAGTGTTGTGCAGACTGTTCCTTTTGTAGAACTGTTACATCTTCTAAGTGTTCTGCCAATGACCTGTACAGTGGCGTAGCTATCATAGGGCTAGCCGGGGCAGTGCCCCGGGGCCCCCGAGATCAAGGGGCCCCTCGGCCTCCGTGAACAAAGTTCGGAAAAAGTTACAGTAGAGCGTCGTTTTTTTTTTTTTTTTTTTAAATTTTATTATATTATATTATTATTATTATTATTATTAGTATTTACCTTCCCAACCTACCGTCCATCAATTCCCCCTCCCGTCAAACTAAGCTTCCCACAGTGGCCGCACTGGGCCACAGGGTGACGAACATTGCTTCTAGTGGGCCCTGCTGACTGGCCAAGCAGACAGTCGCTGAGTACAACAATCGGCACACTCCAGTCTGCAGAAGTAGCGGCAGCATCAAAGCTGTTCACAGGAACAGCTGCGTCTTGCAAGTGTTGCGGCGTGCTGCTCGGCGCAATGTGAAGGATCGCGCGACTCCAAATACTGTATAAATACATTTACTGTACAGCACTTCTTATTGTCAAGTAGAAGTGTACAGTTCGATTATACGAATAATTGGTTTTCCGAACATCCATCTCCCCAAATTACACTTCGGATAATCGACGTTCTACTGTATATAATATTTTAGCTGAATGAAGGATTTTCGAATTTTAACGTTTTGAACAGTGCCAACTTACTTCAAACGCACGAAGTGAAATCCAAAAATTATTCCCATCTCAGAGAATATAAATATAAAAAGTATTACTTGTCCACTAAGACGTGCACCCTACCACCTGCTGAATTACTGGCAGTGGCGTAACTATGGGGGGGGGGGGGGGGGGGGGGTGAGGGGGATAGAACCCGAAAAAAAAGAGAGAGTGAGAGAAATAAAGAAAAAGAAATCGTATAACAGCAATCTGGTAAAGGTAAAGATTGGAAACTTGGGGTGTTTTACCATAAGCTTTCATTGGAAGGGAGTGAATTAGTTTCTTCAACGGGAGTGGTAGATGGTAGTCTGTCTGGAAAGTGACTAACATTTTGCTCGTCAAGCCTATCTATTCCCTATTCCCCCCCCCCCCCCCCCAAAGCCAAGTCTTAGTGACGCCACTAGTTCATGGTTTGATTCGCGGCAGGGGCCCATATTTTCGTGGTTGAGTAAAACTTGTTCATTTTTACTAGCTTCTGCCTAGTATGGAGCAACTTCGAAAACTATTCCATGGTAGTTTTATCTGTATGTCTTACCCAGGTCCAACTCTATCCATCTCCAAAATTTCATCCTAATCCACCCAGTAGCTTCTGCTCGAAAGCATAATTAACTATTACAGTTATAATTGTATTGGAGAGTACGATTAAATATTACCTACTGCGTGCAAACAGTAATTTACTTAAGAGAATTTAGGTTTGCCTGATTATGTCTTCCAGTAAGCGGATCTGTATGGTATTGGATATGTATAGTATTAGATCTGTATAGTTCATAGGCGCCGATTACGAGTATGCTCGGTCGCTCAAGCATACCCCAAAATATGAGTGGGTATGCTCGGCATACCCCACTGAAAATTTTAGTATTATTTTTTTCTTTACGTTATATTTCTTGATTTTAATTAAATTCGAGTCTCTCATTCCACTGATGGGCGGCTGGCTGTTGTAATAAACCGCTCTTAAAAGATTATCTAAAACAAACAGGTAATTGAATTCGTAGGCATAAAAATTCATGTTGACATGTGAGTGATCATTTTCTAAATAGTCCGAATGTTAATGGAATGCTGCTTGTAAGGTCAATAATGTAAACTGAAGGCGGTAACCTTTAATTGTATTAAATAACTAGAAATGAAGTGGGTTTGGTACGTTACGATGAAAATATGTATAGTACTAATTTAACGTTTATGTATTCTCTTAGAAGTCAATTGTCTTCTAAGAATCGTGTTAGTGTTAAGTCGTGACATTTTTCATCCTGTTTACTGAATTGGTGTGTGATGTAACAATGGGTTGTAAACGTATTGGTATCGACAGACGTGGTATGACAGCAGAAGTGGTTATGGACTATTTTCGTAATACTGTATAGAAAATAAATCTGCAGAAGAAAGAAGGCAGGAAGACCATCCGATGTTAAGTTTTTGCGATAATGAACACAATATTCACAATACAGGCACATCATTATCTGATAAGCACGTCTCAGAAGACGAAAACTCTTAAAATAATTTCCGTAGTTACTACAAGAGAAAACAGGTTCAAATGGTTGCAAAAGCCGCCCAGTAGTTATAGAACGGGAAATTGAAATTAATGGCTGTTAATTTCTTTACTGTATGTTAAATTACTTTCCTCCTTACAGAGATTAAAATGGTCCTAAATTAACACCAGATGAAGCAAAAATAAAATAAAACAAAATTATTACTTTACCTTTGTACCTGGAACCAGAAAATTATAATAAAAATATTTTTTTAGAAATACCTCTCGGGAGGGGGGCTGCAGGCTGGCAACCACCTCCCCCTATTGGAAACGCCACTGAGCATACCCCAAGATTTTAAAAAATCGGCGCCTGTGGTATAGTTTTAGTATAGAGAGGGCCCCGGGGCCCTTGGTGTAGTGGCTACGCCACTGGACCTGTAGCCTCTGGTTCGCTTGCCCAACAATATTATCAATGTGTTCTTTCCAATTTAAATTGTTCGTAATTGTTACTTCTAGGTATTTAGTTGAATTTAAGGCCTGCAGATTTGACTGACTTATAAAATGAAGTTTAACAGGTTTCTTTTAGTGGTTATAAGAATGACTTCACACTCCTCATTATAAAGGGTCAATTGCGAATTTTTGCACCATACAGATATCTTACCTAAATCAGTTTGCAGTTGCTTTTGATCTTCTGATGACTTAATTAACCGGCAAATGATAGCATCATCCGCGAACAGTCTAAAAGGGCTACTCAGCTTGCTTCAGAAGTTGTTTATAAAAATAAGTAACGGTAGGGGCCCTGTAACACTTCCCAGGGGAACGCCAGATATCACTTCTGTTTTACTCGATGACTTTCCGTCAATTACAACATACGGCGTCCTTTCTGGCAGAAAATCACGAATCCAATCGCACAACTGTGGCGATATTCCATAAGCATGCAATTTCATTATAAGTCGCTTCTGAGGTACAGTGTCCAAAGCCTTCCGGTAATACAGGAATCTAGCAACTCATTGACATGCGTTGGTGATAACACTCATCACATCATGTGAGTAAAGAGATAGCTGTGTTTCAGAGGAACGATACTTTCTGAACCCGTGTTGACCATGGGCAATACGTCGTTCTCTTCGAGGTACTTCAGAAAACTTGAGGATAGTGCATCTTTTAAAATCTTGCTGCAAACCGATGTCAATGATCTAGGTCTGTTATTTTACGGATCACTCCTATTGCCTTTCTTGAATATTGGAGGGTCCAGTGCAACTTCCCAGTCTTTGGGTACGGATCTTTTGCTGAGAGAAGGACTGCATATGATAACTACGTATGGGGCTATTGAATCAGGAAATTAATTGGTATACAATTGGGGTCGGGAGAAAATTAAAAATAAATTGGGTACTTGGATTGAAAACTTTAAAGCAAGGTGTATACAAGAAGAAATAAAGAACGAAAAATCTATCTCTAACAGGCACACATGTAGGGTAATGATCATAAGGTTATCGGATAACGTACATCGATAGATTTCCTAACCAAATGTTCAGATGTTTGTATGTCAGTTCGACCAAACTGCTATGGTCATCAGTCTCTACACTTACAAATTACTTAAACTAACTCCCACTAAGGGCAACACATTCATCCATGCCCGAGAGGGGATTCGAACCACAGGCGGGAGCGGCCGCCCATTTCGTACCATGATGCCTTAGATCACGCGGCTACTCCCGCACGACGATATATATTGCCGAAACATTTTTCACCTTTTGCTGCAATTCGGCAATGGTCCTTGCAGGTTCTGTAAAATGATCAAGTTTGCATTTAATGATGCCCTACACGTATCCAGTTCGCAAGAGATATTCTGACGGGGCTCGCCATGGAAACTGTAGTACATTATGAAGCGCAACAACCAGTGGGAGGTATAGTGACTGATTATTCCCACAGCTTACTGCCTAGACGGGATCTGTATATCGTGAGCGAGTGCACTCCGGAATAGGGCGCTCTTTAGGTGCAACCGATATACTCGCCCTTACATCACTGACAGAAGCTATTCTATATAATATTCATAGAATATATGACTTCAACTGCTATTGGGCAAAGCTGAAAATGTGTACCCAGCCGGGATTCGAGACCCGGGTTCGAATCCCGGCTGGGTACACATTTTCAGCTTTGCCCAATAGCAGTTGAAGTCATATATTCTATGAATATTAAATAATAACAGCTGCAGGATCAGAATGTGACGTCTGTTCTTTCCGAACAGACGCCACATGTATATATATAATATGCCGGTGACGGGCAATGATCCTATCGTTAGTGGGGAGGGGTGGGCAAGTTTGAAGCCCTTACTCTTACGGGAATTAGTTAAACTACGAGTTTGAGTACTATGGGCAGGGTGAAGCTGGGAATTTGTATCTGATGGGAGGCGTGCATGGGTAGTCCTTGCAGGTGCGTAGATCACTGTGTCCCCAGTGGTGTAGGGGTCAGCGCAACTGCCTAGAAAGCAGAAGACCCGGGTTCGAATCCCGGCTGGGTACACATTTTCAGCTTTGCCCAATAGCAGTTGAAGTCATATATTCTATGAATATTAAATAATAACAGCTGCAGGATCAGAATGTGACGTCTGTTCTTTCCGAACAGACGCCACATGTATATATATAATATGCCGGTGACGGGCAATGATCCTATCGTTAGTGGGGAGGGGTGGGCAAGTTTGAAGCCCTTACTCTTACGGGAATTAGTTAAACTACGAGTTTGAGTACTATGGGCAGGGTGAAGCTGGGAATTTGTATCTGATGGGAGGCGTGCATGGGTAGTCCTTGCAGGTGCGTAGATCACTGTGTCCCCAGTGGTGTAGGGGTCAGCGCAACTGCCTAGAAAGCAGAAGACCCGGGTTCGAATCCCGGCTGGGTACACATTTTCAGCTTTGCCCAATAGCAGTTGAAGTCATATATTCTATGAATATTAAATAATAACAGCTGCAGGATCAGAATGTGACGTCTGTTCTTTCCGAACAGACGCCACATGTATATATATAATATGCCGGTGACGGGCAATGATCCTATCGTTAGTGGGGAGGGGTGGGCAAGTTTGAAGCCCTTACTCTTACGGGAATTAGTTAAACTACGAGTTTGAGTACTATGGGCAGGGTGAAGCTGGGAATTTGTATCTGATGGGAGGCGTGCATGGGTAGTCCTTGCAGGTGCGTTGATCACTGTGTCCCCAGTGGTGTAGGGGTCAGCGCAACTGCCTAGAAAGCAGGAGACCCGGGTTCGAATCCCGGCTGGGTACACATTTTCAGCTTTGCCCAATAGCAGTTGAAGTCATATATTCTATGAATATTAAATAATAACAGCTGCAGGATCAGAATGTGACGTCTGTTCTTTCCGAACAGACGCCACATGTATATATATAATATGCCGGTGACGGGCAATGATCCTATCGTTAGTGGGGAGGGGTGGGCAAGTTTGAAGCCCTTACTCTTACGGGAATTAGTTAAACTACGAGTTTGAGTACTATGGGCAGGGTGAAGCTGGGAATTTGTATCTGATGGGAGGCGTGCATGGGTAGTCCTTGCAGGTGCGTAGATCACTGTGTCCCCAGTGGTGTAGGGGTCAGCGCAACTGCCTAGAAAGCAGAAGACCCGGGTTCGAATCCCGGCTGGGTACACATTTTCAGCTTTGCCCAATAGCAGTTGAAGTCATATATTCTATGAATATTAAATAATAACAGCTGCAGGATCAGAATGTGACGTCTGTTCTTTCCGAACAGACGCCACATGTATATATATAATATGCCGGTGACGGGCAATGATCCTATCGTTAGTGGGGAGGGGTGGGCAAGTTTGAAGCCCTTACTCTTACGGGAATTAGTTAAACTACGAGTTTGAGTACTATGGGCAGGGTGAAGCTGGGAATTTGTATCTGATGGGAGGCGTGCATGGGTAGTCCTTGCAGGTGCGTTGATCACTGTGTCCCCAGTGGTGTAGGGGTCAGCGCAACTGCCTAGAAAGCAGGAGACCCGGGTTCGAATCCCGGCTGGGTACACATTTTCAGCTTTGCCCAATAGCAGTTGAAGTCATATATTCTATGAATATTAAATAATAACAGCTGCAGGATCAGAATGTGACGTCTGTTCTTTCCGAACAGACGCCACATGTATATATATAATATGCCGGTGACGGGCAATGATCCTATCGTTAGTGGGGAGGGGTGGGCAAGTTTGAAGCCCTTACTCTTACGGGAATTAGTTAAACTACGAGTTTGAGTACTATGGGCAGGGTGAAGCTGGGAATTTGTATCTGATGGGAGGCGTGCATGGGTAGTCCTTGCAGGTGCGTTGATCACTGTGTCCCCAGTGGTGTAGGGGTCAGCGCAACTGCCTAGAAAGCAGGAGACCCGGGTTCGAATCCCGGCTGGGTACACATTTTCAGCTTTGCCCAATAGCAGTTGAAGTCATATATTCTATGAATATTAAATAATAACAGCTGCAGGATCAGAATGTGACGTCTGTTCTTTCCGAACAGACGCCACATGTATATATATAATATGCCGGTGACGGGCAATGATCCTATCGTTAGTGGGGAGGGGTGGGCAAGTTTGAAGCCCTTACTCTTACGGGAATTAGTTAAACTACGAGTTTGAGTACTATGGGCAGGGTGAAGCTGGGAATTTGTATCTGATGGGAGGCGTGCATGGGTAGTCCTTGCAGGTGCGTAGATCACTGTGTCCCCAGTGGTGTAGGGGTCAGCGCAACTGCCTAGAAAGCAGAAGACCCGGGTTCGAATCCCGGCTGGGTACACATTTTCAGCTTTGCCCAATAGCAGTTGAAGTCATATATTCTATGAATATTAAATAATAACAGCTGCAGGATCAGAATGTGACGTCTGTTCTTTCCGAACAGACGCCACATGTATATATATAATATGCCGGTGACGGGCAATGATCCTATCGTTAGTGGGGAGGGGTGGGCAAGTTTGAAGCCCTTACTCTTACGGGAATTAGTTAAACTACGAGTTTGAGTACTATGGGCAGGGTGAAGCTGGGAATTTGTATCTGATGGGAGGCGTGCATGGGTAGTCCTTGCAGGTGCGTTGATCACTGTGTCCCCAGTGGTGTAGGGGTCAGCGCAACTGCCTAGAAAGCAGGAGACCCGGGTTCGAATCCCGGCTGGGTACACATTTTCAGCTTTGCCCAATAGCAGTTGAAGTCATATATTCTATGAATATTAAATAATAACAGCTGCAGGATCAGAATGTGACGTTTGTTCTTTCCGAACAGGCGCCACATGTATATATAGAACCTATTCTCATCATGTATGACAACTGAGTGCCCTCTGTCTCTCCAGTCAATCCTTTTTGAAAACAGCGTGACTGAGGATGGTGATGTAGGGCCAGCGTTCTCATGGACAATTTGATCCTGGTCCAAAAGATACTTGTTCAGGCACCAGGTACAGCTTCACCTTGTGCCCATGTTTTGGTCGTGGATTGCCTGCTCGCGCAATATGTCGATCAAGACCTACGTCTTTACAACTTTGATGCACAGAACATGGACTACTGACATGTGAATGGCCCACAGACCTTCGCTGTGTGCAGCACATGCCACCAATACATTGGGCTCAAGGCGTGAGACAATCTGTCCACACGCTCTTCCAGCAAATTCGTTCATGTCCAACATTTAACCGCGTGCATCTGACCGCTGCGTCCGTGGCTCGCACCTCGGGTACTCGGGGTCCAGCTGTACAGACATCACAACACGAGCCGCCATGGGCCGTCGAGGACCGAGGTTCTTTATTTTATCTTGTTGTGAAAATATATAGCGAATAGTACATATATTCAAATTATAAAAATGTGAGGAACAGAAGAAAGATGTTTCTTTCTGAAACTGCACGATGGGACCCGTACTCATCTAAATAGTTGCAGGAGAAAGCTTTCAAGATCACGCACACACTGCTACAAATAGGAACACAGTACCCCAGTCTATCAACAGTTTCTCGAAAGATGAAAGAATATAGCAGGCTAACAGCTTATATAGCTATGGTTCTAACGGTGTTGGACGAGCGTGCATATGCACAGTTTCGTATACCAAAACACAATTTACAAATGTTTGTAAATCTAAGGCACTTAACTATGTTGGTCATCAGTCCCTCAGCTTACAAACTACTTAAAGTAATTTGTACTAAGAATGATTTCAAATTAAACAGATGTCCCAAACTGTAAAGTATCCGTCTTGCACAGCAGAAAGATTTGCATTGCCTCCGTGGAGTAACACATTTAATCCGTCGATTTTTTATGTTTCCAATTTAAACGGGAGTCCGAAGGCAATCTTTGCCCTAGGAAATGTTTTCTGATGAGAAAAAGATAAACTTCATACAGTATGAGATTAACACCTAGCTTCTGTATGTGTCCAAAAAATACATGCAAAATTTCTCATACAGTGTTACAGAAATCGACAGATAAGGAAGTTAACAAAAATTACCATTTTCACAGCGATGTAAGGTACAGAGTTTTTCCACAAGTTCGTAACAATATGTTATTTATCATTTGCAAACAACTGATGAGCGAAGAAAGCAAGGTGCAAGGAATTCACTGAGGTCCTGCACGAGGAAAAAGACGTCAGTAGGGAAGGAAGGGAAGACAAGCTAGAAGAAACTGCGACACTAGAAATGATATTACGTTATTTGGATGGAGGGAAGAGGGCTTAACATCTCGTCGACAGCGTGGTGATTAGAGACGAAACTCATGCTCGGATTTTTGGGGAAGGATGGGGAAGGAAATTGCTGGTGCCCTTCGAAAGGAACCATCCCGGCATTTGCCTACAGTTATTTAGGAAGTTACGAAAAACTTCAATCTAGATCGCTGGAGGTGTATTTGAACTACCATCCTTTCCGAAGGCGAGTCCTTTGTGTAACAAGAATGGAGCACTGAAAGATTTGAATAGTGAAATCTGTGTAGACTATTACAATCGATGCAGTCGATTGGTTACTGCATCTAGGTGGTTATCATGGTTATTATCTTCATGAGAAAGCCGTCTTATTATCAAATTTCATCTTCCCTCTATTTTTAAGCCGTTAATATTGCATGTAAAACAACTATTCGGTTAAATACTTGTAAATAATTGAGAGTGCACAGAAATGCCCGCTCAGAAGTTCTTGATCGCTCATGACCCTAAAAAATGAATCATTGAAACTACATACGTCTCAGTATCACTAAATGTACCTTTGTTCTACCAACACAGTCCCTGAGAGTTTGCATTGTTTTACTACAGTGGCTACTAATAATGAAATGAGAGCTGTGAAGCAGTGCTCTTCATCCTTAACACTGAGCTGTGTTTATTGCAGACTAATGAAGGTCTTCTTCAGATTGCTCCACGCGTGGTGGTCTCCCTGCATTTTATTACGTCACCACCGTCTTGGTCTTTCCTGGTATATTACAAGAGAAATACGCCTGCTCTAAAGGCTAAAACTAGATCCAAACCGTTTTAGAAGAAGTAGAAGTATGTGTTGTATCGCGATTAAGAGTTCTACAGTACTAAATACTACACACACTCAAATTAGTGAACAAATAATACAGCGTTACAGACTTTTATGACCAGAACTACAAATGACAAATATCTGCACCTTAATGTTAAAAATACACGGTAACACTAAAAGAACATACAGAGTAATTTATTCCAAAATAAGAGATTATCTTATTCGTCGTCGCACTGTTGATGTGGAGAATTAAGTGCTTTAACCAGGCTAGTTTGTGACAATATTACAAGGCAATATATGGACATGCTACATTATTTCCAGTGTGTCTGCTCTACAGTAGTCAGTTTCCAAATGAGTTGTGGCGATCGTTTTGATACATATTACCAAATGATTAGGATGGGTCGAATCCCAATTATACCGAATCGAATCCGAATACCGAATCTTAATTAAAACATGTGCCGAACCCGAATCGAATCTCGAACCCAAATAATCTGTCAAATCAAGTACATCTATTTCAAAAGAATTACTACTCTATCACAGCTGGTGTTGAAAATGAAGCCTTCTGGGATGGATCCCAAATG
This sequence comes from Locusta migratoria, assembly GCA_026315105.1. NCBI lineage: Eukaryota > Metazoa > Arthropoda > Insecta > Orthoptera > Acrididae > Locusta > Locusta migratoria. The sequence continues at coordinate 839,984,656 of CM048745.1, read as the reverse complement.
ACAATATTACAGTAAAATTTAAGAAATTAAAATTTCATTTAGGTTTTTATTTTAAATCTTAAGGATATTTAATACCCCCTTATCCTCTAAAAAAATTGTATGGAACATTTTGAGATACATGTTGTTTAGATGCTCTAAAAGATAATAAGAAACTTTCTTCACTCTATTACCAATTGTTTCATTTTGATGAAATAAAAAATAATTGCATAATGAAGTTCTGCAAAGGAAAGGATTTCTTCTTTTTTTTTCTTTTTTCAAAGGTGAAGAATCAAAAATAAAACCTGAAAAGGTGAGTAGGTATTTTGGAAGTTTGAAAAATAGATTCTTTAAAAAATAGGATGTGTAAATGTTAAATGATTTTATAGTGACATATATAGGCTGTTATAAAATTTATTATACATCCAAAGCTAATTTATTTTGTTTAAAAAAAGACAAATTATGCAGCAGTTCACATAAATAAATAATTTTCAATGTCCTTAAAAATTATCTGTAGCACTTCTTATTTATCAAAATTTTAATTTAAAACAATATTTTAGAACAATTCAAAACATATTATTTTAAAAGCAAGTGCCATTTCAAATTGACATTGTCAAATAGACATATTTTACAAATTAGCCTACACTAAACACAATTACATTAAATTACAACAATAAATTTGCTGACAAGACATCCTACTCATTAGTTGATCATATACAAAGCTTACTGTTGTTTTTTTATTCTCTCATACTTGCTCATTAGCTCTAAAGTTTTTGTTCAGAAATACCAGCATTCGAACACGGTCAGGGTCCAATCGATTTCGGCGTTTATCAACAATTGTCCCTGCTGTACTGAACACTCGTTCAGATTCTACACTAGATGGACACACACAGAGGTATTCTCTACAAAGTCTTTTCAGTCTTTCATATTTTGTACTATATTTCCAGTAGCACATTACATTTTCTTCAATATTCAACCGTTTTTCCATCAAGTAACTGTTTACCTCCTGCTCAAAAGTGTCTTCACTCATTGTATCACTCTCATAAACGCCGGGAAATATATTGCCATACATAGAGCATTACTCATCTTCTGGTTTTGGAAGAGAAGGTGGTTGATTGTCACTTACCTCATGTACTGGGGTACCTTTTCTTCCTAGCTCTTCAATCAACATTTGCTTTGCTGCAGCTTTGTCAGTAAATATCCTGTCTTTGAACCTTGGATCTAATAGTGTAGCAAGAACATAATTCTTTTGCTGCTCCATGTTTGCAAAGCGTCTTTTCATTTGAGACAAAATTTCATTTCATTTTTTGACGATCCAAGGTCATTACCAACTGAAGTTAACGTGTTTTTAATGCTAAGGACTATGGGAATTGCTTCAGATGCAGTGGTTTCAATTCTCATCAACTCTCATCAACGTCGGGAAATATATTGCCATACATGGAGCATTTCTCATCTTTTGGTTTTGGAAGAGAAGGTGGTTGACTGTCACTTACCTCATGTACTGGGGTACCTTTTCTTCCTAGCTCTTCAATCAACATTTGCTTTGCTGCAGCTTTGTCAGTAAATATCCTGTCTTTGAACCTTGGATCTAATAGTGTAGCAAGAACATAATTCTTTTGCTGCTCCATGTTTGCAAAGCGTCTTTTCATTTGAGACAAAATTTCATTTCATTTTTTGACGATCCAAGGTCATTACCAACTGAAGTTAACGTGTTTTTAATGCTAAGGACTATGGGAATTGCTTCAGATGCAGTGGTTTCAATGTTACTTATGGTTTTTGTTGCATCATAAAAACATTTGAGAATTTTACATAAATCAGAAAGTTGTTGCCACTGCTGATTGTTAATCTCCACAGGCAACGAGTAATTCAGCTCTTCAACAAGGTACTTGAGGGCATAACGCTGCCCAACAAGCCTTGACATCATTAGGTAAGTAGAGTCCCATCTGGTCAGTTCGTCTTGAATTGAGCGATGTTCAGGTACACTTGATGCTATCTGTGTAGCTTTAAGCATTTTGCATGCTTTGGTTGAGTGCTTGAAGTGTCCTACTAGCTTCCGACAAAGTACAAGAATATTGGATAACGCCTTTTCTTTCACTCCAGCCAACACAACAAGTTGAAGACTGTGTGCGAAGCATGAGAGATGAGTCAATCCTGATTCATCGAGTGCTGCAACCATATTTGCTGCATTATCATGGATCACACACGCAACTTTATTTTTGATTCCCCAATCACTAAGTATTTTCAGCAGCACTGATATAATTGACTCTGCAGTATGGCTGACTTCAGGATATGGCAGTACTTCCAATGTTGCGTGTTTAAGTTTAAAATCATTTGTAATAAAATTACATGTTATACTAATGTAGTCATTATTCGCTACTGATGACCACATATCCGTTGTAATGCACACTTTACTATCAGCAGATAATAGCAAGTTTTTTACTTCACTTTGAACTGTGCGAAACATATCTGGGATGACAAAATTTGCTAACTGTTTTCTAGTTACCATCGGGTAACGCGGCTCCAAATATTCAATTAGTTGTTTGAAACCAACATTTTCTACAATTGAGAGTGGCTGAAAGTCTAAACATATCATTTTCGCAATAAGACCAGTTATTCTTGAACGCCGTGAATGACCTACATCAAACATCTTTCTTTTCTCATAGCAATCTTGGATTGTTACCTGTTTTGGGGTGCCTCTTTTTAATGACCCTAAATTGTAATATTTGGGTTTGCCCCTCGGTAGTGCTGTATATGAAAGTCGCGGAACTTTTGCTGACAAACGAGTAGAAGAACTTGTACTAGCAGAAGCTTCGTCATTAGAGCAGCTGCTCGGCAAAAATTCATCAGTATTACTACTTTCACATGCGACTTCAGGTTCATCGAGATTTTGATCTGCAGGCTTAAGAAAATTACTAATTTCATCGTTTGAGTGACTTCTAAAATGTTTCCAGAGAGCACTCGTGGTGAAACGCCTTCCAGGTCCACGTGATAATCTTCGTGCACACAAACAGCAAATCGCAAAATGACAGTCACTTGCGTCAACCGAAAAGTATTTCCATATTTCACTCATTGCTGAAATTTTTGTTGATACACGTTACGAATATAACTCATTAGGTTAATCGATCTTCCACATAATTAAACAGTGACCAACACAAACACTAACAATCAGACATTTAATACAGGGCGTCCAACAACTGAATTTGAAATATTTACATAACAAAACTATAGGTTTTATATATATTTCTCCCAGGTTGTACGACTTTCTTTGCAGAGTTCCGCGTTTATTCGACGTATATGTACTAGTTATTGCCATAAATACATTTCAGAACTGTGAAAAGTACTTAAACGCAGATTGCGCATTCCGGGGGTTAATCCAGGGTATTTTGTAGATTTATTTATTCTTTCAAACATTTAAGATCACGTAACTTGCCTGCACAGAATTTATATTCGTAGAAGATTTAAAAGTAAGTACTAGAAGTAAGTTCCCGTGCTTCGTTTTAACTATTTCCGTTCAGCATCAGAATAATACTAATGTAAACATTAGCGTGATACGTATATTCTCCCGCGTTGGCCTATGCCTTTCGGGTTTGTTAGGCGGACGGAATTTAAATGTGGTAACAGCTAACACGGAAGAGTACATGGCGTAATGTTTACAGTTGTATTATTCTTATGGCGATGAGAATGTGGAATTTACGAATCACGATTCATAGGAACAATCCCTTGCTCCTAGTATTATAATACGTAAGTTGTAGCACGAAGGCGGTGGATGTTGCGTGCGGCATATTGACGCAACACAGGCTTGCCACTCGGCTTTATGTAGTAGCTTTTAGGTAAGACTTCAAATGTATGGCTACTGCAGCAACACTAAACACTTACTACATAAGACTCGAAATAACGCTGAAACCTAATGCGTAAATATAAAACAATTTTATTAGACTTATAATAAATTTTTTAGGAAATATTTATAATAGCAATTGATACCTGTACGGTAATTCTGTATCACTATCACGTACAGAACAGTATCCCTCGTACAGTCTAGTGTATTCTATATCGAACATTTTTACATACATGTTACCGATATGATTTGGAACCCACCTATATGTATCATAATTCCACTGGCATACTTGCGCGTTTTACCCGACCAGTTGGTGTCATTTGTCTGTTACTTTTCTAATGGCAGTCGGTGTACATGTGTTTAAACTTGACCTTAAAGGATTTATTGAAACAGACGTCAAATGTTTGTTGAATAGACGTCATACTGCCTGAATGGCGCACGATTAGAACTTTTTTTCCACATACGGTAGTAAATAACTTTCTTCTTTTAGCACTTCACAAAATTCGACGAAGCAATACGTGAAATCAGAATAAGGCAACTCATGCGAGACTCGTAAGGTAATGTCCTACGAGCCGTGTACACCGAATGATCGATATATATCGGACAGTTTCATATAGAAACGATAGGTACCGAAGAAGCAAATGTTATGATTTTTACGAATATGCCATTTTAAAGGATGTGGTAAGTCAGGAACCTAAGAGTACAACGTAACTTGTGAGTGAACAAGTTGTTCTCTTACGTTTCTGCGTAACCACAGCCTTTAAAATTATGACATATACGTAAAAATCATAACATTCGCTTGTACGAATACCGGTACCTATAGTTTAGTCTAACGACATAGCTTTGGCTGAAAAGTCTGTTTTCATTGACAACGAATACGTTTCTTGTTACTGTTAGCGGAGCGAGAGTTGAATGTCTGATATATATCGATTGTATGCCGTTTCATTCGATGTGTACGGTCCCTAGGAAATTACCTGCTACCAACGTGACCTGCTACATTTGAAGTTGAGCAATACTAAAGTTCTATTTCCTTCGTTGAATGGTGTATTAAAATTCAATAGTCGATAATAAAGTGGGAATTAGACTCGATTTCCTTTTTTATTTCTTTTTTATTTTTACGAGTGCAAAAATTTTAGCTCAGGGTATTTACATTTGCGCCTACGAAGCAAGCCTGTGTAGCACTGCTTAGACGGGACGTAAAACTTACTTGTGGCGGCTCCTAGCGCCATTTTTCAGAACTTCGTTTCGTACTCGATTTAACCCCGTTTTATCACGTCATGTCTTTCAGCGGATCTACGAAAAAATAATGTAAATAACGCAAACGAAAGCGCACTGTTATGCACAGTAAACTACAACATTCGTCACTGAGGATTTCCATATAAACTTTGGATTCAGGATTCGGTAGTATTCGGCCATTATGCACCGAATCTCAAATCCGAACCTAGTATGCTAGATTCGGCGAATCTGGATTCGGCCGAATCACTCGGACACAACCCTACGTGAAATGATTATGCATAAATTCGATAAGCAAACTAACATATGTTTTTACAATGAAGTAAAAATTGTCTACGACATAGCAAATAGGAGCATTCCTCGATGAAAGTTCATTGTAGTACCAACCAGCCATTGAACTGACCTCAAGCCTAAAATAAAACAATTAAATTAAATAAAAATTAAAAACCTGCTTACCATTAATAGAACCGTGAATGGCTTGCGTCTGAGCAGTCTATGGGTAGATCTAGTGAACCTATTACCGGACGTCTGAGAAATAGGAAATCCGCCCGCAAGATATTGATTTAATGGTTAGCTGTGAAATTAGTTTAAGTAGTTAGTAAGCCATAGAAGTGCTCCCTTAGAATTACAACCATTTGAACATTCAAGAAAAAGTTTTCTCATAGCACCACATAAATTAACAAACAGCGAAGGAGAATCGCGGTTACAACTCTGTAGGCTTGTGACACAACAACACAGTGACCAGCGCTGCTTTCCATTCATGTGTGCGTACAGTAATGTAATGTATTTTTCCTTATTATTTTTATTTTTTTAAATTTATTATGTATTTGTATATTTTATTTCTCTAATGTATTAGCATTGTCTGTATGTGTCAAAACCAAAATGTAATACCAAAGTAGACACGCTGCTTTAGCAAGGGCTTTACTATTGTATATAATCATCTTTGAGTAGGGAGTTTTATCGGTGGTAGCGCAGAGGCGCACAGCGAGAGAGAGTCGTTGTTCTGATGTAGTAGCGGACAGACGTAATAGTGAGGCGGTGCGCGCAATGGTGTACAGCAAAAGTACGTCACAAAGAATGCGGCAAACAGGCAATATTATTTATTCTTACGGGCACAGCTCACATAATTAATAAATGCATTAAGACGAATGCTGTGGGCCTATGATTGTAATTAACATTCGTCGCCAAGAAGAGCCTGTGTTTGCCAATTGTTCAGTGCCCACAGTCTCCAATCATCAGCACCACGTCGCACACCAAAATCTGTAAGATCTGTCCAGTCTGTCTTAGCATGTACAGCTAACCAGCGTATTAGTGATAATTGTTCAATAGTAAACACTGTTATTTGTGAACCTGTGTTGAAATCATGACCCATAATCATTGTCCAGACTGGTTCCTTCCTTATCCATTGTTTTACCGAGAATATACACCAAGTTATAGAAAACTAAAAATAAAGTCATTAAGGACAGTGTGACAGTGATTAATAATAATTTGTTCAGAAAAGTGTTACTAAATGTAGCTTATGCCAGGTTTGCTAAGTTGAATGAAACTGCTAGACTAAATTTGAATGGCAAGAGATATTTCAACATAGTGCAAAAGATTAATTACTCTTCATTGCATATTAATTTGATATAAAGTTTCTGCTTGCAATTCCTGATTAGTTGGAATAGTGATTATTTGCAAGTGTTTGAAATGCTAATAAATCCTGGTTAAAGACAAGCCAAAAGTTAATCAGAAGATTGAATTGTTCATTTCAAAGTATTTAGTGTTATCACGTCAAAACATTAATTAATTTTTGAGCATGCTATTACTACAGTTAATAGTGCAGTTACAACTTGATTATTGTTTATTGTCATTATAGACAGTTTTGGTCTTGAGAAAGACCGTGCGCTTTCTCTATTGCACATCGCAACGCTTCTGGGGTTGGAAAGATCATCCGGTTGAAGGGGATTTCAACCGTTGCCCAGGGGACGCAACGAGTGTATGTACAGCGCAAAACATACACTCTACTTGGAAGCTCTGTCCGTGTCCCCGTGTCCTCCAGTGAACTTCAAAAACCAGGACACATACGAGGACGAGGACGTAAATGGAGAGGGGGTATTGAAGTGGGCTGACTACAGAAGATTAACTCTCCTACACGACAGCAAGCTACCACCTTCTTATAACAGCAGCCGCTGGAAAAGGAAATATAATCCCGACCTGATTTTTCTCAGCGACACTATCTCTGAGCACTGTGTGAAGACTGTGGCACCACCTGTACCTACGGTCGGGGGTTCGAATCCCCCGTCGGGCATGGATATTTGTGCCGTCCTAGTTCGTAAGTAGTTCATAAGTAGTTTGTAAGTTTAGGGACTGATGACCCCGTAGTTAAGTCCCATAGACTTTACAAACATTTGAACATTTTGAACCACCTGTACATGGCACCCAACACAGGGCAATCTGCTGTCCAGTGCTTGCAACTGTCAACCCACAATTGATCCTGTTCCGCAGGCGGTTCAATTTTAAGAAGGCCAACTGGAGAAGTTTCGCGGAAACACTGAATGAGGCAGTACTAAACATCGAACCAGTGTCAGAATCCTAAAATCTCTTTGTTGATACCGTGAAGAGGAGCTCCCGCTCTTCGATCCCCAGAGGTTGCCGTACCTCATACATTCCGGGCATGAACAAGCAATTTACGTCAAAACTGCACGAATACCTTAGACTGTTTGATAAAGACCCTTTCAGCGCGGATACCGTAAGATCAGGAATGACACTATCCCAAGAACTAGCAAAGGTCAAACAAGAACGATGGTCTGAATTAGTGGAGAGCATGGACATGTCTAAGAGTAGTAGGAAGGCTTGGCAACTGCTCAAAAGAGTCAGTGATGACTCTAATACACCTAAAGTAAGATATAATGGAAAAACTGAAGGAAGCAAGGAAAAAATACGGATAACTCGGCACAATCTAGAAACAGTCGACCTGTCCGATAAGTTTACCCTGGAAGAACTGAAAGCTGCTATTAAAATGTGCAAATCCGGTAAGGCACCAGAACTTGACGATATATTGGTAGAGCAGATAAAGCATTTCGGACCTATGAATATGGGATGGCTACTGCGATTCTATAATAACTGCCTGACACGTAGGCATAGTCCTAAAATCTGGAGGAGGACCAGGATCATCGCCATCCTCAAACCCGGCAAGCCAGCTTCCGATGCCAAGAACTTCCGACCTGTATCTAACCTGTGCCATCTCTATAAAGTCCTTGAAAGAATGCTGCTGAATCGCTCAGCCCTGTCATCGAGCCACAACTGATACCACAAAAAGCTGGATTTACATCTACATTTGATACTCTGCAAATCACATTTAAGTGCCTGGCAGAGGGTTCATCGAGCGACCGTTATACTATTTTACCTCCCATTCCATTATCGAATAGCGCGCGGGAAGAATGAACACCTAAATCTCTCCGTTCGGGCTCTGCTTTCTCGTATGTAAGTGGGAGTCAACAATATATTTTCGCATTCGGATGAGAATGTTGTCGATTGTAGTTTTGTAAGTAGCCCACGCCGCAGCGATAAGCGCCGTTGTTGTAATGATCCCCATCCCAGATCCTGTATCATTTCCGTAACGCTGTCTCCCTTGTATCACCTTCCTTGGTGAATGAGTTTCTAAAAGCTATGTTTAGTAACTCTGCTTTAGTAGCGCTGTCATCGGCAGGATCGCCATTATTATCACGTAGTGAGGGTATTGTTTGTGTTTTGCCCCTAGTATATTTAACATATGACCAAAATCTCTTAGAGTTTTCAGTCAAATTTCGAGAAAGAGTTTCGTTGTGATAAGTATTGTAGGCATCTCGCATTGAAGTCCTCGCTAAATTTCTAGCTTCTGTGTGGGATCGCCAATCCTACCAAAGATAAACTGTACAGCACAAATCGTCAATCTGACACAAAATATCAATTATGATTTCGAGCGGGGTTTGATTACAGGAGCAGTATTCGTGGATCTCTCCGCAGCGTAAGGCACCGTGCAGCACAAAATTATGTTGCACAAACAATATCAGCTAACGAGAGACTATGATTTTATCAGCTTCATAGGCACTTTAATCCAGAATCGTAAATTCTATGTGGAACTACGTTGGCAAGAAAAGCAGATGGAGAATACAGAAAAGCAGTCTGCCCCAAGGCAGTGTCCTAGCACCAACGTTGTTTAACATCTATAGCAACGACCAGCCACAACCTCCTGACACAAAAAGCTTCATCTACGCTGATGATTTGGCACTAATATCGCAAGCCAAAGATTTCGAAACTGTAGAGAGACATCTAACATATGGTCTTAAAACTCTTTCAAATACTATGAAAAGAACCACTTGAAGCCCAATCCAGCTAAAACTTAAGTATGCGCTTTTCACCTACGAAACAAAGACGCCAACAAAACATTAAAAAGTCATATGGAATGGCACAGAGCTGGATCACTGCCATAACCCAAAATACCTGCGGGTCACGCTGGATCGTGCGTTGACATTTAGGACGCACTGCCTAAACATAAAACAAAAGGTTTCCGCACGCAATAACATCATCAGAAAACTCACAAACAGCGGATGGGGTGCCAACCGACAGTACTCAGAACAACGGCAGCTGCACTATGCTACTCTGCTGCTGAATACGCGTGCCCTGTTTGGTATACATCTGTCCATGCCAGGCATGTGGATGTTGCCCTCAACGAGACCTGTAAAGTAACAACAGGATGCCTGAGGGCAACGCCTACTCACAGTCTATACAACCTCGCGGGGATAGCCCCACCAGATATGAGACGGAAAGTTGCCGCAAATATAGAGAGAAGCAAAGTAGAACAAAATGCTGCTCACCCGCTACATGGACACCAAACTCCCCCAAGCAGGCTAAAATCCAGGAAGAGTTTTATGAAAACTACTGTCAACTGTAGTACATCATCTTCAACGGCACGACAAAACCTGTGGACGACCAGAAGTGCTGATATCGCAACATGGATCCCACCTCTGAAGGCTCTCCCCCCCAGGCGAAAATCTGCCGTGGAAAACGTGGAAGTCCCTCAACAGACTAAGAAGTTGGGTGGGTAGAACAAAGGACAACATGGCCAGATGGAACTACCTCGGGGATGAATCAACTCTCTGCGAATGTGGATCCGAACAAACCACCAAGCACCTGTACAGCTGTCCTCAGTGCCCAGTATCCAGCACGCTGGAGGACCTATTGCAGGCCAAAGAGAATGCCGTCGAGCTTGCTAATTTTTGGTCTGATTATATTTAATAGTTTTGTAATTTGTTTATATATAATCTCTTTTGTTTTGTATCATAGTCGAACTCTTGTCTTTGACCTTTTGTATGCAACGCTTTTGACACGAATAAATAAAAAAAACTTGATTATCGCTAAAGCAAATTGCATAAATGCTGTTGAATAATTTCTATTACTTATGTAAACAATTAATTGCTTGAAGCTATAAATAGTAAGCATTAAGGTGAGAGTTTTGCATGCTCTGCTGCATGTTGCATTTGCGTGGCTATTATTGCATTTCATTGTCTTACATTCAACCTCTGTGTTAAGGAACTATTTCTCAGTAATTAGTGTATTATCAGTGTCTTTTGAACCGGATTTGACGCGCATACTCTGATTTCCTGTCCACCCAATTTTTACGTAATGTTTCACGTTGCTGATTAACTTTTCTATTCAACATCTCACTAAATTATTTGCTCATACAACGAGCTGGCGACCGTAAATCAGTAAGTTATTCACTTTTTCCAAATTAATTCCTGTGTTCCGTTTGTTGCACTTTTCATTTAAACATTAATTATTCCAAATTTTACTTTCCGCTTTCTTTATTACTACCGATCGTTGTTGTCTACCAAAGAGGTACAGCAACGTTCCGGTTATAGCCTCCGCTACATCATCGGCTCCATTACCTATAGCCTTTCCACCCAATAAGGATAATTAGGCACACGGTTCAATTTTTCGAATTATCGTGTACTAACTGGTGGTATAGGACGGGTAGGGTTATAGGCTGATACATTCTATCCTCCTGGCTAGAAAAGATTTCACATACTGTCTGGTCATGAAAAGAATTGGGTGACTTAGTAGTTACTGAATAGGCTGTGGTATTGAGGGGGCAGGTCACAGGTCAATCTAATATGACGGGAATACATTGAATAAAACAATATCCTACTAGACTATGCAGAAATGCAGATTCTTCAGTATATCCTTCAGTGTCGACTGTGCCCAGCACCTTTGACAGTAATTGACCTTCAACATGCAACAGAAAATGCACAAGAAGTGGCACATATTTGGACAAAGGTTATATAGACTGTTTTGTTCTGTGAAAAAATGTAGAAGCTTTGTTGATTTTAAGTGAAATGGCATAAACCTCGTTTTTATGCACGTTTCTGATACGAGAAGAAAAATTAAAAATATCTCTCGAGCACGGTTCACCTATGTGAAACGTAACTTATATCATATGACTTCCATCATTGGAATGAAGCTTGGAGACGGAGGCTATCCCAAACGTTTTCACCGATTAAAAATTCTAGATTGTAGACATCCAATAGATGTGAATAATTTAATATTGGCATGCACGAAGGGCAATTATACAAAGGAAATACTGTAAAGGAAACTGGTTGCAAGGGGTTTTCCCTTGCCTAGGTGTATAACCTCCTTATTCTCTAGCTTCGATTTAATTATGTGTAATATTATGGCGTGAAAGTAAAAAAGAAAAAGCAGTTATCGGATTTAAAGTGTTAGTTCATGTGATTCAAGTATTTTCGTTCATAGAACATCGTTTTGTATTTAATAATAATAACATGTTTGGAACTGCTGCACTTATCAGTCCCTAAGCTTATAAATTAGTAAACTCGAGGACTCGAAACTCCAACGGCGAGCAACTGCGCGCTTCGCAACAAGGCGCTTTAGAGCGCTCGGGGAATCCACTGCAGCTAATAATAATAGAAAATGCAGCTTGGTGGTTATGACATAAAATATTAGTTTAAGCTACAGCTTATCGATTTCTTTCACTGAATGAACAGTGCTGTGGAAAACAAGTTCTATGAGACAGACGGAAGATATGTATGTTACAATAAAATTATTACAAATGTGTAACGAAATTTCATTCCAGTTTCAAATCCAGATGCTCATGTACACCGCTTGAATTATTTTAGGAAAAAAAAAAAAAAAAAAAAAAAAAAAAAAAAAAAAAAAAAAAAAGAAAAGAAAAAGAAAAAGAAAAAAAAAAAAACCTGTAATCTCGTATCAACGAGGGGGATATGGAGAAATACAGGGTGAATCTAAATTCGCGCACTCGGGCTTCGCAGCGCGATTCGTCACATGCTACCAATAAAAAATCTGTTACAAAATTTGGTCCTGCGCATATTTCCGGCAGTAAATGGACGTCGAAGATTGGGATGGGGGTGTGTCCCATACGTCAGTGTGTTTCAGAATTACACTACTACACCAACAAACTACTAGGGGATGTAGGAGGTGTCTTTAGGAACAAAGTGAGCATAGAAACCCATGCCCGAACGTCATCCAATGACGCTACAGAACGTCGAAGTTGCTGGAGGCAGGAGCTGGTGCATGTAACTTGGACTCTCTGTAGCGTCGTTGAATGGCGTTTCCGGGCATGGGTTTCTATGCTCACTTTGTTCCTCAAGACACTTCTCACATCCCCTAGAAGTTTGTTAGTGTAGTAGTGTAATTCTGAAACACACTAGCTAGCATCTGAGGAATCGCTGTGCGAATACCGAGTGCGCGAATTTAGATTCACCCTTTATAGGGGAACGTGGAGAGGGGCAGAGGGAATCCTGGATATGAATGCAATTCACACTTATAAGGCATTATTAATTTTCCAATTAATCTGTAACAAGCGACAGGAATGCGTGGCCGGATACAGCTAGTAAATGAATTAATAAATGTAAAATATTTGCGGCGAACTGATATAGTCCACATCCAAGGCATTCGATATTGAATATAACAGAATAGTACACTTATAGCATACAGCCTCTTCCTGCAGTCTTTAACGTCTTCTGCTTCATACACGACCGCAACGAAGGTTCGCAGCTCGACAGTACTTGAGTATTACTCGCCATCGAGGGGTCGGTAGTAGAGAGCGTTGATGGACGAAACAGAGTTCGTTCCTTATTTGCACTTTCTTTTGACAAGCGCGAAAACTTCGCGAAGGAAATCGGCCAACAGCATTGGAAGGCGCTGCAAGAGAGGCGTTCCACATCGCGTTGCGAAAGGTTTAAGTGCTAACAGTCAAGTAATTTACTTTTCCTCCTACGTAAAGGATGAAGTGACAGGTAAAGTAAGGTGGCTTGTCGAGTGTATAATTTGATTTAGCTATATTAATTTATTTAGCGTAAAAAGATCAACAATCAACGAAGCAAATTTGGGACTAGCGCAGACTTTATCTCACTATATCATACTGAGAGCGGAGCAATATTAACCAGCCGTCCGAACCATAGGAATGCAGTTACTCCAATTCTGGCTAAATGATGTAATCTCCAAGGAGTAGTTAGAATTATAACGCATGAAATTATCAGGTAATGGACTCACCTCAGATGCAGGTAAGGGAATTTGTCCTACGTGAACAACACACACTAAAATTATATCGTGTTCAAACGTTTTACTGCACTGATAGCTACATGACATCGAAAGCAACGACATAGCGACTATTTTCCTCAAGTCTAATGATATAGCCAACTGTAAGTAACGCTTATCAGCATCATGGTACATTTGAAGCCTAGACATTGCCTTTCACAGTTGGTGCAACTCCTTCTCAGGTGTGAAGCTTCATAGTAAACTTTTATTTTTTAACGATACAGGCATTGTCAGTCAGCCGGAACTAACTAAAAGTATCTTTTCTCCATAGCAGTGTCATGGTTTTGGTCGGCTTAACCATTCTTCCAAGGTTTCCAACTTCCTCGCTAGGCATGAAGCCCAAATACTTTCTCCCGCAAACGTCTCGTATGCGTATATGAGGCAATGTATAAGTTATATGAGAATGAAGTCTGACTAAGACATTTTTTCCTAAATCAATCGATCAAATGGCGATCTTGTGCTAGTAACACATCTTAACTCTCTATTCTTCGTATATTCATTGCAAGGTACGAAGCGGAGAGTACCTCTACTAGTAATTTCCTTACATGCTCCCAAATTCAGCGTGCGAAGTACTACTTTCTTTGTGATTATTAAGAAAAAAAGTTCTGCGTTTAGCCGGTCCTCCGAATTTCCTCAGTAGCGTTACCTTCCCAACATGACTCCATTTTGAGCTCACGAAGCACCTCCCGAAGCATCTCTGTAACACTAGCACATTGATCTAAGCTACCACTGACAAACCTATCAGTCCGCCTCTGATTGCTTCTATTACTTTCCTTGAATCGATCTGGTGGGGGCCCTAAACACTTAACAGTATTCAAGAAGGGGTCGCAGAAGACTTTTATACGTTGTTTCCTTTAACGATGAGCACATCTCCCGAAAATTTCCCCAATAAGTCGAATTCGACAATCCGCCTTCCCAATGATTGCCATTTTATGTTCATACCATTTCACATCGCTCTTCAGCGGTACACCTAGCTATTTGAAAATGTTCAAATGTATGTAAAGCTTATGGGACTTAACTGCGGGGTCATCAGCTCCTAAACTTACAAAATACTTATAAACTACCTTATACTAAAGACAGCACAAACATCCATGCCCGAGGAAGGATTCGAACCCCCGACGGGGAACGGCCTCGCGCTTCGCACACAGCGCCTCAATGCGGTCGGCCACTCCGCCGCGGCCCTACCTATTTAACCGACGCGACTGTGTCAAGCAGCACACCACTAACGCTGTGGTTAGAAAATCATGCATCCTACTACAGTCTTGCACCACAGCAAACGGCTGCAGATCTATACTCTCTCTCTTTGCTAGATTCCATGTGTACTGGAAACACTGCACTCCATATTTTATGACGCTGGCACAGCATTCGTAACAGATATTTTAGTAAAATCCAGTCTTGGTTGTACAAAAGCGATACGCGTTTCGCCACTTCTGGGTATCATCAGACGTTGAAGTGGCAATTACAAACTTGTTTAAAAACAGGAATTAACTTAAAATATGTAAAATCTTACCTAAGCAAGAAATAGGGAAGGATGCAGACTGATAAACCTGCAGACCACATGACCAGTTTTGGCGTGGGGAGAATGGTGGTTGAACTAATAAATAACGCTGAAAAGCATAGTTTAAAGGACAAAATTACTTATCACTGAAGTGACAGCGTCAAATCATTAAATTCAATAAAACAGAATAACCGCGCGAAGTTTGTTTACTTAAGTTAAGAGCTGCTCCGTGCCACAACTGCGACATGCTTCTGAGTCTGCAACTTCCCTATTCACAATATTTCTTGCTTAGTAAAAATTTTACATATTTTTGGTTAATTCCTGAGTTTTAAACAAGTTTTTTAAATATCCACTTCAACGTTTGATGATGCCCAGAAGAGGCGAAACGCGTCATATATAAATACGTCAATGCCGTTTTGTGCAACCAAGACTGTTTTTTACCTAAAGATTCCATACGTATGAAGAAAATAATAACGGTCCTGTCACAGTTCCTTGAGTCACTCCTGACCATATCCGTGTATCTGATGAGCATGAAGTACTGAGAATGAAGCACTGGATTTTTCACCCTGCAGCGGACTGTGCGCTGATATGAAAATTCATGGCAGATTAGAACTGTGTGCCTGACTGAGAGTCAGCCTGGGACCTTTCCGTAGGTCTCGGAGTCGAATCCCGGTCTCGAACACAATTTTAATCTTGATTCTGTTACATATCTGGAAACCTATTCCATATAGTAAGGGTGTAGAAAGAGACCACTTCTTCTTCGCTGAACCCCTTCATCGGAATATCACAGAGGTGCACTTGAAACACGTCCAACGGCAGAAAGTGCCGGTGCGCGCCTGTCGTGCCAGCGCTGGTTCTCACAGGACGAGCAGCGCACGCGGAGGGGCGCCTCCCGCGGTCGACTGCGAGGTCGATCTATCGCCGGTCGACCGCGGCGCATCTGCTCGCAGGCCACGTCGCGGCGTGCCTTCGCTCGCGGTTTTTCCGCCGGCCCGCAGCTAGAGCCCTTTCATTAGTGGCAGTCTGTTTTGCCGGATTGACCGGGCATTCCTGCTTCTCGTTACCGGGCCACCGGCCATTACCAGTGTCGAATGTCAATCGCGGGAGGTTATGTCGTAACGAGCAAGAATATTATGAATTAGTCTGGCATTTTCTCCCGTTACTGCTGAATAATGAAGCGCGCCGCTTGTTTTATATCTTATTTCGCCTTTCTTCTGGGCGGCGGCCGAATAAAAATCTCTGGAAGACAACACGCCATCAATCTAGACGGCAGTTCGTCCCCAATTAGTTCCTGTCAGGCATTTAATGAGTGCTGGTCTCAAAAGTAAAGCCGCATCTTTCGTTAACGAATGGCTAATTAATTGTACATAAATAACAGGAGAAAGCGTCATTGAATCAATTCGGCTGCTGGATGGTCCGAGAAAAAATGGCCATCACTTGTTTTAAAATATGTTGCTTTAAAAATTGGACAGCATATAATACAGCACGTCACAAAAAAGGTGCGGACTGACGTTCAGAACGCATTCCACGTGCTCGAAAGAAGAAAATATGTTTATGGACGTTGACCGGACTCATTTGCTTTGAACAGTATCGGCAGCGTCTTGGTCGACCACAGCCGGTGTGCCGCGGGCCACACGCAGTTACACGGGAAATGAGGTGGCACGTTTAGACCTGTTTATATTTGCGGTGTCACTTCCTTCGGCCGTGAAGCTGAGTCTACAGTGTGGAAGTTCTAAAGGAGGTAAGTGCCAAAATACTGGCTTTTCTTTCTTTACAAAAGCGTAGTAAATGCCGCATAAAAAAATCTACGACATCGAAATTTTGTTATGAGATACTTACTGCTCCATAATATGCACAGAAACAGTTTTCTTATCGTCAGTGGAAATAATTTTTGTTAAGTAAATTATTTTTTGAAATGAAAAAGTATAATGTGCCTCACTACAGATACTACACTTATACACTAAATATGTAATGTAACCTGAGAAAAAAGCGCGACGATATGATTTGAAAAGTGTAATTATTTTTAAGCTTGCATTACATAAAAAAATCAGATGCTTTGTGGAAATAGCGAGCGGTAAGGCTTTTTCGAAGTTCTAATCATTCATAATAAAAATCGATCCATTTTAATAAAGGAAAATAACCATTTACAAAAGACCCTTTTTGTAAAGCGTTTGCTTTACTCGCGACAATTTAAGTTTAACTCTTAGGTTTTTGCTTAACCACCCCCTAGGGATTTGGGATAAAATGGTGAGAAGTGAGAATTGTTATTGCTGGTCAGATGGGTTACAAACTCGAAAATTAAGTTAATAAATCATGAACTACAGCAACTGCGTCTGTTCTAATATTTGATTTAACCACAAGGCTATGCCGAATATGAGAAGCTAGTAATACTAGCTTCACCCGACCATGTTTCGTACTGAGACGATACGAATGCGAAAATCGATGAAGGGATTCTAGCGAACATAGACGCTTGGGAAAACACATAAATCGAATCAACAACCTGTTTTGTGTTGCTATGTGGGATGAGAAGAGAGTGTAAAAAAAGTACTCGGAAAATCATTTACTGTAATACCATGTCGATTTACAAAATATCAACAGGGAGCATGCAACATATCAGACCCTCTTCCTTCTCCTTCTATCCAATCCTATTCTCTCTCCAGCTTCACTTCCTTTATCTTTCCCCCGTCTCTCTTTGATCTTATCATATCCCTCCATCGGCCCGTCCCTTTTATCTTTTCCTCACAACAAGTATTAAATATTAATGAACCAAAAATTAGCATCTTGTTTGTAATTTTGTGATAAAGGTGGCACGTAACCACAAAGTTACTCTTACAGCAATATAAGCGCAATAAGTCAGGGAATCAGCACCATTGCCGGCCGCAGTGGCCGAGTGGTCTGCGGCGCGCCAGTCACAGTCTGCACGGTCGCTACGGTCGGGGCTTCGAATCCCCTCTCGGGCATGGATGTTTGTGTCGTCTTTAGTATAGGGAAGTTTATAAGTAGTTTGTACGTTTAGGGACTGATGATCCCACAGTTAAGTCCCTTAAGCTTGACAAACATTTGAACATTTCAGCACCATTTTTTACAGGTATCATTGCTGCCATGTTTTGATATTCACTGTTGACAACACATCGACTTAACAGTTGCGCACTACAGTCGACCAAAATGTGTCTGCTACTGCAAATAAACCATTTGAACATAAAGTGCCTAGAATCTGATTTTACTAAATGTTGTAGCTTTTGTGTGTCTCTTTCACCATATCACCTGGTTGGTATACAGATCATAAATTGGAATTACTTCAGTCTTCGGTCTTCAGAATATTATTATTATTGCAAATTTCAATGTGTGATAGAAAAAGCAACATCATACTTATTGACATTAAAGTATCTACTTTCTTTTAGAAGTATTAGGTACCCACATGATTCCTATTTTGTGCATGTACACAACAAACTACATTTTGAATTAAAGTTCTATAATTGAAATTAGTAATCTCTACTTATGTTTTCACGTTCATGTATTGAAACAATGATTACCAGCCGAAAAACGCTCCTGTTGGAACACAAAAAATTGCAGACATTTTCCAGGTTCGTTAAAAAAATTCAGTACTGTACTAGGTGTGTACAATTGTACACTGCTCAAAGGGGATCAGGTGAGATATCATACACAATGTACTTATGATAACGTATGTTATTCACATATTGGTTGCAGTTATAATTTGTGTATGTCACAGTGCGATATGTTGTGTCTCATCTCTTTACTTGAAGTTTACGTGCTGTTTCCGTAGAGTGAGGCACAATCGGGCTATCATAATAGTGCAAAAGTCATTCTAGTTGCACTTTAATAGGGTGCGCAAGTTGGGGTGGAAATCATTAATAGAAAGGCGTTATTCGTTGCGACGAGATCTATTTTCGAAATTTCTTTCACAAATTTTCTCTTCAGAATGCGAACATATTGTCAGCACCCACCTACATAGGAAGGAAATAAGAGGAATCAGATCAAAAACGTTAAGATTTAGCTGTTCCTTTCTTGCGCGAGCTATTAGAGAATGGAACTGCAGAGAAACATCATAAAAGCGGTTCGATGAACCCTCTGTCACGCACTTCAATGTGACTTGCAGAGTATTTACGTAGATGTAGATATAGCTGTGTGATAACCTCTGACGGCCAGCATAGTTGCACACCTACGTGACAAGGAAACTATAAGGTTTTTAATCAGCTCTTGAGGGATATTTGGCCATTCTTTCAGAGTGCAATATCCCACTCTGCAACCGTCGTGGGAGGTGCTGGTCTGGCTGCAGTGCGTCTGCCAATTGCATCCCAGACTTGCTTAATCGGGTTTAAGTCCGGTGAACCACCTGGACACTCCATTCGTTTAATTCCCTCAGCTTCGACCACGTTATCACCATGCTCTCTGGGAACGAGCGTTAGCCGGCCACGGTGGCCGAGGGGAATGAGGCGGTCCAGTCACGGTCTGCACGGCCACTACGGTCGGGGGTTCGAATCCCCCCCTCGGGCATGGATATTTGTGCCGTCCTTGTTCATAAGTAGATGACCTCGTAGTTAAGTCCCATAAACTATACAAACATTTGAACAATTCTGAACGAGCGTTATCGTCCACCAGAAGGAACCCATCTCCTATGGCACCAGCGTAGGGCACAACAAAAGGACGAAGGATCTCGACTCTATATCTCCTAGCAGTCAAATGTGAACGATATAGAGATCCGTTCGTCCGCCAATACTGACTCCTGCCCAAACCATTCGTCGACTACCGTGTTATGATGATGTTTCCTGTACATAAACATGAATGTTCCTAGTTCCACGTTCACGTCAGATGAGGGAACGACGATCATCACTGAACAGAACCCGACGCCATTCCTTACGACTCCAAGCTTGATGTACTTCCTTCCACTTTCTGCGGGCTAGTCGGTGTCGTGATTTTAATATGGCCGGCCGCGGTGGCCGAGGAGACTGCGGCGCTCCAGTCACGGTCTGCACGTCCACTACGGTCGGGGGTTCGAATCCCCCCTCGGGCATGGATATTTGTGCCGTCTTTAGTATAAGGTAGTTGATAAGTA
Organism: Locusta migratoria; assembly: GCA_026315105.1. Lineage (NCBI taxonomy): Eukaryota > Metazoa > Arthropoda > Insecta > Orthoptera > Acrididae > Locusta > Locusta migratoria. The sequence goes on along the minus strand of CM048745.1, from coordinate 839,964,445 downwards.
GTTTGTAAGTTTAGGGACTGATGACCCCGTAGTTAAGTCCCATAAGCTTAACAAACATTTGAACATTTGATTTTAATATGACATAGGCCTCCGTGTATAGAGGCAACATTCCCGAAGGCGATTTCGGACTGTTTGTATTGATATTACGCGTCCTGTTTCTGCCTGATGGTTGCGTTGCAGCTGAGTTGCATTCAACCACATATCTCGACGGGCTGTTAACAGGAGTTAACGGTCATAGCTAGCTGACGTCACCCGTTGACGCCTACTTTTACTTCTTGTCTGATATCGCGTCCAGGTCCTGCAAATCACGCTTTGGGACACTCCAATATCAGCAGCTACCTCCCGATGTGTCTGTTACGATTCAGCACTCTGGAAAACATTGTGAAACATCTTGTAGCTATGCCTTGAGGCTTGATATGTAAAACCTGAAATGCTTCAATTCGATTGTGCATATTGCAATAATAAATAAACGTTAATTTACGACCAATGCTGAAATTTCTTTCGCTATGTCATAAATTGTTACGAACCTCATTAACCACGAAATTACATCAGAATTCAGAATGAAACTTTCACTCCGCAGCGGAGTGTGCGCTGATATGGAACTTCCTGACAGATTAAAATTGTGTGCTGGAACCGGAACTCGAACCTGGGTTCTTTGCCTTTCGCGGGCAAGCGCTCTACCGACTGAGCTATCCCGACAAGACTCACGATGCCGCCTCACAACCTTATTTGCGCCAGTACCTCGCCTCCTACTTTCCAAACTTCACAGAAGCTCTCCTGCGAAACCTTCAAGACTCCTGGAAGAAAGGATATGGTAGAGACATGGCTTAGCCACAGCCTACTGGATGTTTCCAGAATGAAATTTTCACTCAGTAGCGGAGTGTGCGCTGATATGAAACTTCCTGGCAGATTAAAACTATGTGCCGGAACCGGGATTCGAACCTGGGACCTTTGCATTTTGCAGGCAAGCGCTCTACCGACTGAGCTATCCCGACACGACTCACGATGCCGCCTCACAACCTTGCTGCCGCCAGTACCTCGCCCCCTACTTTCCAAACTTCACCTCTCCTGCGAAACTTGCAAGACTAGCACTCCTGGAAGAAATTAATTCTACAGAATGTTCAAATGCTTCTAAACCTATTGTACCAAACTAGTATGGTCATAAAAACTACTGCCGCGACGCAGTGGTCAAGCGCATTGAGGCGCTATGCTCCGATGCGGGAGCCCTTAGCCGTCGGAGGTTCGAATCCTCCGTAGGGCATGGGTGTTTGTGTTTTCTTTAGTATAAGTTAGTTTATAAGTAGTTTTTAAGTTTAGGGACTGATGACCCCGCAGTTAAGTCCCATAAGCTTAACAAACCTCTGAACATTTTTTTACAAACAAGTAACCTAACCTAAGGGCAACAGACACACCCATGCCCCAGGGAGAACCTGAACCTCCGACGGCGAGCAACTGCGCGTTTTGCAGCAAGTCGCCTTAAAGCGCCTTTTCGTGTGTGTGTGTGTGTGTGTGTGTGTGTGTGTGTGTGTGTGTGTGTGTGTGTGTGTATGTGTTCATGTTCGTTCTGGGCCACACCACTGCAGCAGCAATTAATTCTACAAACTAGTAAATGCCCATTCAGTTACATCTACATAGATACTCTGCAAATCATATTTAACCCTCGTAATGTCAAACCATTTTCAGTAACATTTATTACCAGGGGGGGGGGGGTGAGGTACTTAATGCCCACCATAAAAGAAATTAAAAAAGTAAATAATATTCATTAATTTTTCTTGAATTACATTAATAGCATACTTCTGAAAGAACTATTAATGCATCCACAACCTGAATGTTTCTTTTAAAACTGTTTTCAATAATGCATTTTGTGTCTTGAGATAAAAATAGTAGTAAAAGTCGTTATAGTACTATTGAAGTACACTTTACTATAATTCAAAAATATTACAAAAACTGGAAGTAATACACAGATACCTTAGGTACATACCATAGTTTTGTGAGAATAATTTTCACCACTATCTTAGGAATCTGCTTCAGACTTGGAACATACGACAGTTTTTTTTTTTTTTTTTTTTTTGCCACATGTGTATCTCTTACAACTGTTGCACATTATTGTTGTTTTGTTCACTTTGTTGTACTTTTCTGCTTTTGAACGGCTTTCACTGACACACAAATGACATCTACCTCTACCTCCATGAGCTTCCTTTGCACCGACGTTCCGTTTGATTTTCCGTCTGAGAATACCCTCCATACATGAAACTACAGGCTTCGGCAGTCCTAAAGTATTTGTAGTCCTTTTCTCAATGTATGGTTTCATGAGCTGTAGTCCCTGTTCCTGAAGAAAAAGTCGTCGCTTATTAGGTTTTTTATTATTCCAGTCTGGGAAGCTCAACAAAAATACCGCTATTTACCGCTGCTATGTCCACAAGAGTACAGAAAATAGACAGCGGCCACCTTCTTGTAGTCCTCTTAGTTGAATATTTCCTCACCATTTGATCTATCGTGTCGCATTATAATATAAATTTATAACTGTTTTCTACTTGGTGTCAGTAGGTGAACCAATTGCAGTGTCATAATGTTGAGAGGATAGAAACAGCAGATTTATTTTAGGTTTTTCACGGGGGATGTAAGAAACAATTATGATCGGAACATTTCTAGTACTAGTGTCATTGAATGCAAATTTACTAGAATATAATTCTCGTCTTGAAATATCTTTCAGTTCTGGAGGTATATGTTTCCTATTAGCTTGTAATGTTCCCACGACAGTTAGCTTGTCATTCCTCCATAGATCTTCGGCCAAATCAATTGAAGTGTAATATCTGTCTGTGGTGACATTTCGTCCTGAATTATGTATAGGAACCACCAGGCGTTTGACAACTGCTGCAGCGGAATCTTATTGTTGTGTACAATCATTTTTTTCCCAGCATAAGGCTCCATGCTGATAACATATCTGGTTTTAGCATCTGTGAGCATGCGTATAAGTATACCATATTTACCAGGTTTTTCTTTCATGAAGACCTTGAAGGGACACCTGCCACGGAACAATGACAACATTTCATCAATAACTGCGTGCATCCCAGCAGAATAATATTTCGGCAGTAATTCATTCATTTTATCAAAAACGTCTCGTATTGCAGCAAACATATCACATTTCCTGCGACCAATTCGCGACTCTGTGTCATCAAATCTTACTATTTTAGTAAGCTGCTGGAATCGGGTAGCAGTATAAACAAACCTTCCTGAAGTGTAGGACCATAAATCTGTAACATGACTTACTGTCGTTTCCCTTCCCCATAATAATAAGTAGCCCTATATATGCCATGAATTCAAGTTTGTCTGTCTTGGGTATTTTCTGCCTCAGTGCCTCTTCATTGGTATGATGTATTATGAGGTTGACAATTTCTGGAGACAAAAACGTTTCAAATGATTCTCTTATTTTTCCTACTTTACCTTCATCTCTTATGCCTCCTCTTTCTGTCACTATGTTTTGTGCTACTCGTCTTCTAATGTGAGGAGGTATGGAGCTATAAACTTTCGCAGTGCTTGTAATATACTTGTCACTAACCTCGCAAGCTGCGTCGTCATCGGTTTCAGGTGCCCAGAATTCTTCTTCAGCGTCTGTAGATACTGTATCACTGTCCACATCCTCGCGCACAACACATTCCTCTTCAGGTTCGCTCACTACACTGTCAATTTCATCAAATTCAATTTCAGAATCTATAGATTCTTCCAAAATTTGTGATACTTCTCTGTCAGTAAGGGACTGTCGATATATTTCGACTCACAGTTGTATCTAACACTGGAGTAAGTGCCACTGAACAGGAAACAATAAAGATCAAAAGAGAATTGAATCATTATTGCGACCATTTTTGCTGTCAACCCCGAGAAATATAATGTACATGTGTTCTAAGGTCACGCAATGCTGTTATATGTGTAGTAAGACGACTGTTGTGGGAAGTCGCATCTACTAGCAAGGCGGGAGGGGGGGAAGACTTTGTGACCACCTCCCTTAAACTGAAATTTTCTGATTAAGCTTAAACAAAAAATGTGAAACGATCATAGAATCTGGAAGAAAACTTCATTAAATACAATAAATATTTTTTACAAAATTTAAAAATATAAAGTACCTGATTAGATTTCTTTATTTTATTATTGAGATTGTCCTCATTACAGAGGTTTCCCTCCAACATACTAATACGCCCAGAAATGAATACACATAGTACGTAAGGTTTTACACTAATTATTCACTATATTTCTCCACGTGTGTCTATCTTGTGTGTCCTCTTCTTCTGCGCCCAGTCTATTCATTGTGAGCTGTACATTTTTGATCCAGGTGGTCACAGGTCGTCCTCTTCTTCTTCTCCCCTCAGGTTGCCACTCCAGTACCAGCTTCGGTATTCTGCTGTCCTCCATTCTTCGTACATGTCCGTACCACCGTAATTTCTTCCTGTCCATCACCTCATCTATTCTTTCTATTATTCCCATCCTCTTTATTATTTCGGTGTTTCTTCTTTTTTCTTTCCTGGAAATTCTGGCCGATCTTCTCCAGAAATCCATCTCTACGGCTTGTAGTTTCTTACTGTGCTTCTGGTTTATGGTCCAGGTTTCCGCTCCGTACAGAACTGCACTCTCAAATATAGATTTATATATGATTTTTTTTGTTCTGTTCATCACGTTTCTGCTCCATAGGACTGAGTTGAGCATTCCAATTACCTTTCTTCCGCTGCTAATTCTTTTATTAATCTCTGAGTCGGATTTTCCCTCAGTTTCTAAAATGGACCCCAAATAACAGAAAGTGTTAACTTTTTTTTATTTTCTTTCCCTCTATGCGTAGTTCATGTGGATCATTCGTCAAGTATTCTGTTTTTTGATAATTAATCTTCAGACCCCAATTTTTGTATGCTATTGCTAGTTGATTACACATGTAGTTTGCATCTTCCCCGTCTTGTGCTATGACGACTTGATCGTCAGCAAATAATAAATGATGTAGATAAACTCCATCTCTGATTTCTAGTCCCATACTATTACATTTTTGTGACCATTTTCTCAGACAAATATCTATATAGATTTTGAATAATGTTGGTGACATGGGACAGCCTTGCAACAGACCTTTGCTTGTTCTAAATTTCTGTGAAAGTGTATTACCAATTTTCACTTGGCAAATATTATCTTTATACATCTGTTCTATTATTTTAATTAAAGAAGTATTTATGTTTGCCATATGTAGTGCTCTCCAGAGTAGTTTCCTTGGAACAGTATCATATGCTTTTTCTAGATCTATAAAAATAAGTCCAACATTTTTCGATTTTTCTCTATGTTTCTCCAAAATCTGTCGTAATGTGAAAATATGGTCTACACATGATCTACCAGCTGTGAAACCGCATTGTTCTTGTTGGGTTCTAAAATTTTTTTCCAGTTTATTTTTAATTATTTTCCCAAAAATCCTCATTAGTGTGTTTGTAACACAAATTCCTCGATAGTTCGAGCAAATTTTGCGATCCCCTTTCTTAAATATGGTACTAATATAACCCAGTTAGATTAGATTTCAATATTTTAAAAAGGTGGGCATAAAGAGTACCCCCCCCCCCCCCGCCGCCCTTGGTATTGCGAGGGTGCCTGGCAGAGGGTTCATTAACCACTTTCATAACTTTTCTCTACCGTTCCATTCTCTAATAGTGCGCGGGAAGAAAGAACACCTAAATCGTTTCGTTTTCGATCTGACGTTATTGGGATGGTCATGTCTCCATAATTAGCTGGGTGCTAGCAAAATATTTTCACATTCAGAAATAAAAGTCGGTGATTGAAAACATAGAAGCGCAGACACATCATTAATACTTTTAACATGCAATCGACGTTATGATATCCTTTAGTAATAGCACAGAAACAACTACATGTATCCTTTTAATTATCCTAGCCGGCCGTGGTGGTCACGGTCTGCACGGCCACTACGGTCGGGGGTACGAATCCCCCCTCGGGCATGGATATTTGTGCCGTACTAGTTCGTAAGTAGTTCATAAGTAGTTTGTAAGTTTAGGGACTGATGACCCCGTAGTTAAGTCCCATAGACTTTACAAACATTTGAACATTTTAATTATCACTGACTCTTCTGCCAAATAGCTGCCACATAACGTTAATATAAGAGTTGATAAGAAATATAAATAGCTACATAAAGAACTACAAGAGCAATAGCTCTAATATATCTGTTACTATATCAACCAAACAGAACGCTATTACAAGGGGAAGAAGAGATACCAATATATGTGTAAAGAGTATATTTATGATATACAATTATCTAGTTAAATTAAACAGTTGTTCAAATGTTTGTAGAGCTTATGGGACTTAACTACGGGTTCATCAGTCCCCAAACATACAAAGTACTTATGAACTAGCTAAGACTAAGGACGGCACAAATATCCATGCCCGAGGGGGGATTCGAACCCCCGACCGTAGTGGCCGTTCATTTTATGTCCCAGCCTCGTCGCCGCTTTTGTGTCTCGTTTCCGTCGTAGGTTTCGGTGGCCGAGTAGGAAGACAGACACAGGAATAAAGGTAGCACGCTTGTGCAGGTACGGAGGTGAGCAGCCAGTGGGACAGCAGAAACTAGAAACACTAGAGTAAATTAGAACGAGTTATATATTGCACAGAATTTATACAATACTTAACTTTTACATAGTTCAGTACGGCATAATGCTGATACATAGTTGAGGCCTGCCTAGTGCCTATCCGATAGCCAAGTCTTCACTGGTGCCTATCCGATTCCGAAGTGCTAACTGGTTCCTATCTCAGTCCCAAGTGAACGATGTCGTTCAGTGGTGGCCACGAGCGGAGTTGCAGCAGAGGGCGCTCGTGGCTGCCGTCGTAAGAACGCCGCGCCGTGCGTGCATGGCGGCGCGCGGCGAAAGTAGGTGGCGCGCACTTTGTACTTGTGCGACACCACAGTTCAGACCGTGACTGACGCGCCGCAGTCCCCTCGGTCACCGCGGCCGGCTTAAATTAAACAGTGGACCCCATGCCCACCTATGTTTTTTACAGATAACCTGACGACAGCAATCACGCAGAGGCAATCCTGTTACAATGAATAATTTATTTAAAAGCAGCGTCCTTGTAATAAATATTTTTGACAATTCTGGAAATTGTTGTATGTTTATGTGGGTTTTGTGATGATCGTATTGCAAAGGGAGGCAGGGGTGACAAAACTCCACACCGAGTGCCGATCTACCTAGCTACACTACTGGACAGGCGTAAAGGTGTCTCCCAGTATTCCGACCTCAGCAAACGGCACTCTTTTTTTCCTCTGCGCTTGTGCGTCACGGAGCTGTTTACAATAGCACACACAGTCGCGCGGGGAGTGCGACGGGTGGCATTCCACACGTAGCCACTCGCTGCTGCCCGGGACTAAATTCGCCTGATTACGGGAGCAGACGTGTGAACACTCGGAACCGGCAATTAGGCATTCGCCTCCAAGCCGCACGTAGCGTCTAAACACAGCCCGCGCGGCCGGCCGGCTCTGGATCACGCGTAATACCAGGCCAGCGGCCGAATTATAACGCACTGCGCACGCCGCGGCGCAGCCCACAATTGAACTCTTTGGCCGTTAAATAACGCGCAGCGTACTTCAAATAAACAGGTTACCGGGCAGGTTTCTTATTACGGTAACCGCGTTCCGTATGTCCGAAACAGTAATTAGCACCGGCTTTATGGCTCCTAGTGCCGCGTAGGTGCGAGAAACTCGAGCGGGAACGCATCAGTTATAGTGATTACACGACATTACAAATAATTCGGTATCGTATACTAGCGGGCACCTTCCGCGTGTGTTTATCGGAACGGAATATCACACAGTGGTCCGGGAAATAACTCCTGCCTTCCTTTTTTGCCACGTCCGAACGGAATAAGATCGTATCAGTTTCCGCCTCGACAAACTTTCGTGTTCGTATTGAAAATGTTTATGTATCAGGTGCTTAATCGTCAAATGAAATGAACACGGCTTGTTTACAACTGCAATTAGGTGGCGCAAGCCTATAAAAGCAGTTAGGACGTTGCATAATGCATTAACTGCCGTTCGCTACTGGAAGGTATGCGGCGCTTGTGGTCGGACAGAGAGAGAGGAGGTAATCATTTGTTGATGTTATGGCCTCAGAGAAATGGCGCGGTTAATCAGTTTGCTTGTTACTGCGGCACGATATCAGTACGGCAAGTAGCTTGTACAGTAGAGGAACAATCTCTTTCGTAATCACTTCACCTGCGGATCTCCAGCACACGTTGTATTCCGTAGTCGGCGAACTTCATTCTCCCTATGAATGCCAATCTAAACACTATCCTTTGACATGTAAATTTTACTACTCTAATTATGCGCATTCAGCAGTCGACACTGATGTACCCAAGCGCACCATGAACTGACTAAGGCTTTTATGGCTCGATTTTAGTGTCATTGTACGACTCCTGCGCTACTTGTGAAAAAGACTAAATGTTTGTAAAGCTTTTGGGACTTAAAAAAATGTTCAAATGTTTGTTAAGCTTATGGGACTTAACTACGGGGTCATCAGTCCCTAAACTTACAAACTACTTATCAACTACCTTATGCTAAAGACGGCACAAATATCCATGCCCGAGGGGGGATTCGAACCCCCGACCGTAGTGGCCGTGTAGACCGTGACTGGAGCGCCTCAGTCTCCTCGGCCACCGCGGCCGGCTTTTGGGACTTAACTACGGGTCATCAATCCCTAACAATCTACTTCTGAAATAACTTATTCTAAAGACGACACAAACTTCCATACCCGAGGGAGGATTCGAACTTCCGACGTGGCGCTCCAGACCGCTCGGCCTACTCGCGCGCGGCTGAAGAAGACAAATTTATATTTATCAAAAACATGTTAATGATATTATAAACGTGTTTTCAGCAAGTGGTTGGCTCTAATTTCATCAACTGTTCCATAGTCAATTGTTTTATACACACATAAAAATTACTATTGGATCACCACGATTCTAACGGTTCATAGCCCTTACACAAAAGTGGAATAGAGATATAACAAAACATTTCAGTTCATTTAAGTTCTTAGGTTCTGACGTAAGTAGAAATTTACAAGTTTTACGAAAATAATATGTACATTTTGAATTTGTGTTACAGATTTTGCCGCGGTGGAGCAGCCGAGCGGTCTAAAGCGCCTCGCTGCGGAGCGCGCGGTTGCTCGCCGTGGAGGTTCGAGTCCTCCCTGCGGCATGGGAGTGTGTGTTTGTCCGTAGGTTAGTTTACCTAGGTTTAAGTAGTTTTTAAGCTACGGACTGATGACCACGCAGTTTGGCCCGATAGATTTACAGACATTTGAACATTTTTGTTACAGATTTCAGAACACACCAGTAAACATAATAGACGGGATCACGCCCTCTTGCACTGATGGATGCCTGTATTCTAAGGACTGATGACCCCGAAGTTAAGTACCATAAGATTTACAAACAAAAGATCTTTTTTTTGTGTCTCAACTTCGTCGCCGCTTTTGTGTCCCAGCCTCGTCGTAGGAGTCGGTGGCCGAGTGGAATGAGACCGACACAGGAACAAAAATAGCACGCTGGTGCAGGTACGGAGGGGAGCAGCCAGAAACTATAAACACTCGAGTAAATTAGAAAGAGATATATATTGCACAGAATGTAACAATACTTAACTTTTACATAGTACTGCAGAATGTTGATACCTAGTTGTTAGAGGCCTGCCTAGTGCCTGTACGATAGCAAAGTCTTCAATCGTGCCTATCTGATTACAAAGGTCCTAACTGGTTGCTATCTCAGTCCGAAGTGACCGGTGTCTTTCCGTGGTGGCCACGAGCGGGGTTGCAGCAGAGGGCGCTCGTGGCTGTCGTCGTGAGAACGCCGCGCCGTGCGTGCATGGCGGCGCGCGGCGAAATTAGGTGGCGCGCACTTTGTACTTGTGCGACACCACACCCCTCCCCCCCAAACCGCCGCGCCGTCGTGGCGTAGGGCTGAGGGCCACGGCGACGGCACTGGGAGGAGGGCCTGGGCGGGGGCGTTACTGGTGGGACGGGCGTCGTAGCTGAGGCTGGGATCGAGACGCCGTCCGCGCCCCGGCATCCGCCTTGCGATCCTCCAGGGAACCCCCCCCCCCCCCCGCCCAGAGGGAGCAGGTCATCTTCTTCTGAGGTGCGTGGCCCAGGCGGCGGCGGCACGCACGGTCCCGGAGTCCCTCTCGGTGACGCTGTCATCTGCGGCGGCGACAGCGGCGGCGTCGCGTCGATCTCCATCGGGACGATCTCGTAGTCCGGGGACGCTGGACCCGTTGACGAACGATGTGGTTGTGCTCCCTGGCGGTGAACTGGGTCTGGAATCAAGAAACCGGAGTCAGGATCGCGCGGCCTATGCAGACGCAATTGGTTTGCGTGGCGCCGCAGCTCCGACCCTGTGGAAGAACGTACAACATACATATTGCGACCGAGCACGCGCTGAATGGTGCCCGGTAACCATTTCTTCTTGTTGCCAGCAAACACCCTGTACAGCACCGGCGTAGAAACCTGAAAACGCGTAGCGCCATACGAACCGACTCGGTGCGTGGGAGTCTGCAGCAGGTGAAGGAGAGTGCGGTGACGGCGGCCGTGTAGCAGCTCGGCAGGAGACGGGCCGTCACGTGGCATGCACCGATACGTAGACAGGAAAATTTGAAGAGCTTGCTGCCTGGAGTGCTGACCTGTCATCTTTTCCATGTGAGACTTGAATGTTCGAACGAAACGTTCTGCTTCACCATTGGACTGAGGGTGAAAAGGTGCAGTGGTAAGATGCTGAATGCCATTCACACGACAAAACTGTTGAAATTCCGCACTAACAAACTGAGGTCCATTGTCACTGACGATAGTTTCAGGCAAGCCTTCGATACAAAACACTGATGTTAAGGCACTGATCGTACTAGACGCCGTCGTTGAGTTCATGGCAATCACAAAAGGAAACTTGCTGAAAGCGTCTACAACGATTAACCAGCGCGTATTCCAGAAAGGTCCGGCAAAGTCAATGTGTAAACGTTGCCATGGTTCCTTGGGGCGTGGCCAGTCTGAGAAACGCTGTGGAGGAGCCGCCTGATGCTCCGCACAAACTGTACACTGTGATGTCATGCTCTCTATCTGAGCGTCCATATCAACCCAGGTACAATGACGCCTGGCCAGTTGCTTTGTCCTAACAATGCCCCAATGTCCTTGATGCAGGAAGCGTAACACTTCTCGTTGCAGGGAACGAGGAACAATCACTCTTGCTTGGTCGTTGTCGGTATGCAACAACAGTACACCCTGACTTAAAGATAATGCATGACGTTGTGCAAAATAACGTCGAACCAGAGGCCGATCAATGTCCTTGGCTCTGGCAGGCCAACCAAAGCGAACAAAACTTGCTACCACACTTAGGTCTGCATCCGCAGCTGTTTCCTGTGCAACCCGACGAGAGTTCAAAGGGAATCAAACATGCATCACTGATTAGTGCAGTCTTTAATTTGTCAAAGGCAACTTGGCAATCTTTAGACCATACAAAAGGAACATTCTTCCTACGTAAGTGATGCAGTGGAGCTGCAATCTGAGACGCATTGGGAATAAACCTGAAATAATAGTTCAGCTTTCCCATTACTGCTTGCAATTCGTGCACATTCTTAGGAGGAGGCAAGTCTTTGATTGCTCGAAGATGTGACTGTAAGGGATGTATTCCTTGGGCATTAATCACATGGCCTAGGTACTCTATTTCAGTTTGAAAAAACGAACACTTTGCTTTATTGCAACGTAGCCCTGCTGCAGTCAAAACTTTGAAAAGGCACTCCAGGTTTGCTAAACGTTCTTCAACTGTACGTCCGGATACCACAATATCATCTAAATAGTTCGAACAACACGGTACAGAAACTGTCAGCTGTTCCAAAAAGCGCTGAAAAATAGCGGGAGCGGAAGAACTGCCAAAGGGTAGGCGTTGAAATTGAAAAAGGCCCATGTGAGTATTAATGACGAAAAACTTTTTTGACTCGTCATCAAGTGGAATCTGTAAGTATGCCTCTGCTAAATCAATCTTAGAAAAGAAACGAGACTGTCCTAATTTGTCCATTAGTTCGTCAGGTCTGGGCAGGGGATAAGTGTCTACAATTGTTTGACTGTTCACTGTTGATTTGAAGTCCGCACAGAGACGAAGTTTTCCTGACGGCTTGGGTATAATTACTATAGGCGAGGCCCACTGACTCGCAGAAACAGGAGAAATCACCCCACTATCTTGCCAACGTTTAAGTTCTTCGGCAACTGTATCACCCAAGGCGATAGGCACTGGTCTAGCTTTACGAAATTTTGGAACTGCAGATTCTTTTAAAGTTACATGTGCCAAGAAGTCTTTTGCACAACCTAGTTCCGGCGAAAACAAGTCACTATATTTGTCACACAATGCATTGATTTTATCCCGAGGCACTATTGACGAAATTTGAAGCACATCTCTTTGAATTGATAAACCAAATAAGTCAAAAGCATCTAGTCCAAAAATGTTCTGTGTCGATTTGGCCTGAAGAACTACAAAAGCAACTTTTTTTGTTACACCTTGAAAAGAGGCGGGCAGGCTACACGTTCCTAGCACGGGAATATTTTGACCTGTATAAGCTGTTAACACTTGCTGTGACGGCGACAATTTTGGCGAACCCAGAAGTTCATAAGTATCTTTATTTATTAATGTGACAGCGGAGCCAGTATCAAGCTGAAATTGCACAGTCTTATTTTCTATGGAGAGATGTACAAAAAGTTTGTGCTTCTGGCGCACGACAGGTGCGCGAATGTGGGCAACGTCTGCTACGGTTTGTGTGCTGCGTATGCGCGGGCCGCGTAGTGGAGGAAGCGGCGCAGACTCGGCACGCAGGGGATTAACAACACTGTCACTAGATGGCACTACCGCCGGATCGGCGTCCGCGCAATGCGAGGCTACTGCACTAAAATTACTTTCAGTATCTACAACAAGTCTACTGGCACTATCTACACAGTACTGGGCACTATTACAAGGAGCAGTTGCAGAAGGCACTATTTTCTCTACAGGAATGCACTGTTCATAGTCATTTTGCTTGTCCCGAACCCTTTTCCGTTGCACTGTTTTACGCGCTCGTCGGCGCTTGCTACGTGGTGCACTATATAGTTTTGCCATAGGCGCAGAACTACTTTCTTGCAATTGAGAACCAACTACAGCACTGTTCAATTCCACAGCGTCTATAACATTTACTGTATGCACTGCTCTCGCACTTTGCGAAGCACTGTTTCTAACGCTTCTGTTCTTTGAGTTTTTAATTTGCATACACACAGACTGTACATGTCCTGATTTGCCACATTGATAACAGGTTACGTTGCGACTAGGGCAATGAGCACGCTTGTGGCGAGACACACACTGGGGGCAAGATTTACGTACATTTTTCTGAAATGAGCGTTGGCGCTCGTTATTCAAATCACTGTTTCTAACACGACGGGGCGACCTTTGTGTCGCACTTTTACACTGGCTACTGTTCACTGTCTGTTCAGCACGGCCTGTAGAATTTAAAGAATCACAAGTGCTATACTGAGAACTACGGCTAGGAAAGCGTCCGTTGCGGCGCACTGAATTAACACTGTGGCTTTGCATTTCTACATCTGCTAAGTCAAAAGTATCCTGCGCTTCTATAAGCTGCAGTACACTGTCTAATGAGGGGTCAGACTGTTTCAGAATTGCTGCTCTAATTCTGGGGTCCTGAATATTCTGCGTAATCGCATCCCTCAACATCACGTCACTATACGAAAGTCCACAAGAGCAAGTAAATTTACATTGGCGGGTTAAGCCCTTCAATTCCGTAATCCACTCTTGGTGTGACTGCTGCGGTAATTTTTTTAAGTCTGAAAAATCGGTACCGCGCAGCGGCTACGAGAACTTTCCTCTCGTAATGAGCATTCAGTGCATCTACAATTTGTTCAAAGTCTACATCACGAGGAGAGGCGTGAGGGAAAAGTTTTTGCAATAATACGAAGGTCCGGGGGCCCACAATCGATAAGAAAAGGTTCTTCACTCTCTGACCTGTAATTTGATGAGCCGCGACGAGTTCTTGAAACTGTGCGAAATAGTCGCTCCATTCTTCCTCACGTTCGTTGTACTGGCGAAATGTAGGAAGCGTTGCGACGGCAGGTGTGGGCTGCTGAAGCGGCGGCTGTTGTTGTTGGTGAGCAGCCTGTGTCGTCAACTGCGACACGGCCTGCAGTAGTTGAGTGATTTGCGCCGTCTGTAACTGAATAATTTCCATTAAGTTTGGGTTCGGGGTAGTGGCCATGATGACCGATTAGGCGCCGCGCATACAAGTAAATTATAACAAAACACAAATGCAATATGAAAGAGGACACTCTGCAACAAAAAAGTCCACAAAACACGTAACAAAATATCTTTCCCCAAAATTCTTATAATAAGGGTGGGTGGGCGGGAGCAATTTCTGCGTGCTCCGACTGCTGCTGTATGGCTGCTGCAAGCGGGCTGGTCCAAGGTTCTATCACTCCTCGTCGCCACTTTTGTGTCCCAACTTCGTCGCCGCTTTTGTGTCCCAGCCTCGTCGTAGGTGTCGGTGGCCGAGTGGAATGAAACCGACACAGGAACAAAAATAGCACGCTGGTGCAGGTACGGAGGGGAGCAGCCAGAAACTATAAACACTCGAGTAAATTAGAAAGAGATATATATTGCACAGAATGTAACAATACTTAACTTTTACATAGTACTGCAGAATGTTGATACATAGTTGTTAGAGGCCTGCTTAGTGCCTGTACGATAGCAAAGTCTTCAATCGTGCCTATCTGATTACGAAGGTCCTAACTGGTTGCTATCTCAGTCCGAAGTGACCGGTGTCTTTCCGTGGTGGCCACGAGCGGGGTTGCAGCAGAGGGCGCTCGTGGCTGTCGTCGTGAGAACGCCGCGCCGTGCGTGCATGGCGGCGCGCGGCGAAATTAGGTGGCGCGCACTTTGTACTTGTGCGACACCACAATTTTGAACATGTCTGTATTGGCCGTGTCATTCTGTCCGCTTGACCGTTCAGGGACTGTTAGTCTAATGCCACGCCAGGCAATTTTCTCCTCTCAATAATAATCGCGGCTGAAATAATCGCCTTTAAGTGCCACACTTCAAACGACTAAAATAGCGAGGGATGAAATCGCGCCGTCCTTAAACTGGGCGCCGCACTAGCGACAAAAATCGGTGGCTTTCTGCAGCTGTGTTGCTACCAGCCACGAGAGCATAGGCGCCGACTAATGGTGGGCACACCCGAACTGGGCAACTTTTAGTGGCCATTAGAAGGGTACTCTGGGATGGACAGTTAATTCCACACTCGAACTGGGCAACTTCCGCTCGCAGGTAGCAGGACGGTCCGACCCAAGGCGTTCCTGGCCCTCACTACAATTACTGTGTGCCCTCACTGAACTCGTCAGCCTTGTGAATGACACCAGCTCGCTGACATCTGTGTAGAATCACATAGTGTTTCGTTTTGTACCTCAGTTTAGTCATGGAAGTGAATAATACGGCAGAAAGTCACGATTTACAACCTGTTATTATTGATCGTGGCATTTGATCTGTGGCGGTTATAAATTAAAACGTTACAGAAGAATAGTAGCAACGGAAGATCGTGGATGGCGAAGCTGCGGTAAACGTTTGCGGTGTGCTGTTAAGTTACTTACAGTAGGCAGCGAACACATATTTTCGCGTTTGGAAGGCACTCATGACCACGCACCTGTTGCAGAAGACTTGTTAACATAAAGCCGCGGTTGAGTAGCCGAGCGGTCTAATGCGTCTCGCTGCGGAGCGCGCGGTTGCTCGCCGTGGTGGTTCGAGTCCTACCTGAGGCATGGGTGTGTGTGTTGTACTTAGGTTAGTTTACCTAGGTTTAAGTAGTTTGTAAGCTACGGACTGATGACCACGCAGTTTGGTCCTATAGATTTACAAACATTTGAACATTTTTGTTAACATAAAATGTATACCTAATTCTCTAAAAACAAAAGCCGACGCTTTGTTTGAAGGATCGTAAAAGGAATGGTGAAATTCGCAAATTAGACTTTGTAAAGTGCGTTTGATACAAAGCAGCCGTGAGCAGAATATGATGAAAACTAAATGCATTTGTTTTCTGCAAATATTTTTGTATGTGAAATACATCTTGTATTTGTATATAATTTGTTTCTTTTTTTTTTTATATCTTGTTACTAGGCGCAGTATTGACATTATTCTTCAAGAACTCTACAAATAGGGGCAGAGGTTGCGCATTTGGTAAGTTCAGATTTTGAATCATTTTGCGAAATTACGCAGTCTGTCTGCCAGGAGCAGGTAGGAGATGCCGAGTTGCCCAGTTCGTGCATGCCACTCGGGCGGCACTTCGGGGACAGTTGCCCAGTTCGAGTCTTCCGTTTATCACCAACAGGTAGAAGTTGCCCAATTCGGACGAGCCCCTAATGGTATGCTCAGTCACTCAAGCATACCCCAAAATTTGACTGGGTATGAGGAGCATACTGAAAATTCTGGTATTATTTTTTTCTTTACGTTATATTTCTTGATTTAATTAAAACACACTCTCTCATCTCATTGATGGGCGGCTGGCTTTTGTAATACACGGCTGTAAAAAGATTATCTTAAAACAAACAGATAATTGAATTTCTAAGCATTAAAATCCACGTTCACATGTGAGTGAAATGACCATTTACTCAATAGTCGGAATGTTAATGGAATGCCGCTTGTTACAACAATACTGTAAACTGAATGTGGCAACCTTTAATTGTTGTATTAAACAACTGGAAATGAAGTGTGTTTAGTACGATACCATGAAAATGTTTATACTACTAATTTCACGTATACTTATTCTCTTGGAAGTCTATTGTTTTCGAGGAATCGTGTTACTGTAAGTCGTGACATTTTTCATCCTGTTTACTGAATTGGTGTGTGATGTAACAATCGGTTGTGAAGCTATTGGTATCGCCAGACATGCTATGACAGCAGAAGTGGTTAAGGACTGTTTTGGCAATAATGTATAGAGAGATTAATTTCCCCCCCCCCCCCCAAAAAAAAAAAAAAACAAAAAAAAAACGTCGAAACTCTTCACAAACTGAACAATCAAATACTACCGTTGTCAACTAATGTTGAATACACTAAAAATAAGAAACGTTTCATTATTGAAACCATCATTATTAACAACCTATTTTAAAATACAGAAAAAAGTGCATTTTTCGTAAAAATTACTATTGGATATTAAAATTTGGTAAGTATTCGACACAACGAAAAGAGAGAAAAAAATCCGTTACTGCAGGATTAGAACCACCACCACTAAGCTTATAAGGCTTGAGCTACACCGACAGATGGCGCAACTCTTAATTATTGGTACTTACGGATACTTGCAAAACCTTTTGAGAGAGGCGTTGAATGGTTTTCAATGATTGTTATTTATGTTCTGAACTTCACGTTCCATAAATATAAAAAAAATTCTAAAATCCGATATCCACGTGGTCTCCTTGTGAGTTCCGTTTTGTCTGTGAGTGACAATAATCCGAAAACTCTGCAAATGTCAAATGTTCAAATGTTTGTGAAGCTTATAGGACTTAAAATGCGGGGTCACCAGTCCATAAAGTTACAAATTACTTATGAACTACCTTATACTAAAGACAGCACAAACATACATGCCCGACGAGGATTTCGAACCCCTGACGGAGCATAGCGCCTGAATGCACTCGTCCGTTTCGCCGCGGCTGTAAATGTCATTCCAGTGCATCATTTGGATAGTGAACTGATAATGACTGAGGAGGAGAAATATCCCTGTCTCCACAATATAAAACCGCAAGCTTATAAAGATAACCTACGATGCGGAACTATATATAATTATATTATTTTAACTTTTAAATGACAGAATTGAATTTATGATAACTTCACAAAAGTACTGTATCACATTTGAACAATCGAAATAAAGTTCAAACGTACCTACGTTCTGTGTTTTAATTTTAAAAAACCTAACTGTTACCCACTGTTCGTCTAAAATTGTGAGCAATATGTTGCGGGTATCTATTTAAAAAAAAAAAAAAAATGCATTTGATATCCGTTTGACCTATGGCAGCGCCATCTAGTGGGCCAATCATACCGCCAACTGTTTTCCCCTTTCAAGCTAGGAAATTTTTGTTCTTTCTAGTATTTTTCGTTTGATGTTTATTTCGTGAGATATTTGGCCCGGACACTATCAATGGACCACCTTGTATATTCCCTGCTGGTCGTCGACATTCTGCCCCCTGCAAGCCGTGAGTCTGGCTGCTCACTTGGAGCTCGAGTACACGGCACGAATATTGATTTCCAGAGTGGTAAAACACCTACCATCGGCCGCTGTGACGTCGGTTGGCCACAGCGTTTATGATGTCTTTCCAGAGCAACTAGCGCGTCGGTCCGACTGGTGTAAGACATGCTGACATTCTCGACAGACTCAGGTTCAAGGGTAGGCCTACCAGTTCAATTTTCAAATCGTTGTCCCAACCTTACACCACGCTCCACACCGATGTCCAGCGAACACAGAACAATAAAGCCGCTCCTCGAGAACTGGAGAGCCAACCCTAGCCAAGGTTCTGAACGCTGGAAAACGCGTGATGACGCTCACTAGATAGACTGCACTAGCTCCAGCGTCTTCCCGCGTTTTTTAATGAACAGGGCTCAGCCACGACCAGCGTTCTGGCGGGAGATCGACTTCCCAAGTTAATAACTATAGAACAATTCTGTCGGTGGCTTTGAACCCCTGAAATACCATCTGCCCCATTATCTACACAGGTGCCACTATTTTAGGATCTAGACGCAACACTGAAGTGAGGCCTGGCGATAACGCGCTCGTTCGATTGCTGGCATACCCCACATCACCCGGACTGTCCACTGGTGTCGTTCTTTCGCTTCTACAGCGACCGCCGTTGCTACAATGCCACGGTTATGGTACATCTACTAGGTAAGACCAGCAGACAGACACCGATACTTCTCCTCCTGCAACCCACAACTATGGAGGGTTGCGTACTAAGAGAAAGCCAGCCAGGGAAGGTAATTTCACAATGCATGTCTCTGTCAAAGAACCCTTCTTTACCTGTGTTCTGGAGACGGGGAAAACGACCAGCGTCGCTTGACTGTGAAGCCCTCTCCTGAAATCAGCCACCACTTACAGTAGATACGAGACGACTAATGCTATATTTGAAATAGGAAATGATGTCCTAACTTCGATGCAGCAAAACTTCATCAAAATTTTAGATTGACAGACAAAGTGAGATGTGTTTTGACACGCCTCAACTATTCTGCTAACAGAACGCCCCTTTAATAGTAAAGAATGAAGAAAAATGTTGTTGTCTAGAATTGTGACGCTGTTTCCCTATAGATTCTCTAGAAGGAACGTTTTCTTTTCAACAGGGGATAAAAATTAAAGAGTTCTTAGAGAATCCTTTTTCTTGCACAAACACACAATTAATGTTGAAATCACTCCATACAATTAATTCTTTGTACTTCCTTTAAAGTAAAGGTAGATCTCTCTCTACCTTGAGCAGAAAGATTTTAAAATTAGAGCCAAGTTTATTTCCGCTGAACTCAATAACTCCTGCACAACACTTAATTAACTTTTTAGCGCAGTGTTTAGTAATATCGATGGCCTCAAATGTAATGCCGTTTCTCACACACATAACCACTCCCTCACACTGCAAAAATTTCATAGAACAATAGGTAACGAACTTGTACTCTGTAAGGGAAACCTTTCAATTGTGACATTATTTAAGAAGTTCTCTGAATTAGCAGTACCATCAGAGCCAACTGTAAGCATTCTTTATTTGTGATAGTTTTTATATTTTGGTGAGATATGCTATTTTGTCTATTATTCTGATATTTGACATTTACCGAAAGTGGTTCCTTTGTTAGAGGCACTTTCTTTATGCAGGAGTGCCTATCAGTTGACTTTAGTCTAAAATAGTGCAGGTCTAACAACAGCAATTTTCCCCATGAGTGATCCCCCTCCCACCCACTATGCTGTCACCTATAAGCTTTGTCAACTTCCCCACTCCGTGCCTATATTGGTGCAGGCTGTAACTAGTGAAACCCGAACCTGATTGTACCACTGAAATGTGAATCATGTCTTCTGTCCTGAGCGCTCCCCCAGTTTTCTTTTAATACCCTCGATAGCTTTCTCAAGGTGACGCTAATCATGACGCTGAAATAGCTTCACGAAATGCATATTCGTCCTTACAGTTTCTGTAGCTATCTTTCCAAATCAGCACCCATGTCATGCTCCTCATCCCTAACAAGACCATCCCCATCGCTAGCTGATCCTCTTTCGAAACATTCCTGTATAACTCTGTTAACAGCCACCTAATCGAACTTTGCACTATGCTTCACAATAGACTTCCGCGAACTAGTTTGTTAAAGTTAGTTCGTCCGCTCCCAGTGACGGTTGAGCGGCGTGGTCTGCGCATGTAGGTGGAGGGAGAAGTTCCCCCACCTAGCTGCTTCATGCGCTTGCTGCTTGAGCCGCTAACGATATCACGCAAACCAAAAGAAACAGTTTGTGGATAATTTCTCGCGTTTAAGTTTAGAGTTATCTCTACATCTTGGCATTATGGAATTTATTAGTTAGATATTGCAGAGTGCAGAATACTTCAAAGCAGAAATTTTGCAGCACTGAACTATGTAATCTAGCTGGCAGACGCTCACCTAGAAATAGCTCTCATCAGCAGAAGGCAAACACGTGATTTTTAATTCTGCTGCGCGCCCTCTCGCTATTGCCCGTCGGTCTTCCGAAAAGAATCCAACGAACTAAGAAGCGAGATACGGTTGGCATAATAGTTCGCGACCGGTAACGCATGTTTTACCTCGCGACCGATTACACATATTTTAGTTCGCGACCAATCGCTCATGTTTTAGTTCGCGACCGATCGTGCATATTTTAGTTCGCGACCTATCGCGCATATTTTAGTTCGCGACCTGGCGCGCATATTTTAGTTCGCGACCGGTAGCTCTCCTTTTAGTTCGCAGGTCGCTCTTTTAGTTCGTCCGCCCTTTTGGCCTTTGCTACCGCTACTAAAACTACAGCTGAGCTGCATCTCAGCTCGAAATGACGGCAACTGGCAGAAGGGAATCACGCGATTATGCGCGATCTCGCGTCCTCTCGCTGTTACCCGATAGTCTTCAGAAAAGGAGCGGACGAACTAAGAGGCGTAGATCGCCTGTGGGAGCGCTCTTCCGAACTAGTTCGTTCGCGAACTACTCAAGGGTAGCCCACTCTCCCCTGTGGTCGCAAATTTGTACATGGAGAATTTCGAGGAGGAAGCCCTGGCATCATCTGAAACCTACTTGCTTTTTCCGTTACGTGGACGACACTTTCGTCGTCCGGCCACATGGTATGGATAAACCCCTTGACTTCCTTACACATCTGAACTCCATACACCCTAACATCAAATTCACTATGGAGACTGAAACGGAAGGTAAATTGCCGTTCCTTGACTTCTTGGTCAAGAGAAGAGCTGATGGCACCCTGGGTCATGGAGTATATCGGAAGACAACGCACACTGATCTGTATTTACACGCAGACAGCTGTACCACCCTTCACAGAGGAATGGGGTACTTAAAACTCTAGTACATAGGGCGGGCACTATCTCCGACGCAGTCTACCCCAGGAATTGAAACACCAGAGAACTGTATTCCGTAAAAATAGGTACTCAGAGTGGCAGATTCAGCGGGCTCTCCGCCCAACCACTACAGCACAACCTGTGGAAGCGGATGAAAACACGAGGGAGGATGTAGGCACTGCTTTCATTCCATATACCGGCGCACTCTTGGGGAAGGTCGCCCGCATTTTGAAAAACACCAGGTTGGAACTTTTGTCCGCCGAATAAAATTCGTGCACTGGTGGGGAGCGCCAAAGATGATCTCGGTTTGAGGAAGGCCGGCGTGTACCAGATTCCGTGTTAATGTGGCAAGTCATATATTGGACAGACGATGCGTACCGTCGAGGATCGATGCATTGAACACCAGAGGCACACACGATTGATGTATCCGTGTAAGTCGGCGGTCGCTGAACATTGTTTGTCGGAGAATCACGCGATAGTGTATGAACGCACTAGGATTCTGGTAAAGACGTCGAGATACTGGGACTGCGTCGTTAGAGAGGCCATTGAAATTCGCATTAGTGACGACCTCAGAAACCGCGACTGTGGCTATAATCTTAGCAAAGCTTGGGAACCAGCGATTGGGTTAATTTAGAGTAAATCTAACAAACGTAACGAAGTGACGACCACGGCGGACAGAGCTCTCACATCGACGTCATTTCAGACGCCGTCGCAATCGGTTCCACTGCGCGACCGCGGCGCGGGGCGCGGACCACGGAGGGGTCGCTCCGCGGGCCGAGGGTATTTAAATCGCCCGTTACCGGGCTAGAATCCAGTTCCCTTCGAGTCGCCGTAGCGTGAGGATCTCGGTGCCGGCGCGTTTCGAGGAACTCACTCCGTCAGCTCACCTGATGAAGGCGACGTGTATGATCGCCGAAATATTGTGCCCATTGGACACTATAGACCGGCAGTACAGCTGTGGATATTTTGATTACCCAAGACTACTTCACAATGCTGATGACCTGGTTGGTTGATTGATTGATTTTTCCAGGGAAGCCAAAACAGTCTTGGTCCAACCCACTACTGCCCGCACCGGAACTAAGTTTATTGTGCGGTATCGCTCCCTGTATATCTAGTAAAGGCAACCAATGCCCTTGAACAGTGCAATGAGGCCCTTTAGACACAATTTCTTCGAGTCTGGTCGTCTCAAATATTGTGTGCCTTTTATTCTCCAATGCAATGCATTCGAAGATTAGATGTGATGCAGTTTCATCACCGTCATCACAGATCCTACATTTAGGGCCCTCTTCTGTTATTCCCATTATACGTAGGTATTTTTTGAAATTCCCATGGCCTGTCAGCAATCCAACCATGAGTCTAATCTCTCTCCTGTTCAGACCCAGGATTGCAGAGCTTCTTTTAAAACATGGCATTGGCATTATTACCTTGCCATGTTTTTGTTGATGCACTTTGGTCCAATATTGTACGTGCTGTCTTCTGAGCCAGTTACGTAGTTCCGATTTGATCATTGCCTTGGTGATTGTCAGGACAGACTCCGGTGCCATGTTTTTGTTGATGGACTTTCGTCCAATATTCTACGTGCTGTCTTCTGAGCCAGTTACGTAGTTCCAATTTGATCATTGCCTTGGTGATTGTCAGGACAGATTCCGGTCCAATAAATGGAGTCTCTGCCCCCATCCTGGCTAATCTGTCGGCATGTTCGTTGCCACTGATCCCCGAGTGGCCAGGGACCCACAATAGGTTTACTCTATTGCTTTCCCGTAGCTCCACCAGAACCCTGTGACATTCTGCAACAATTTTAGACCTTGTTGCAGGATCTGCCAGTGGTCTCAGGGCTGCCTGGCTGTCTGAATAGATATAGATGCTACGATCTTTGTAGCACCTACGCAAATTCTCCTCCACACACGCCCTGATGGCAGTGATTTCGGCCTGGAATACTGAGGCCAGTTTTCCTAGAGAGATGACGCCCTCCAGTCTTGGCTGCACCCCGTATACTCCGGCCCCAACACCTTGGTCTGGTTACTCCGCAACACTTTCCACAACTACTGGCCTACACCTCTTACAAGCGAGGTATCTAACAGCAGAATCGAAATGTGACTGGATCGTGTGGTATCGATGATTAACGTACGGGTACGCTACAGGGAGGCACGTTCTTAGAATTTGGGATCACAAGGAAATTTCTTTCACGGAAGTCGCCGGCAGTGGACGAGGAACAGCGAATATGAAGAAGAAGATATGCGACGCTGAACCCGTCGTATACAACTGCATTCACGCGCTGGCTGGCTGGAGACAATTAAGATGCTAATGAGGTTTTGTGGGTACCAGCGGTTCCGGCATGCGGTGTCACCGCAGGACAGACGCGGTATGCGGCAGGCGACCGAGCAGTGTGCGCAGACGGTGGGACCTGGTGAATGGGCCCCGGCGGCCTGGTGGGCGTCGCTGTCGCATAAAACAGAGCCCAGCACGAGGTGGCCGCCCACGCGCGAGGGGGAGCCGTAGGTCGTAAACGCCACGCGGCCTTACGACCGACCGGGCCAACTGCGCGAACTTACCCGCACTCCCGCTACGCCCTCCGTTATTATTTTTGAGCGTAACATTTTGACCCGGAGGCAAGCCCACATAGAAATATGCGTGGTCTGAGGCGGCTGAGGCATGCCACCGCAAATGCACGCCGGTAAGAGAATTACGACACTGTAAAGACGACATCGATTTTGATGCGATGACGCAGATGCCACTAGGGGATATTAGGTGTACTGACAATAGTTCAAATGTTCAAATGTCTGTAAATCTATCGGACCAAACTGGACAGAAACCGTGGGAAAGTACACGTGCAATAACTAATGTTTTTAGTGTATGTTACTTTTTTAGCCGGCCGCGGTGGCCGAGGGGACTGAGGCGCTCCAGTCACGGTCTGCACGGCCACTACGGTCGGGGTTTCTAATCCCCCCTCGGGCATGGATATTTGTGCCGCCCTTAGTTATAGATAGTTCATAAGTAGTTTGTAAGTTTAGGGACTGATGACCCCGTAGTTAAGTCCCTTAAGCTTAACAAACATTTGAACTTTTGTTACTTTTTATTGTTTCTAATGTTACCTAGCTTCCTGAAATAGCTTAATGTTCAAATGCCAAAGAGCGAGATGGCGCAGTGACAACACACTGAATATGCATTCGAGAGCATGACATTTCAATTCCGCCTCCAGGAATCCTGATTTAGATTGCCCTGAATCACTAAAGGGAACTGTTGAGTTCTTCTAAAGAATACGGCTAATCTCGTTCGACAAACTCAATAAAGATATTCCGGCATGTGCTCCGTATATAATATCACGATGTAGCCGGGACGTTAAATCTTTCTTCCGCTTTCTTTTTCACTCCCACAAGTGCGAATGCAGTTTTCATTAACTTCCCCCTAAAAACTTTCATTCTTTACCTGTTTTCAATAAATCTCCAGTTCTTGGTAATCTCCTCATAGCTGTGTTGCACACTTGAAAATGTTCAAACGTTTGTAAACGTGTTTGACCAAACTGCTACGTACGTCAGTTTCTAGACTTACAAACTACTTAAACTAATGACAAATGTTCAAATGTCTGGAAATCTATCGGACCAAACTGCGTGGTCATCAGTCCGTAGCTTATAAACTACTTTAACCTAGGTAAAATAACCTACGGACAAACACACACACCCATGCCCCTAGGGAGGACTCGAACCTCCACGGCGAGCAACCGCGCGCTCCGCAGCGAGGTGCTTTAGACCGCTCGGCTACTCCACCGCGACTGACAATGGTTTCAACGTCATCCACCAACAGATAGCGCAGTGACTTAGCAGCCGGATCGCCATCCATGCATGCAGTTTCATACAGAATGTTTGCAGCGTGATAATAATTACAAGTATTGCCTTTGGTAGAAAACCGACCAGTTGCGTTTACAATGGTCGCTGGGGGTAAAATTTTACGCGGCCTCGCGTGATTTTGTCGGCAACATCAACAACACGATAGAAAATCTTAGCCCATTTGTTCGAACCACATACGAGGCGTGTCCAGAAAGTAAGTTCCGTTTGGTAATAAAATGAAATTTTACATAGATACAGAAGAAATTTTTATTGCACAAAATTCTACAACTCTTAAACTAGTTTTCCACAAAACTGCCGAAATTTTGCAGGCATTTGTCATAGAGTGGCACCAGGTTTTGTATACCTTCTTCATAGAAATCTGCCGCCTGTGTCTTCAAGCAGTTGGAAACAGTTTCTTTCAGCTGATCGTCATTGGTCAAGTGATGACCGCCAAGGAAAGAATGGACCTTGTCATCAATCGTGTGAACCAGTTCTTCTGTAACCAAAGGTGGACGCCCACTTCGTTCTTCATCGTACACATCACTAGGCCCGCCATTGAACTGTCGGACCCATCTTCCCACCATCGAAACACTCAACGCATTTGGTCTGTAAACATCGCAATTGTTCCGATAAATTTCACTTGGTTTCACTTTCCTCGCATTCAGAAACCGAATCACCGACCTGATTTCACAGGCGGCGGTATTTTCAATCAACGCCGACAGTTCAAACAAGCACAACAAAGTGTAAACTGACAGCGATCTCCTAATGGCGCACGTTCTTCTCCTTGATACACATCGTCTACAGCGCATGTGCGGAACTGCAATCGCAGCGCTGCAGCGGAGATAAATTCTAACGGAACTTACTATCTGGACGCGCCTCGTAGAATGACTCGATGAGTGTATCATACAGACCATGAAGTAAACAAATAATGCTGTTCCTGCTTTATGGTTGATAGGTTCTTGTATGTACCCTCGCCCGCTCAGTAAAAATAATTGCCCTCGTAAAGCGAAGATTCCATGAGAAAACATCAGCGTTGTCAAGCGATTGGCTAAAATGAACACTCACAGGATTCTCCCTATTCAGCATCGGAAGCCAACATTATCATAGGAGGCCGCTGCGATATTTGGTAAAATTTAACCGGCATTGAGATGTATGAAACGGTATCTTTTACGTGTTAAGGAAAATGCCTGACACAATAACAACAAATAAAAACGGAAGTATATACTTCTCATGCCATTTTCGAATTATACAACTTTCATTAGCCTAATATTTAAAATGGAACTACAAATTCGGTGTTCGTATATTTATACAACGCCAAGAAATAATATCGATACTGCGATATTCAGAATTCCAGAGCTGACAACATGTCAACTTCGTAGTTCCTACATGCCTTTCGCGGCGCATCATCATTTATATCGGCATTCTCGACTTCGTAGTTCCACCCGAGCACCGCTAGATGCCTCTCCCGGCGCATCATCCTTTATATCGGCATTCATAAGAAATATACATTTCCTTTAACCACTCTTAATCATTGCGAAAATGAAGCATTTGAACGGCACAAGAAAGTGAGTTGGGAGCACTCCATGTTTCGATATTCACTTATTTTAGTACGTTATTTTAATACTGCAGATGCGCTGCATTACAGTGTCTTTGGTCGAGGAGAATAGCCAATCGGTGAGCTGATTGCTGGAGAATGTAGAACTTGATCCAAGCTGTGGATAGGAAAATTTATACTTCCTTTTACCACTTATAATGGCTACATGCACACATAATATTTATATTCGTGAAATCTACGACAAACAATCTTTCCAATTATGTAACTTTCATTGGCCTTCTTGTACGAATAAATTAGTAATCTGTACCACAATTTTCGTGTTAGCGTATTTATATAATGATTATTATTTCGTGTGGCTCATTGGCCTGGTGCAAGTCTTTCAATTGGACGCCACTTCGGCGACTTGCGTTTCCCTAGTCTACCCCCGTTATCGAACCGTGGAAAGGGGACCTATAGCGCAATGTGGAATTCGAACCACGTGTCGTTTCTGGCGGCTCCTCACATCGTTGAGAAGTGAAGGCTGGGCTAAAACGCAGACTGGCAGAATTCGAGATCCGACCAGATTTAGAACCCGTGACCCTTCGGTTTCCAATCAAGCGCTTTACCTTGTGACCACCGCGCCCGACTAGCGTGTGATACAATATATGAACATATAAACTAAACGCGCCATATCACGGAGACGCACCAATGCCTCCTATAGCCAAATGAGCGATTTTCAAAGAGGTCAAATTGTGGCCTCCCGAGTGCTGCAATGGGTCTTTCGGAGAATTCCGCAGCCACGGTAGAGCACTACGGAGCACGCGGTTGCTCGCCGTCGGAGGTTCGAGTCGTCCCTCGGGCATGAGTGTGTGTCCAGAATGAAACTTTCACTTTGCAGCGGAGTGTGCGTTGATATGAAACTTCCTGGCAGATTAAAATTGTGTGCCGGAACTTGGGACCTTTGCCTTTCGCGGGCAAGCGCACTATCGACTGTGCTATCCCGACACGATTCACGATGCCGCCTCACAACTTTACTTTCCAAACTTCAGGCGAGGTACTGGCGGAAGTAAAGTTGTGAGGCGGCATCACGAATCGTGTCGGGATAACACAGTCGGTAGTGCGCTTGCCCGCGAAAGGCAAAGGTCCCAAGTTCCGGCACACAATTTTAATCTGCCAGGAAGTTTCATGAGTGTGTGTGTTTGTCCTTAGCATAAGTTATTTTAAGTTAGTTGAAGTAGTTTACAAGCGTAGGGACTGATAAGTGAAGCAGGTCCCTTAGCTTTACAAACATTTGAACATATGAGAATTGCCACACAAGGCGGACGATCTGCAACAGTTGTGCTACATTGCTGCTTACAGTTTTCACGTGATCCTTCTTACACCCACAGATGAGGTTCTGAACGTCCAGATCCTAGTTTCGTAAGGGCAGCAATCACAGGTGCTACAGCTTTCACTCCACAGGTAAGGGGGTTTGTGAGGCCAAAGGTGTCACCACGAAGCATTGGCAACCAATTGCATGTTGTGGGACTACGATTGTACACACCTCTAGCCTGTCTTCCACTAACGCCACGGCATCGAGATACACGACTAGACTGGTACTCTCAGAGGTTCTCTTGCAAGATTGAATGACGGGTCTCTCTTCAGTGATAAAAGCAAATTCTGCCTATACGCTTGTAAAGTTTGTTTGTATGTACGACGTATACCTAGCGAGCGCTGGCTCGTGGAGTGCATTCATCCAAGTCACACTGGCCACACACTATGCCTTATCATGTAGGGTACGATAAGCTACAACTCTCGATCACCTTTGGTGTTTGTGGAGGGACTGATGTCAAGCGATCGGTACGTGCAGAATGTTGTACGACCTGTTTCTTTACCATTCTTGCAACAGGAAGGTGATGTGTAGTTCCAAGAGGATAATGCTCGTCCATACAGTGCACTTCATAGGGTGGATGAAAACGTGCAGACAAAGCAACGACGAGAATTTAATTAAACTGAATAATTTATTCAAAAAGATAGTGCTATAATGATCTTCATTTACCTTTTATGCAAGAAGTTATTTGATTTGGCATTGATTGGAAGAATTGGTAGATGTCCTCCCGATGGATACCATTCAACAGGTGCGTTAGATAATCAAACTCGCAAATTGGTTTGATGGCCCTGCCCATATCGCTCCAAACGTTCTCAATTTGGAGAGAGGACAAAGTTTGGGTGTGGCAAGCACGAAGCCAAGCAGTAGCAGTTATAGCCATCTGCTGGCCAGCAGTGCTTAACTTCGGTGATCTTAACAGGAACCGAAGTATTCACTGTACACAGAGCTAAAAACGACTCAGATCTTGAAAACCTGTCAAACGAACTTGGCCAGTTACGTAAAGTTTTCAAGGATAACGGCTACAGCAATACACATATATCTCAGGCAGTTTCACCCAAGTCACGTAATTAGAAGACATCTGAAGAAGACATCAAGAAGACCGCTTTTTTTTTACCTTTTTGTTGCTCCACAACAGGTAAAATAAGCCAGCTCCTTAAAAGACATAAAATCGACACAATCTTCAGGCCTCCAGCAAAGATCCGGCAACTAATGAATCCAGTGAAAGGTGATATAGGTGTCAGAACACAAGGCATATACAACATTCCGTGTGAGTGTGGGCAATTTTATGTCGGCCAGATTATTAGCGCTATTGAACAGCGCCGCATAGAACATGAAAGGTGTTTTCGATTACGCTATCCCGAAAAGTCAGCTGTGGTGGAACATGCTTTGGAAAACGGACACCGAATTGTATTCGACGAGACTTCTGTTATTAAACAGCTTCTGGGGTAGTGTAATAAACGAGGCTATAGAGATCAAAATTTTTGAAAACATCCTCAATAAAGACGGAGGCTTGCAGCCTAGTACGGTATGGGATCCTGTAATTGCGGAGTTGAAGTGGGCGCGGCGTACGCGCTACAAAAACATTGCCATACATGGTCAAGAACTGGCCACCATTGACGTCACTAGCGGCGGCGCGGCTATATAAATATGGCCGCGGCGAGAAATGACAATCATCCACTTGCCAATTTCACAGGATATCTCTGTCTGAAATTCGTGGGCAGTAAACCACATGACGCGGTTTGAACCCCAAGAAGATTTTATTAATGAATATCGCCGCGAAAACATGTACGATATGGTGGACGTTAAGGCGGCCAACCGTCCCGGATTCTGCGCGACAGTCCTGCATTTGGACTCGTCGTCCCGCATTGGGATAATTACTAAAAATGTCCCGCAAAATTGGCAAAAGCGTTCCGGATTACAGTAATTTTAAAACCGTTGGTCTAAGATCACAAGCCGAAATAATCTATGTATGGCACGCTATGTCATACAGGTTGCAAGTCACTGTCACAATGCATCATCTGCGAATGAATGACAGTCTTCTTATATTAAATAAAAATAATAATAATAAAATTAAAGAAAGGAAAAAAACAAAAAACAAAAAGATACGCACCATCTATTTCAAAATGAATTTGCTAGCAGAGGAAATTTTGTTTTAAGCAGGGTATTGCATTTTGTGATAGGATGACTTATTAAAAAATTGTGCTTTTGGTATACTTTTCGTGCCTTCTTAAGTACGTTTCAGTAAGTGTAATGGAATATTTTTCGGTGCTCAAGGTGTCAAATATGATGTAATATTACCACAGTCTGTATAAACGTATTTAAAATCTGAGATGCAAATACAATATCAGCATTTATCTTACTTCCTTTAGGAATAAAAAGGCGGTTAATTCTGAAAATGCAACAACGAAAGTGTGTGAGGCTTGCAGCAAGGCACTTCCACGAAACAACTTCTATAATAGAATAGTTCAAATGGTTTTAAAAAGTAATTTCTATCAAATTTAATTCGAGGCTATTGCAAAACATAATTCAATGGGCAGAGTAAGCTACTTATTAAGCCGGCCGCGGTGGCCGAGGGGACTGCGGCGCTTCAGTCACGGTCTGCACGGCCACTACGGTCGGGGGTTCGAATCCCCCCTCGGGCATGGATATTTGTGCCGTCCTTAGTTGTAGCTAGTTCATAAGTAGTTTGTAAGTTTAGGGACTGATGACCCCGTAGTTAAGTCCCATAGACTCTGCAAACATTTGAACATCTACTTATTAAAATGTGTGGAGCACGGTGCTCTAAGAGCTGTAACAAATAAAGTAGTACAGACAACGAAGTTGATCGGAAAAACGTAACGGACAAATAATTTGTCAAAATTATCAGGCTCTAAAATTCAAAATAGGTCCATGAGAAAATATTTATGAACTGTAAATAAATATTGGAAATTAAGAATAAAATATCACTCATGTTAGATATGTTACTTTAAAATTGAGTAGGCCTACTCTGCTCGCCTAAATGTCTTTCCTAGTTTCAGAATATCTGGCACAATGAGTCACGTGATCTTAGTCCTCCTTCACATCCCCGAAAAGTCCCGCATTGAATTTTGTAAAAGTTGGCCGCCTTAGTGTATGTTCCTCCTGCCATATGACGAGACGTGCTTACGCGCCGTCCAATAGGCCTCGTTACAAGGCAACAGTAGCACTGGTCCCTCGACAACAGCTGTACCAAGTCTTATGATATGTGTTTGTAGCTCATTTCTGACTCGGGATTCTTGTTAAATTATTAGAGGTCGCCCATCATAGTTTTTTCGATAACTTAACATTTCAAAGAAGGTGGAAATTTTAGGAAGAAATATTACTAATTTTTTAATTTTTTTAATTATTTAAAAACAAAAAAATTAGCACCTCTACTACCGCTTACCAGAATATAACCGACACCAAGTAAATACCGAAAAGCCGGTTATTCAGAGATAAAACCCCGGTATAGGTTTTAAGCTGTCGGATTTTTCCACCCCTACGGCAGTGGAGCGCTGGCTGTGACGTCAGACGCGCCAACGTCTCGCTGGCTTTTACGGAGCGCTGGCCCTTGCTAACCGCTGGGCGGCTAATGAAAATAATGGCCTGTGTTTGACAGCGTAATAAAGCGGCAGTCGCTGAGCGTGTTAACCGCCGACCTCTTTTTGTCGCCGTGCTGTGTTTGACAGGCGGCGTCTGCCCTATTAAACTCTGCGCCGCCATCGGCTGCTTAAAGGTTCGCCGCTCCAGACGTGGGCATCGGCTGCGTATTAAGAGGGTCCTCTGATATGCAGCGGTATGTGACTGCTCTATTAACGCAGTAGATGGCGCGAGTAGCGAGTGACAAGGCGAGCTTGACAGGTGTCTAACCGAACGGCTGATAAAATGGAGCGTTCTTGCATCCGTGTTTTGTCAGCAACTCGAGAGACTGATATGTTGAAGGCACTGCTTCGAAACTTGGGAAGGAAGACTACAACTAAAAGTCTTACCAAAACGGCAGGATTTTCTAGCATACAGTGCGTTTTGAAAGGAATAGTAAATATTTCAGTACTTGCTAGTACATACGACTTACAGTAAAAATGTCATAAGTGTTTAAATTTTATCGATTTATAGATACTGCTGTTATAAGCCGAAAACTGGTTAACTAAACAAAAATAAAATTCCAGAATGAAACTTTCACTCTGCAGCGGAGTGTCCGCTGATATGAAACTTCCTGGCAGATTAAAATTGTGTGCCGGAACCGGGACTCGAACCTGGGACCTTTGCCTTTCGCGGGCAAGCGCTCTACCGACTGAGCAATCCCGACACGACTCACGATGCGCCTTACAACTTTACTTCCGCCAGTACCTCGCCTACAAACAATAATGACACGAAAAAGCAGTAGGACGTAAAGACGTGCAATTAACAAGGTAAGTAAATCACAAACCAATTTCACAAACACACAACGTGCACGAAAATTTCAACTGTCTCTGATCATTATAAACACACATTCGTAAATCGAGACATACTTTGAAAACATACCGAATCATTTGTGACAAGAATAAAGAAGCAAATAAATAAAAATAAAAGCCAATGTCGGTTGTTTCATTCACAGCATTTATCTTTCGTTTTATAATTAGAGGGAAGCTACGATATCTAAGAAACTACTGCGAGCGCTCGCTTTTACATGTGGATAATAAACAATATTGCAGGTCGTGCTTCCCTTAAACGAATAGAAAAAGTGTCAAACAACATGTCAGAAAAAAATATTTTGAACACGGCAAGATCCGAACATGTTATCTTTCTGCTAAAAAGTTTCCGCCTTAACAAATTAGTCCAGTCAACAATGGAAAAATTATGGGAAAAACTGGTGTACTCGCAAATTTTTGAACAATGGTAAAGGAAACCGTCAGGAACGACATATTAAAAGTCCCGTCCCGCCCTCTGGGGTGTGAGCTCGAGCGTGGGTGGGCGTTTAAAGGTACACTTTTAATGTTTTTCTTAAATAACTCGAAAACTATTATACCTAGCGAAAAAAACAGCAAGTACAAAATTAAACTACATGACATTTACTACGATAAAACTCTTCATAATTTCTGTAGGATCAATATTGCCGCGAGACCCCACATTAAACGACTACCGGCATGGCGCAAGGGATAGCGTCACCCATTGCGTTGCTGAAGGTCGCCGGTTCAATCCCGTCCACCGGCAAATTTTTATTTCCTTGTAATTAACGTTTTCGGAATGTTCTACGTATTTCTTATGTTCGCTTGTAATTTCTACTTGTTTCTTATGTTAACTATTCTTCTAATTTCTGGTACATTCTGTCTGACTAGCTTGAAGGATTCATCAGGTCGACTAGCAAGATGGGCACTAAGACTCCAAAAGTTCGACGTCACATTGGTATTCAAGAACGGGCGCAAACACAAGGATGCCGACTACCTTTCGAGGAATCCATTAGTGGAACACAATAGCATGAACGAAATTTCAGCCCTCACTGAATTAGGTAACGTTACAGCTGAACAGAGGGAAGATTCAACAGTATTTCTACATGGGATACTCTGCAAATCACATGTAAGAGCCTGGCAGAGGATTCATCGAACCACCATTATACTACTTATCTCCCATTCCATTCTCGAATAGCGCGCGGGAAGAAAGAACACCTGAAGCTCTCTGTTCGAGCTCTGATTTCTGGTATTTTATTCTGA
This sequence comes from Locusta migratoria, assembly GCA_026315105.1. Taxonomy (NCBI): domain Eukaryota; kingdom Metazoa; phylum Arthropoda; class Insecta; order Orthoptera; family Acrididae; genus Locusta; species Locusta migratoria. Next base: position 839,930,447 of record CM048745.1, on the reverse strand, counting down.
TGATCATTTCTACCTATGTAAGTGGGAATCAACAGTATATTTTCGCATTCGGAGGAGAATGTTGGCGATTGGAGTTTCGCAAGTAGCCCACGCCGCAGCGATAAGCGCCGTTGTTGTAATGATTCCCATCCCAGATCCTGTATCATTTCCGTAACGCTGTCTCCCCTGTATCGTGACAATACGAAACGAGCTGCCCTTCTTTGGACTCTTTCGATGTCCTCCGTCAAACCCATCTGATAAGGATCCCACACTGGGCTGCAATACTCCAAAAATCGACGGACAAGAGTAGTGTATGCAGTTTCTGTTGTAGTTCTGTTGCATCTTTTAAGGGTTCTGCCAATAAAACCCAGTCTCTGGTTCGCCTTTCCCACGACATTATCTATGTGTTCTTTCCTGTTTAAGTCTGAAGTAATAGCAATTCCTAGGTATTTTGTGGAGTTTACGGCCTTCACATTTGATTGATTTATCTTGTAAACGAAGTTTAACGGATTTATTTTCGTACTCATGTGGACGACTTCACACTTCTCATTATTTAGAGTCAATTGCCAATTTTACACCATACTGATATCTTATTCAGACCTTTCTGCAGTTGGTTTTGATCTTCAGATGATTTTACTAGACAGTAAATGACGGCGTCATCTGCAAACAACCTAATAGAGCTACTTAGATTTGCCCCTAAATCGTTTATGTAAATAAGGAACAGCAGAGGACCAATAACACTACCCTGTGGAACGCCCGATGTCACTTCTGTTTTAGTCGATGCCTTGCCATCGATTACTACGAACTGTGTCCTCTCTGACAAGAAATCCCCTATCCAATCGCAAATTTGGGGCGATATACCACAACCACACAATTTGATTAAAAGCCGTTTGTGAGGTACGGTGTCAAAAGCTTTCTGTAAATCAAGAAATACGGAATCAATTTGCAAAACTTTGTCGATAGCACCCATCACTTCGTGTGAATAAAGAGCTAGTTGTGTTTCGCATGAACGATATTTTCTAAATCCGTGTTGACCTTGGGTCATTCTGTTCGAGATAAATCATAATATTTGAATACAGGATATGTTCCAAAACCCTGCTGCAAATTTACGTCAATGAAATAGGCCTAAAGTTTAGTGAATTACTCCTACTGCCTTTCTTGAATATAGGTGTGACCTGGGCAACTTTCCAATCTTTTGGTACAGATGCTTCTATGAGAGAGTGGTTGTATATGACTGTTAAGTAAGGAGCTATCGCTTCAGCATAATCAGATAGAAATCTAATGGGTATACAATCCGGACCAGAAGACTTGTTCTTGTTAAGTGTGTGGTGACGCACAAGTCCAAAGTGGGCGCCACCTACTTTCGCCGCGCGCCGCCATGCACGCACGGCGCGGCGTTCTTACGTCGTCAGCCACGAGCGCCCTCTGCTACAACTCCGCTCGTGGCCACCACTGAACGACATCGTGCACTTGGGACTGAGATAGGAACCAGTTAACACTTCGGAATCAGATAGGCACCAGTGAAGACTTGGCTATCGGATAGGCACTGGGCAGGCCTCTAGCTCAACTATGTATCAGAATTCTGCAGTACTGAGATATGTAAAAGTTAAGTATTGTATAAATTCTGTGCAATATATATCTCGTTCTAATTTACTCTAGTGTTTCTAGTTTCTGCTGTCCCACTGGCTGCTCACCTCCGTACCTGCAAAAGCGTGCTACCTTTATTCCTGTTTCGGTCTTCCTACTCGGCCACCGACACCTACGACGGATACGAGACACAAAAGCGGCGACGAGGCTGGGACACAAAAAAGTGATTTTAGTTGCTGCACTACTCCGATGGTATCTACTTCTACGTTACTCATTACGGCATCTGTTCGTAATTCGAAATCTGGAATATTGGTTTCGTCTTCTTTGGTGAATGAGTTTCTAAAAGCTATGTTTAGTAACTCTGCTTTAGTAGCGCTGTCATCGGCAGGATGGCCATTACTATCACGTAGTGAAGGTCTTGTTTGTGATTTGCCCCGAGTATATTTAACATATGACCAAAATCTCTTTGGGTTTTCAGTCAAATTTCGAGAAAGAGTTTCGTTGTGATAAATATTGTAGGCATCTCGCATTGAAAGCCTCGCTAAATTTCGAGCTTGTGACTACGATCGCCAATCCTGGGGATTTTGTGTTCGTTTAAATTTAGTATGCCTTTTCCTTTGCTTTTTCAGCAGTGTCCTGAACTGTTTTGTGTACCAAGGGGGATCGCCTCCTTCTTTTATTAATTTATTTGGTATAAAACTGTCAATTGCTGTCGATACCACTTCCTTGAATTTGAGCCACAAAAAATCATGGGGGCCTTGGAGAAAGGAGAACCGACAAAAGGAGTGTTCCAACTTATAAACGGGACATTGTATAAGAGCAACTACGATCCACTGGCCCCAAAATGGGTACTGGTCGTTCTAGCTCTTCCAGCCAGCTTTTCTAAAGTATTTCCGCGATGCTCCAATATCAGGTCATCTGGGATTCGTGAAGACCCTAGACAGAATCAGACGTAGGTATTACTGGAAGGGTCTCTACCGATCTGTCAAGCACTATTGAGTCACTGTGAAGAGTGCCAGCAACGGAGTCATGTGCCGCAGTTACCTCCAGGGTATCTCGTACTGATTCCTCCTGCAGCAGCTCCATTCCACCGAGTTGGGATCGATCTTTTAGGGAGGTCCCCGAAGTCGACAACCGGTAACCGATGGATAATAGTCTGCACTGACTACCTCACACGCTACGCTGTCACCAAACCTGTGTCGACTGCAGAAGCTCAAGAGGTCGCAAAATTCCTTGTAGAAGACATTATTTTGAAGCATGGAGCACCACGTGTCATGATATCTGATCGTGGAAAAGTATTCCAGTCAAAACTAGTATCAGAGGTAATGTCTCGTGGCGACATTGTCCACAGAATGACAACTGCATACCATCCTCAGACTAATGGTCTTACAGAACGTTTTAACAAGACGTTAACAGATATGCTGTCGATGTACGTCGATGTTGAGCAGAAGGATTGGTACACAATACTTCCAGTACTGACATTTGCTTATAATACCGCAAGACAAGACATCACAGGCTTCACGCCGTTTTTCCTGCTCCATGGCCGTGAAGCTGAGACGACAATGGATACGCTGTTCCCGTTCCAACCGGACGACAGTCAGGATGACTATGTTAAACAGCTCATCACCAGGGTCGAAGAAGCAAGACAGCTGGCTCGCATACGGACACTGGACGCCAAGGAGAAGGACCGTCAGCGGTATAACGACAAGCACCGACCTGTTGTGTACAGCGCAGGAGATCTGGTATGGATTTTTACCCCAGTACGGAAAGTTGGACTATCAGAAAAGTTATTGAAGCGATACTTTGGTCCGTATCGTGTCATACGCCGACTGTCAGACGTCACATACGAAGTTGAGGATTATGAGGTGTCGTCGAAACGACAAAAACGAAGAGACATTGTTCACGTACTCCGCATGAGGCCTTACTACGATCCTGAAGAGCAGATAGGTAAAATGGCTTCTTGTGCAAGTAATCTAAGGACGGTAATGATACTGATGAAACCACGTCAGGAACGTCTGTCGTCGATAATCGTGCAGCAGGGAAGCATTCTCCAGAACTGCCATACAGAGGACACATGACAAGGTCAAAATCCAGGACATTGCAGCTGGCTCCACAGGGAACGTAACAGCGGGTCGCTGTTTTTCCAGGAGAGGGAGCAATGCCGCGAGAGACCTCGTCCACAGACTGCCGGCGTGGCGCAGGGGATAGCGTCACGGACTGCGGTGGTGAAGGTCTCCGGTTCAATCCCGCCCACCGGCAAAAATTTATTTCTTTGTGATAAACATTTCCAGAATATTCTACATGTTTCTTATGTACACTTGTAATTCTACTTGTTTCTTATGTTAACTATTCTTCTAATTTCTGGTACATTTTGTCTGTGTGCACTCTGCCCGAGCGGCAGTCAGTGCAGCCGCTACGTTTCAGTTCGCAATAAACCTGCTTTCAGTATAGTGCTGTGTTTAGCCTTGGAAGTCAAGCCTACTTCTATTTCAACGCGACAATATTCTGCGGGATAAGGATGAAGCAAAATTAGCAAATTCTTAAGAACCGAATTTTTATGCTATAAAATTAAAATTTAAGGTCGATTGAAGTAGTTTTCAATCGAATAAAAAGGTCTATACAACATCTCAGAGCGTCTCCAGTGTTATGGGATACGTTGCACTTGTGTGGATTAAGGGAAAGGGAGGGGGGGGGGGGGCTATTGCGGCTGAGCCGCGAGGTGGCAGATGAACGAGCTGTGTGAACGCCCGCCTGACAAGCCGACCCAAGAGCCTGGAAGCGTTTCTGTGTCCGGTTGGGTTCCCTCTGGTGAGTGAGCGGGAGATCTTTACACTGTTTGTCCTTATGTAATTAATTTTAGTTTATTACGGGAGTACGTGTTTCCAGTTAGTGAGTGACTTTTCTTGTTTAAGGCATCTTGGACATTGGCTGAGAAGTGTTCAGTTTGTGAATGTAATTTTGTCAATGACATTTGTAACACTGGAGAAAAAGAAATTAATGGACTGGTTCATGCAAGTAATTAAAGAAAAAAATGGGAAATCTCAACGTTATCTGAACAAGACACACGGAATTGTTAATAAAGACCACACAAGACGGCATACGAATAAAAAGCTTTAGAGGGACACTCTTTCAAAGCAACAGCCTTCAACTTCTCGTGGTTCCCCTCCTTTGGATTCGGTTGATGTATAATTTGTTTTTAAATCTGTTTTGTGCGGAAGGTGTAGACAGAGGGTTTTATTACAAACAAAAGAAAAAATACTCATTGATTTACGCCGGAAAGCTTACAATGTTAGATCCTTCACCTACAACAACTGAATTACTATTCGTGCACATTAGAGGAAAGATGAGTGGGGCCAGACACCATCGTAAGACGTGTCCGTTCATTGAGGGAACTTCATAGTGCAGATACGGTAATCGGGGGGGGGGGGGGGGGGGAGGGCTGCTGTAAAAAGTTAGAGCGTCCGGATGATGAAGATATTTCTGCAGCAATGGCGGAGATATTTAAATACATCGTGCTAAATGACGAGTGCCAGTTCTCGGTCGACAAGTTGACAGGATGAGTACCCGGTATAAAGGTGAATGGCAGCAATGAGACCATATGATATAGATGTCATCTTCTTTCCAATTTTATGTCTCGATGCAATGCAATCAGTGAACGCACCGAGGGAACAAGGTACCAATTCTTCAGCTCCCGTCCTGGATTCATCACAAGATGGAAGTCCAGAATTCTGTCCGTTCGTCTTTGCAATTCGAAGAATACTAAAAATTGCCGCGGTAGAGTAGCCGAGCGGTCTAAAGCACCTCGCTGCGGAGCGCGCGGTTGCTCTCCGTGGAGGTTCGAGTCCTCCCTGGGGCATGGGTGTGTGTGTTTGTCCGTAGGTTAGTTTACCTAGGTTTAAGTAGTTTGTAAGCTACGGACTGAGGACCACGCAGTTTGGTCCGATAGATTTACAGACATTTGAACATTTGAATACTAAAAATTATTTAAAACTTTTTCACCTGCACTACGAAAGCACATAACACTTTTTCGAATTGTTCTGAAAACTATTAGATCCACATACCTATTTCTTATTCTCTCCTTGACTGTCTTCATCTCCTCTATTTCTGCAGAAATATCGTCCTATTCCAGATGCCCTCTTTCTTTTACGATGGTCTATATGTTATAAAGAACTTTTTACAGCATTCCTCATGATATAGAGTATCTGCCATGTAGATCCATCACTTAACGGATAAGCCTTAGGATGGTGTCTCTCCGCACATATCTTTTCTCTCCTGTGCACAGGTCGTAATTGAATTGTAGGTGAAGGATCGAATATTGTAAACTTTCCGATGTAAAATGTAAATCAATGGGCTTTTCGTTTGTTATCAAACACTTCGTCTATACACACAGACACACACTCATATATATATATATATATATATATATATATATATATATATATATATATATGCTGTGGTATAGGAAAGAGACAGCGTGGTGAATGGAGATTTGGGTGTGGCGGGAGACGTACAGGGAAGAGTCCTCTGCAGTCGGCTGTCCTCGGTGGCGGAGTGGTCAACGCGTCTGCCTACTAAGCAGGAGATCCCGGTTTCGAATCCCGGGCGGGCACAAATTTTCATTCGTCGCACTATGGTATTCCCTCTAAACCTAGTACAGTGAAGCCATAACAGATAGCAAATTGCGATTTATTTCATTTCGTCTATAGTTTCGGTACAAAACAAACAGATTTATAAAACAAATTTTATATCAAATGTTTGTATAGCTTATGGGCCTTAACTACGGGGTCATCAGTCCCTAAGCTTACAAACTACCTTATACTAAGGACGGCACAAATATCCATGCCCGAGGGGGGATTCCAACCCCCGACCGTAGTGGCCGTGCAGGCCGTGACTGGAACGCCTCAGTCCCCTCGACCACCGCGGCCGGCATATCAATCGTACCCAAATTCGTAGAATAACGAGAAGATGAAGGCTGTTGTTCTGAATCAGTGTCCCTCTGCAGCTTTTTAATTGTATGCCCTCTTGTGCGTTCTTTATGTACAATACTGTGTTTCTTGTTCAGATAACCTTGAGCTTCCCCATCTTTTCTTAAATTACTTGCATGGACCAATTCATTAATTCCTTTTTCCCCAGTGTTACAAATATCACTGACAAAATCAAATTCACAAACTGAACACTTCCTCCGACCTACGAACTGACATATCCAGCCATTTATAGAGGGATCTACAGTTTAACGTGGATTGAGAACCACGGCGTTACTCTACATTTTTCGTATCAGCTACGTTGTCCAGTGCCAGCTGTCACCAGTGTCGCGGCGTTAACAGCGCTAAGTATCTGAATTTAATTTGTGTCAAATTTAATTTGCCAGTCTAGTTCATTTTCGGTAGTACTGTTTTAAGAGGTTTATTCCCGCGTACTTGCAGATTTCGTTTGTACTACTGTTTTAATAGTTTATTCTATCGTATTTGATAAATACCGTTGTGTTTAGTCTTCGTCGTTGACCGCTGTATTTCAAAACAAGTCAGAGACTGTTACTAAGCTCGTTATCAGTCAGTCCAGTGCCAGCTGCCACGAGTGCCGCAGCGTTAACAGCGCTAAAGCTGACGCACTCAGTTTTGTTGATTCGACAGTGTAGTTACCACTGACCACAGTTAAGTCAGCAGCAAGCCGCCTTCATTAGAGTACTAGGCTTCTTTAAAGTTGTTAATTGCTGTTAATTGTATCGATAGGATGGATAGGATGTGTGCCTGCTGTGTGCGGACGCAGGAGGAGTTGGCCGCGGTTCGTGAACAGCTGAGCGTGCTGTTGGCTACGGTCAGCCGTCTTCAGGCTGCTGTCTCGGGGTGCAGCGATGGTGGGGCGTCTGGTGCGTCGAGTGGGACACCTCAGGTGTCTCACGCTACGCTCTCTGTCCCTGCTACCGAGGCACCTTCAGGTGCACCGGATGTCGTCGAGCCGCCTTCTCCGCAAGGGGAGTGGCGGGTTGTACGGCGTTCGCGTCGCTCGAGGCGGAAGGCCAATGTGGAGGCTGCACGTCCGTCCGCGCCCGTTCGTCCTGTGAGTGAAAGTTGAAAGTGTGGCCACTCCTTCAGCAGGGTCCGAGCAGGTGCACGGGGGGAGGGGATTATTAGATATTGGGAGCTCCAATGTCAGGCGCATGATGGAGCCCCTTAGGCAGATAGCGTCCAGATCTGGAAGGAATTCCGACGTGCACTCGGTGTGTTTGCCGGGGGGCCTCATCCGAGATGTGGAGGCGGCCTTGCCGGCGGCTATCGAGGGTGCGGGGTGCAGTCGACTGCAAGTCGTGGCTCACGTCGGCACCAATGACGCTTGTCGCTTGGGTTCTGAGGACATCCTCAGGTCCTACGAGCGGCTGGCGGAATTGGTGAAGGCTGCTGCCTTCGCACGCGGGGTGCAAGCAGAGCTGTCGATTTGCAGCATTGTTCCCAGGGTTGATCGGGGTCCTTTGGTTTGGAGCCGAGTGGATGGTCTGAACCAGAGGCTTCGCCGACTCTGTGACAGTCATGGCTGCAGATTTCTGGATCTGCGTTATCGGGTGGGGAATTGTAGGGTGCCCCTAGATAGATCAGGGGTGCACTACACTAAGGAAGCGGCTACTCGGGTAGCAGAGTACTTGTGGAGTGCACATGGGTTTTTTTTAGGCGAGGCGCTAACTCTGATGAGCACTCGCCTGTCAGCATTCAAACAGCGAATTCAGGCCACGTTCGGAACAAAAATTCGAACATAAAAATATTAGCCGCGAACTTACAGAGTATTAGAAACAAAGTTCCCGAATTTGCAGCGCTGCATGGAAGTTATTGCGCTCAGATAGTTTTAGGCACCGAAAGCTGGCTAAATGATGATGTGGCAAGTTCAGAAATATTTAGCGAAGCGTGGAATGTATATCGGAAAGATAGATCTGATACAACTGGAGGAGGAGTGTTCATCGCTGTGGACAAAGATATTGTTTCTACTGAGATCGAGGTTGAAAGTAACTGTGAAGTTATCTGGGCACGCATAACAGGTCTAAAAGAAGTAATGTTATTAGTTGGGTGTTTTTACCGGCCTCCCAGTGCTGCTGTAGCAGTTTTAGAATCATTCAAGGAAAGTCTACACCAGGTAGTGCATAGGTATCCGGGCCATGCAATATTAGTCGGAGGTGACTTCAACCTTAAGAGTATAGATTGGGACCTCGCTAGTTACATTTCAGGCGGTGCAGACAAGCAGTCTTGCGAGCTACTTTTGGACACATTCTCCGAAAACTGTCTTGAGCAGTTAAACCGGCAACCCACGCGCAATGTAAATATTCTAGACCTTATAGCCACAAACAGGCCTGACCTTATTAACGATGTCTGTGTAGAAACAGGAATTAGTGATCATGATATCGTCATAGCGTCGATGGTGACCAAAGTTCATAAACCAGTCAAGAAGGCTAGGAGCGTGTTTTTGTTGGGAAAAGCCGACAAGCAAATGTTACGATCGCACTTAGAAAATGAATGGGCATCGTTTAATTCTGGGACTATGGATGTAGAGGAATTATGGACTAAATTTAAATGCATAGTTAATGAAGGGTTAGAGAAATATGTGCCAGTAAAGACGATTAATGATGGAAAAGATCCATCGTGGTATAATAATAATGTTAGAAAGCTGCTGAGAAAGCAAAGGCTGTTGCACTCTCGATTAAAAAAAAAAAAAAAAAAAAAAAAAAAAAAAAAAAAAAAAAAAAAAAAAAACACGGAAATGATGACAGGCAAAAGTTAGTAGAGATTCGTGCGTCTATAAAAAGATCGATGCGTGAAGCATACAATAATTATCACAGCCATACCTTAGCAAAAGATTTTTCCGAGAACCCGAAAAAATTCTGGTCCTATGTAAAATCGATAAGCGGGTCAAAGCCCACTGTCCAGTCACTAGTTGATCATTCCGGGGCAGTAATAGAAGAAAGCAAACGGAAAGCTGAAGTTCTAAATTTAACCTTTAAGAAATCTTTCACGCAGGAGGACCGCACAAATATACCATCATTTGATCAACGTACTAATTCCGAAATGGGGGACATAGCAATAGGTATTTCCGGTGTAGAGAAGCAGCTGAGAGAGCTAAATACGAAAAAGTCTGCTGGTCCGGATGGTATACCAGTTCGGTTTTACAAAGACTATTTTGCGGCATTGGCCCCCTACTTAGCTTGCATTTATAGCGAATCTTTAATTCAGCGCAAAGTTCCTAGTGATTGGAAAAAAGCGCAGGTGACTCCCGTGTATAAGAAAGGAAAGAGAACTGACCCATACAATTACAGGCCAATATCGTTGACATCGGTTTCATGTAGAATTTTGGAGCATATTCTCAGTTCGAATATAGTAAATTTCCTTGAAACGGAAAAGCTTCTTTCCATGAATCAGCACGGGTTTAGGAAACATCGTTCATGTGAAACTCAGCTTGCCCTTTTCTCACATGACATCTTGCGAGCCATGGACGAAGGGCAACAGGCGGATTGTGTTTTTCTCGACTTCAAAAAGGCGTTCGACACGGTGCCACACTGCAGACTGCTAACGAAGATACGAGCTTATGGGATAGGTTCACAGATTTGTGACTGGCTGGAAGACTTCCTAAGTAATAGAACGCAGTACGTTGTTCTCGACGGCGAGTGTTCATCAGAGACGAGTGTATCGTCAGGCGTGCCCCAGGGGAGTGTGATAGGACCGCTATTATTTTCTATCTATATAAATGATCTGATGGACAGAGTAAGTTGTAATTTGCGGCTGTTTGCTGATGATGCTGTGGTGTATGGGAGGGTGTCGTCTGTAACTGACTGTAATAGCATACAGGTTGACTTAGACAAAATTTCTAGTTGGTGCGAAGAATGGCAGCTAGCTCTCAATGTAGAAAAATGTAAGGTGATGCGCATGAGTAGGAAAAACAATTCTATAATGTTCGAATACAGCATCAATAGTGAGCTTCTTGATGCGGTCGCGTCGTTCAAATATTTAGGCGTAACATTGCAGAGCGATATGAAATGGAACGAGCATGTAAGGACAGTTGTGAGTAAGGCAGACAGCCGACTTCGGTTTATTGGGAGAATTTTGGGAAGATGTACTTCACCTGTAAAGAAGATCGCGTATAAAAAGGTTGTACGACCACGTCTTGAGTATTGCTCAAGTATTTGGGACCCGCAGCCGATCGGTTTGAAGGAAGACATAGAGGCGGTTCAGAGGCGAGCAGCTAGATTTGTTACCGGTAGGTTCGACCAATGCGCGAGTGTGACGGAAATGCTCCGGCAACTCAATTGGGGATCGCTGGAAGAAAGACGACGTTCTTTTCGTGAATTTCTGTTAAGTAAATTTAGAGGGCCGGAACTTGAAGCTGAGTGTAATACGATCTTGCTGCCGCCTACTTACATTTCGCGTAAAGATCACAAAGACAAGATAAGAGAAATTAGGGCTCGTACGGAGGCATATAGGCATTCTTTTTTTCCTTGTTCAATTTGGGAGTGGAATAGGAAATGAAATGCCTAGTAGTGGTACAGTGTACCCTCCGCCGCGCACCTTACGGTGAATTGCGGAGTATGTATGTAGATGTAGATTGCCAGAGGTGAAAGAAGTGAAGAGTGACAGATAAAAATCCTAGGTCTTGGCTTTGGCGTGAACGGACCCTCGAGCTTTCGATTCATAGTTTGTCACTCTATCACTCCGCTACCGAGCCATAGTGACAGCAAAATATTAATATCTTAAGAGCTGTGAGCATTTGTTCGTTTTCCATAGTGAGAAACAAATTCCTTCTACTGCAAGTATTTGCTTTTTGTGACTGGCAGGTATATGTAGTAAAACTAGAAAACATTGTGTAGTAAACATGGGCTTCAAAATGCCTGTCTTAACAGCTACACTAATTTTTGAGAAGTGTAAAAAAAAAAAAAACAGTCGCTAAACTTACAAACTACTTATGAACTAGTTGACACTAAGGACGGCACAAATATCCATGCCCGAGGGGGATTCGATCCCCCGACCGTTTTGGCCGTGCAGACCGTGACTGGCGCGCCTCAGTCCCCTCAGCCACCGCGGCCGGCGAGAAGTGTTTCACAGTAACGAAGACGAGTAGGTTTTCACAGCCCTTAAGGAGTACATTTTAGAGCAGACGTTTGTTTTGGACATATTTTTCTCGTTTTGGCGTACCTCCTTTTCTAAAAACGTGGAAATCATAAAGTTTACACTAGAATATATTTGTTTCACAGCTTCAAAAATGAAGAGGTGCTGATATGCATATTAGAGAACTGCTTCTCATTATCCTTTCTGTAGTAAAAAAAGAAGGGTAGTGAACAATCCGAAGATTGGTTTGAACACCACAGTGCTTTACTAGGCATGATCCTGTTTGGAGGTGGTATGCCGTTGCCTTCCTCCGACCTACGACGTCCGACTTAGCCAGCCAGCTACAGGCGGACCTATAGTTTAACATGGGTTCCGAAGCAATGTGTTACTCGATAGTTTTCACATCAGCAACACTGCCAGAGGTGAAAGAAGTGGAAAGGGACAGATAAAAATCCTAGGTCCTGGCCACTATTCTACCGAGACGCGCCATTTCTGTAATATTCCTGAATATTGACCGTATGGCCTACCACGCCCTGAGTCATGGAAAGGCTCTCGATAACCGAGTGAAGCTGTATGGCTCATAACTGATGGCGATGAGAGCAATTCGTCAGTCCCGTCGGGACAATTAGGTGCACAGTAGTCTTGTGTAGTTCGCGAACTAGTTCGGAAGAACGCTCCCACAGGCGAACTACGCGAACTAGTTCGCCTCTTAGTTCGTCCACTCCTTTTGGGAAGACTGACGGGTAACAGCGAGAGGACACGAGAGCGCGCAGAATCGCGTAGTTCCCTTCTGCCAGTTACCGTCATTTCGAGCTGAGATGCAGCTCAGCTGTAGTTTCATAGTTTACTGCCACAAAATTTCTTTTCTAAGGTATTCAGCAGTGTCTAAATAATATTTACTACGAGTAATCTATATACAAAGTAGTTGAATACCATTGTATCACCCATTCGTGTAAATAACTGGTTTATTTGCTTAAGTATTTGATGCCTGATTGCCCAAAAATACGGGTAATAGCGCACGCTTGGGCAACACTGATCATTATATAAAAAAGCTGTCATAACAAAAGAAAGAGCTCTTTTAGTAGCGGTAGCAAAAGCCAAAAAGAGCGGACGAACTAAAACGAACAGAAGAACTAAAAAGAGCGGACGAACTAAGAAGAGCGGACGAACTAAAAAGAGCTGCTGATGAGAGCCATTTCTAGGTGAGCGTCTGCCTGCTAGATTTCATAGTTCAGTGCTACAAAATGTCAGTTTTCAAGTATTTTGCACTTTGGATGGATGGATGGATGCTTAGGGTTTAACGTCCCGTCGACAGCTTGGCCATTAGAGACGGAGCTAACGCTCGGAGTTTCTGGGTTAGGATGAGGAAGGAAATCGGCCGTGCCCTTTGAAAGGAACCATCCCGGCATATGCCTGGAGTGATTTAGGGAAATCACGGAAAACCTAAATCTGGATGGCCGGAGGTGGGTTTGAACCACCATCCTCCCGAATGCGAGTCCAGTGCGTTACCATTGTGCCACCTCGCTCGGTTTGCACTTTGCAATATCTGACTAATAAATTCCATAATGCCAAGATGTAGAGATAACTCTAAATTTAAACGCGAGAAATTATCCACAAACTGTTTCTTTTGGTTTGCGTGATATCGTTAGCGGCTCAAGCAGCAAGCGCATGAAGGAGCTAGGTGGGGGAACTTCTCGGTCCACCTGCATGCGCAGACCACGCCCCTCAGCCGTCACTGGGAGCGGACGAACTAAAAGAACGAACCAGTTCGCGGCAGAGCCGCGAACTAAAGTGAGCGCTTCCGATCGCTAACTATTATGTGCAAGTCTAGAGCACAGCAGGCTTCTAAATGAGTATCTGCTAATCTGAAGCAGTCTGCTTCGTGAAGGAAAAAAATTCAAACTCTTCGAACATTTTTTCTTGAGTTTTGTCTAACAACCGTTATCAACATGGATGACGTCTTGCGCAGGATATTCGTAAGTGTACCCTGCAGAACGGCGACAGGAGATGAAAAATAGAGCTGCTAATGTACCTCCAGAGACCTCACGTGAGCTAAAAACGATACGTTAGGAAATGAGATGTTTAACAAACTAGACTCAGGTAGCGTGGGAACGTGATCTCGAGGACTTTATACACGCCAAGCCTAAATTACGCAGTTAATCCTGCTATCAGGACGGTAGCTGTTTTACACGTGATTCCTCGGCTTCTCATGCGAGATCTCGCATTGCGCTTTTTGCCTCGCATCTCTTGGAGATACCCAACAGGAACTCGTAGTCTGCCGTTGCCCATACCATAATCATCGTTAATGAAATAATAATTATAGCTATACTGGATTCTTCAGTCCCGTCGGGACAATTAGGTGCACAGCAAGCTTTTAAATGAGTATCTGTTAATCTGGAACAGTCTGCTTCGTGACGGAAGAAAAAACAATTATGTCGGAGCTAGTCTGGTGGTGCGTCGCTGTGGATATATGATCTTCCATTCAGATTAGGTAAGCGCCACGTCCTTCCCCTCCCCCACTCCACACACACACACACACACACACACACACACACACACACACAAATACACATACCGACCGAAAAGAGCGCCACTATCCGGTGCAGAGATCGCAGTAAAAAGTTGTGTACCAGCAACACTTATGTGAATTCGTACATGCCCTTATTTTCAGTGAAATCTGAGGTATTAAATATCCTTGCACTGTGCTTTCTCTCTGCATTCACCTTCAAAGTGGCTGGGTGTCCTCCAGCCGAAATATCGGCACTAATTGAACCTGTCACCCGGTTGAATACTCGTAAGGTTGTTATTTTTAATCGGAACAGTTTACACATGTTCTTGGGCGCCATCTGTTGTTTACGTAAAACTGTTATGATATTGACAAGATAGCTCATTCAAAATTACCAGTTGTTGTAATCGGTTTCGGCGCATCTTGCCGCTTCATCAGAAACAAAACACACAAAGAATATGCATCTGTTTCTCTACTGCCAGCAAACACTAAAAATCTTAATGTGCAAACCAGTCTAAATTGGTGTTTACATACATGTGGAAACGTCGTTTCCCAACTTTTGTGAACATGCATTACTTTCATCTCCACACAGTATTACTTGTTTATAAGTTATATAAAATCTGTTAATCAAATGATGAAAACTGTACTTTACAGAGCCCATAACACGTATTGCTAAAGATACGAGTGCTCCTTTCGTGCTATCGCCTGGTCTCCTCATACACAACTGTGCGATGTTCCGATGGGTTAACGAGCAGATAGTTATTAAACTGTTCGCTAGGTGGCGTACATGAGTCGTTCCTTTTAATTACAATAATAAATCTTTATTATCTTTAAATCTAAGGGATTTAACTACATTGGTCATTAGTCCCTACGCTTACAAAATACTTACATTAACTTTGGGTAACTTATGTTTGTTCATTCATGTTTGTAAATCTATCGGTCCAAACTGCGTGTTCATCAGTCCATAGCTTACAAACTACTTAAACCTAGGTAAACTAACCTACGGACAAACACACACACCCATGCCCCACGGAGGACTCGAACCTCCACGGGGAGCAACCGCGCACTCCGCAGCGAGACGCTTTAGACAGCTCGGCTACTCCACCGCGGCCAACTTATGCTAAGGACAACACAGATAGGGCCACGCGCTCCGCAGCTGGGCGCCCTAGTGCGCACGGCTATTCTGACGCGGCTGCCATAGTACCTATCGCGTGATAGGGGGATTGCTTATCTGATAGTACATCATCAAAACTGATAAAGAAATTGTTAGCTACTGTCTCCACTTGATAGTTGAGTACATTTTTCCTTTGGTGTTTTAAATGATTTTTTATCTGCATACTTACTGAAGTGTTTCTTTCCTTTGGAGCTTTATTCAGGATCTGCATGCTCTGACGAATGGCTTGGGTTTCATGCTTAGTTTATCGTGTATGTTCTCCAAAGGTAGTTTTATTATGATTGGCAGCATCCTGCGTAACATATAAAAAATAAAGGACCTACCCATTTGCCCAACATAAAAGCCTTTCCAATCCCCACAGTTCAGTTTGTACCCCCTGGTTTTTCGTAATTATCCTCGTTTGTCCAAACTTTATAGCGCAGTTTTGTTTGCAGCATATTAGTAATACCACAGGCCACTTTAATATCAGTTTTGGAACAATTTATCCATATTTTGTCGGAGATAGAGCCGCTATATTTCGTAGAGACATATTCCATGGTATTGTGGATTTCACTTTATCCTTGTTCTGTCCGCTACTCTTTACTTTTACAAGCCCATGCAGCACCAAATAAAACCACGCCCTCTTATATAAAGTTGGGTGTGACGAGTTAGCATTAATTAGAACATCTGTAGAAGACGATTTGCTATAAATCTGAAAGGTATCTTCGTCCCGCAATTTACCTATCATTTCAATCTCTACCGTGAAGAGTATGATCTCTTAGGTAACATCTACAATGAAGTACATGGCAGATTTCATCGAACTGCATTTATGATTTTTTTCTACAGTTCCATTCTCTAATAGCTCGGGGGGGAAAAGAAATACCTAAATCTTTTCGATTTCGATCTGGCATCTCTTATTTTAGTTTGATGATCATGTCTTCCTATGTACGTTGGTGCTAACAAAATATGTTCGCATTCGAAAGAGATTTCTTTTATATATATATATATATATATGGAAAGGGTACATTACAGGCGCGTTTGACTATTCAGACATACATTAACATTATGAGAGACAGATACCAACATTAGTCAATATGTTTAGGCTTAGAGAATACTGAGGCGATTACAGAAGAATAAAATGTCTTAGCACAAGATGAATAGAGGTAGCACGGTAAGATTCTTACTGCTAATATAGCAGATCATGAAAGTAGAAAGCAACAGATGAATGTGGCACAGTCTAACGCGAAGATGCACTAATATACACTCACATGCAAGGGTGTGGTACATAAAGACACAGATTTTTAGGCTAAACGTTCTTAATGCTGCTGCAGATCACATAGTAGATCGAAAGTTGAATTCTTTTTTGGTCTTCCCCTAGCAATTACCAAGCGCAGTAGGGGGGCAATCACAGGAGACTACATCTTGATGTTGCCACTCGTGACGAACTCGTACAACAGTGTAAACGTTGCTATGTTGTCGGACGCTAACAAGGTTTGGAGGGATATTGGAAAATGGTGTCCAAGATTTAGAAGTTAATTGGCAACCTCAGTTACGTGAGCGATTTTCAAAGGACACTGGAAAAAATGTGATTTGGGTCTTCTTCCTCTCCGCAGGCACATTCAGCCGATAAAGGTGTTGTACTTCCAGTGGTCAAATTTGTCTTGCTATGGCTGTCGTGAAGCTCCTCGAAGTTGTTATACTCGGGGTCTCGTGAAATCGTCAGATGGATGAGGCGGTAGTCACTGCCTTTAATAGTCGATATTCTCGAGAAAGAAATTTGGGAAAATAATTTTCGCAAATAGATTAGTCGCAAGGAATAACGCCTTTCTTTTAATGATTTCCACTACAACTCGTTCATCATTTCAAGACACTCTCTCTATATCGCAATAATACAAAACGAGCTGCCCTCCTCTGAACTGTTTCTAAGTCGTCTGTCAGTCCCACTTGGTGGGGATCCCACATGCGCAACAATACTCGAAAACAGGACGCACAAGTGTGGTGTAGGCAGTTTCTTTAGTAGAACTGGTGCACATTCTAAGTGTTCTGCCAACGGAACGTAGTCTTTGGTCCACTTTCCCTATGATATTTTATGTGAGTTTTCTATGTGTTTTCTAGGAAACAAAGATGACGATGAGTTCTGATGATGATGGTATTATCAGTGAAATCGGTTAAAAGAAGAGGAAATTTTGAACAAGCGATCTTGGCAATATCATAAGTTTTTTTAATATTCGATAAATAGACTGAATGATAACATTTTAATACAAAGCCTCCAGTACTTAATTGTTTGAAGCATATTCATTTAAATGCATGCGTGAGATAAAGCGAGTTTTCGTAATGGCTTGAAAGACGAAACTGCTTAGTATAGAAAATAATAGAATGGGAAGTGTTACATCGACCATTGATAGCTGGTGTGTTAAAAATTGACTCTTCAGACAACGAAAAGAACTGTTCAACGACAGGTTGATAGCTGGTGTGTTAAAAATTGACTCTTCAGACAACGAAAAGAACTGTTCAACGACAGGTTTGTGCGCAGAACGCGTTTCAAATTGCCGGGAACCAAAGGGAGTGATTGATTTCGTGTCGACCAACACATGATAACAGTGAGCACTTCTATTGTTTAAAACATGAGAATCAATTTCAAAGATTAAATTTACGAACAGAAAAGAGAAAAGTATTTCTATATGTCCTCTATAATGTGTTGTGGCGTAAAGTCAGCGCCAGACGCCAGACGTAAGAGAACGATCATATAGAAGGCAGCAATCGACCGAAAGCCAATCGCAAGCATGCACCGCGCATCCTGGATGGAGTAACCGAAGATGCTCGCTCTCTACAAGCGGCTCTATCTAGGTGTGGACGGCCTGACAGTAACTAGTCAGAACTCAGGCAGTCACTAGGTCACAACTCGGCTACGAACGAAGCAGTCACTAGGTCTCAGTGCAGCTGGCATCATACCGAAGACACCGCGAGATGCGAGAAAAACAGACATATGTTCTAAAGTTGAGTATTATAATTTTCAATCAATAAAACTCGTATTATTAATCTGAATAGTTGTTACAGTTGACATCGATTCCTGCACCAGTAACTTTCCAGATAACTTGACCGGGACGAGTACTCAACAAAAGGCGACGAGGTCACAACATAATGTTTGGCTTTAAGTTCCTCCGCGGCTAACATACTGTAAAAACCGTAGAACTCGTTACAATTTATCATCAAGTAAAGTTAAAGATTTAAGGCAAGCGATAACAAAGAAGCATCTGTAGGAATAAACCGAAAGCTATTCGTATTATGCTAAAAACAAGATTCACGAGAGGTAACACATAGGTACCGCAACATGTAAGGGTAAAAGCCGTATAGTGTATAACTCTGTTTGGCAGTTAGTTGCGTACTTAAGTTTTATTCTTTGTTTTAAGACTACCGTATTTTAATAACTCTCGTAGCATATTACCTTATTTACCCACTTCTATTTTAGCTACACTATATGATTGTGGTATTTCAGATACAGGGGGAAGCTGATTGTTTCCATGTGAAAGGCTGATTTGCCAGGGTGTTGGGTTCCCCAGCCGGTCGGCTATCAGTTTGGACCTAGTCAATGGTATACAGCAGGTAGTCAGGTTTTACCTAATGTGGTCGGAAACCGGAAGCAACGCTCTTCAATGAACGAGGGCGGCTAACCCAGAATGCAACTGAAATACAATATAGCCACACACATTATTCTAAACATCCATATATAATCAGGGAATGATCATACGGTAAATATAATTATATGAATGGATTCAGGAAACTTGAGAGAATCAAACGCCGTAATTAGAATTTAAATATCCCTTACAGATAAAAAGCCGATAAATTTCAATACTCTAATAATAATATTACAAGACTTATATTTACAATTATTGATACGTAGTGTTCATCAGTAATAGTTTAAGAAGAAAATGGGCAGTATTTCACAACGCTACCTATCTTAATGGACACACCACTTTATTTCTGCATTCTTTCAATAAACTTTGTTTTATTCTGCTTTTCGTTGAGGTAGTAATATTCGTGTCAAAACATAGATTCTACCACAGAAACACAAAACATGAACCCAGCAAAGCGCATTACATTTATATATGTATTTTATTATATTTAATATTATTCTTAGTAACGTTCGTTTTTTTATGACTGCTACTTAAATATTTCATGGACGACTAAAATAGTAGATATGCGGCAGATAATTTATATATAAACAATTATAAGTATTTGTGGACAAAAACTGAATATGTTTGTATAAAAAGCCATGATAAATTAAATATTAATTGTGTAACTATATTTCGACGACGGCAGTATATTTGAACAGTGAGATGCCACGGTTAATGGCTATCTGAGCAAACAGCTTCAGTCTCAACCGTTTTTTAGTATTGTGAAATATATATTAGTTTGTTGAATGTAAACAATATTTGTAGGGAGGTGGTCAAAGCATTTAATTCTGTGATATTCAAATGTATAATATTTGGAAGGGAAATTGTATTTTAAAGATGAGGCGTTAGGATGCTCGGGAGGATAAAATTTTCGGAGCAGAGTGAGCACGCTTTCGAACATATGGGAAGGAACTCGTAACTTGGACGTGATGGTGAATGGTTGTGACGCTGGACGGTCTGAAGCCGCGTTACGAACTTGTGGTTTGAAGAGATAAGCATGTATGGACTTAGAAAATTTACTGGACTGTGACTGCAGAACTTAGTCTCTGCTTGCAAAGTGATAAACTATGCACGGTAGTAGGGCTGTGGAACTGTAATAATTCGGCAATCGTGTACTCGTGTGATGACAAACTGTGTTTTATAACAAATACTTTTATCGCGGATTAACTTCGAACTGCAATGTTCGATGTACTACTCTAACTTACGAGTGATAATTTGGAACTTCTACTCTCTAGTAGGTGTTGTACTTATTGTGCCTCTCATGAACAATAGTTGGGGAAATGTTTAGTTATTTACCGATGGATAAAGTAGGACCACCTCCGCGTTTCATGTCTAATAAGAGTAATAAACTCCATTTATAAAGAATTATTTCGTGAGTGAATCACTTCTTTATCTTAGAATCCATTTTGTTGGTCATTCAGAGGTTTAATTTATGTTTGTTAAATATATTTTCACGTCACCATATGGAGACTGATAGACTGACTAAACTACAGATTTTATTGATCTTGTTTAAACAGATTGGGTAGCTGTTTAGGGCATAGAAGCTGACATATATAACTCACCCCTATGAACAGAGACAAACAGCCATAAACTTTTACTACCCTGAATTATGTATTGCCCTAGGCTTATCGGTGAGAACCGATAGGAAGGTCATCCAAAGATGCAAATGTAGCAGCTTATTCTGTGAGTTATGGCATAATTTCAGCACTTGATGTTCATCACATTCAGATCGAATAGATAGGACAGAACGATGTAAGCAACAACATTATAGTGTATTAGGCCTACTACTATAAATGTTGCCGTTTTTTAAGAACGATTTTATATACCCTGTTTCTCTTGCACTAATACTTCTGAACTATTACTCCGATATTTTCTGTAAATTTTTTAGTTTTTATACTACTATGTAACTGTTTACCAAAAGAAGGGCATAATTGCCCCAAACCAGAAGTTGCTGTCTTATTTAAAGTAATAATAGCCTATGTCCATAGCTCCGCATTCAAAGTTTAACGTTTCTGATGTTTGAGCTACGACAATACACAGCTACTTTGTAAGTTACAGACGTAAACACATTTACTGAACGCCGTATATATACGGGGTGATCAAAACGTCATTGACTGCGCATGAAAATCGTGTATAAAAGGAGCTTCAATGAGAGAGAGAGAATCAGATGCTGACGTTACCTGAAAAGGCGGTTTTAGTGAAGCTGTATTATCAGAATGGGAAATGTGCTAGTTCAGCGTTACGATCCTATCGCCATAGGAAAGGGATTCGAACGGGTAAAGGTCCCTTGACAAACGCAGCTGTGGCGAGAATGATGCGAAGTCGCGGGTTGTTTAGACGGTACTCCCCGTAGTGGGCGACCGAGCACAAGACATAATACTGCTGAGACAGTTCAGGAAGAAATGGAGACTGTAGCGGGTTCCTCTATGCACGGGGAAAGTCAGCGCTGGTGCAGTCGCACATCACACGGGAATTCCATACACTACTGTTTGGTTGGGACTTAGGCGTACCCTCCGATGCTATCCTTACAAAATCCACCCTCATCATGAACTGTTACCTGGCGATTTTGTGAAGCGGAGGGCATTTGCGGTGTGGGCGTTTCAAAAGGTGGCGGAAAGTGACGATTGGTTGAGTAACGTGTTGTGGACCGACGAAGCTCATTTCACGCTCCGAGGGTCTGTCAACGCCGACAACTACAGAATTTGGGCTCCCGAAAATCCTATAACTGTCCATTGCACGACGAGAAAGTTACGGTATGGGTTGAATTTACCACATCTACCGTTATCGGGCTTTTTTTCTTCGATGAACTGCGTGATTCTGGTTTTGTAACTGCTACTGTGACGGGTGAGAGGTACGCCGATGTGTTACTGAATCGCATCATCCCCAGCCTGGCTGATAAACACCTGCTGGAACGTACGATTTTTATGCAGGATGGCGCTCCACCCCATAATGTTAGACGCGTGGTGATGATCGTGTGCTCAGCCGCCGCTTTCGTCATGCTTGGCCTCCCAGGTCCCCAGACCTCAGTTCGTGCGATTATTGGCTTTGGGGTTACCTGAAGTCGCAAGTCTATCGTGATTGACCGACATCTCTAGAGATGATGAACGACAACAACGGACGCCAATGCCTCACCATTAATCAGGACATGCCTTACAGTGCTGTTCACAACATTATCCCTCGACTACAGCTATAGTTGAGGGATGAGGTTGAACATTTCCTGTATAGAACATCATCTTTGCTTTAATTAATTATGATAATTATTGCTTTTCTGATCAGATGAAGCGCCATCTGTCGGACGTTTTTTGGACATTTTTTCGGATTCTAATAAAACCCCAAATGGTTGGCGCATTTGATCAAAATTTTTGTTTCTTTATATAAGCAGATACATTTCTTCGATAATTTGTACTGGTTTTTATAATACATCGCAGTTCATCGATTAAGACAATTTTGTGGGAGTGCTGGTCAATGTGATATGTGCCGTATCCGGACTGTATTCTAGAACATAACATTCAACAATATTGTTTTCAACCTGGTGAAAATTACAGAAAAATAGTGCGTCAATTCCATTCCGAGAAATTGCGAAGCGTAGGTTACGCCTGAAATAAACGAAACTCGCAGTTATCGAACGGCACGAAACTTAAGCGTCCACTTCAAACTGCCGTAACCGTGGGCTATATGTGCTCTTCATTTATTGCAAGCATCATCTGCGCTTCGTAATTTCTCGGGATGTAATCGATTACGATGCTACCAACACCATTTCTGTGATTTTTTCATGATATTGAGCGCATAAAAAATAATATGCTAAGTCCATTAAAGAAAACAAAAGTTAAGAGATGAAAATAATATTTACTTAAGTTTTAGGAAGTAGTCAAAGTAAAAAAAAACATTTGAAGCAATTCGACAAAGCTGGCAGCACTTAACAGTAACAAATGACACTCAAGGCATGGAAAATGGCAGTTACAGCGTTGTGGTTAAAAGTAAAATAAAATGATGACGAAATAAAATGCAAACTTTCAATAATTTTGCCACATAAGAGAAATCGGCTTCACATACATGTAATGAATTTGACGCTTTTCTGTAAGTACTCTTCCATTTTTTTTAAAAAAGGAACGCCAATGAAGTTTTTAAAAGCTATAACCTGTATCTGCAAAGGGCATAGCTTTAAATCTTTTAATATTTCAGAATGTCTTATAATATGTATCGAAATGAGCCTGATAACAAAAATTAAAAATAAATAAAATAAAATTGAAAATCTTAGTGAGCATATGCAATAAGGCGTTTTTCTTCTATATTAATACCATTTCTGGCCAACTGTTGTCGAAAATAGCCGCCAAACTAACTTGGGAGGTATCTCTCCTTTATCCGATGAGAAATGAGTTCTTTCATAATTAATTTTGGCGTATGTTTTGAAGACCCACGCCTGTGATGGATAAATAAGGTAGTATGGCTATACCAAAGAGATAGACTACCATTGAGAAGCAACATCGCGACCGAAGTGAAGCAAACTGAGGGACATGGTGCAAGATAGTGGGTTAGAAGATAACAAAATTACAACTGTTTGCGCCTTTCAGTTTTAGCCAGAAACCACATTAACAATTTATATACACCGTTTCTCTAAAATGTCAGCGGCTTTCATTTAAGTACAGCACCCCAGACGATCAGCAGCATTTGTGACTAAACGATATGATCTGGAAAATTTAACAGCAATCTACGTTTGTTTCTGTACGCCGTTTTACAACATAAAGTTTTCTAAGAATGGTAGAGTTTCAGAGACTAACTTTCCACAGTATGTTTACAATAATTTCTATTCATTTAATGTTCGCAACAAAAACTATTGCGTGGGCCGAATAAATACAGTCTCACATTGGAGCTTTATACTTGATCCACCGAGTCAATAGTACATGCAATTATGTTTGTGGCTTGTCGTAAGTTTATTGTCGTCGGAGTAACCATTACGCTTGTGTTTCTCATGAATCAGAGTAAAGTACTGCCCATCAAAATACTAGGAGACTGCCATTAGCGAATGCCCTTATTCAGAATTTACCTTGCAGTTTCACCTTTTATGACGAACAGTGCGTTAAATACATTTAGTCTAACTCCAGTAACTTCGTAAATACATTTTGTTTCGAGGTGTGAAGACAAATACGGGTGCTTGCTGTCGGAAACCAATTGTCTCTTCTACATCTACATCTACATACATACTCCGCAATTTACCGTAAGGTGCGTGGCGGAGGGTACACTGTACCACTACTAGGCATTTCCTTTCCTATTCCACTCCCAAATTGAACGAGGAAAAAAAGAATGCCTATATGCCTCCGTACGAGCCCTAATTTCTCTTATCTTGTCTTTGTGATCTTTACGCGAAATGTAAGTAGGCGGCAGCAAGATCATACTACACTCAGCTTCAAATTCCGGCCCTCTAAATTTACTTAACAGAAATCCACGAAAACAGCGTCGTCTTTCTTCCAGCGATCCCCAATTGAGTTGCCGGAGCATTTCCGTCACACTCGCGCATTGGTCGAACCTACCGGTAACAAATCTAGCTGCTCGCCTCTGAACCGCCTCTATGTCTTCCTTCAAACCGATCTGCTGCGGGTCCCAAATACTTGAGCAATACTCAAGACGTGGTCGTACAAGCGTTTTATACGCGGTCTCCTTTACAGGTGAAATACATCTTCCCAAAATTCTCCCAATAAACCGAAGTCGGCTGTCTGCCTTACTCACAACTGTCCTTACATGTTCGTTCCACTTCATATCGCTCTGCAATGTTAAGCCTATATATTTGAACGACGCGACAGCATCAAGAAGCTCACTACTAATGCTGTATTCGAACATTATAGGATTGTTTTTTCTACTCATGCGCATCACCTTACATTTTTCTACATTGAGAGCTAGCTGCCATTCTTCGCACCAACTAGAAATTTTGTCTAAGTCAACCTGTATGCTATTACAGTCAGTTACAGACGACACCCTCCCATACACCACAGCATCATCAGCAAACAGCCGCAAATTACAACTTACTCTGTCCATCAGATCATTTATATAGATAGAAAATAATAGCGGTCCTATTACACTCCCCTGGGGCACGCCTGACGATACACTCTTCTCTGATGAACACTCGCCGTCGAGAACAACGTACTGCGTTCTATTACTTAGGAAGTCTTCCAGCCAGTCACAAATCTGTGAACCTATTCCATAAGCTCGTATCTTCGTTAGCAGTCTGCAGTGTGGCACCGCGTCGAACGCCTTTTTGAAGTCGAGAACAACACAATCCGCCTGTTGCCCTTCGTCCATGGCTCACAAGATGTAATGTGAGAAAAGGGCAAGCTGAGTTTCACATGAACGATGTTTCCTAAACCCGTGCTGATTCATGGAAAGAAGCTTTTCCGTTTCAAGGTAATTTACTATATTCGAACGCACGAATCTCTACTAACTTTTGCCTGTCATCATTCGCGTGTTCTTTTTTGAATCGAGAGTGCAACAGCCTTTGCTTTCTCAGCAGTTTTCTAATATTATTATTATACCACGGTGGATCTTTTCCATCCTTAATCGTCTTTACTAGCACATATTTCTCTAACCCTTTATTAACAATGCACTTAAATTTAATGCACTTCTAATTGCGACAAGCCATTTATTCTTCAACAGATCTTCTTCAACAAAAACTTTGCATATAATAACGTATGTTGATATAAGTTTCACACATAACTCAAATGCCCAAAACAATTAACTTATAATAATTTAAACAGTACTCATTTGTAAAGAAAGAAAACCTCGCGTTTTTATTACTTTTGTTCGTACAGTTATAAGTTACACAAACGTTGGGCATGATGTCTGAAGAAACTGCTTATCTCACTGCTACGCACACGCACTATCTCGATATCAAAAAGCCACTGCCAAACTTCCGAAAATATGGCGACAATTAGTAGTGCTTGGCACGGCAGGGAACGCTAAAGATCGTACACCGCTTCTCTCTGTATATTCTATCTCTTTGTGCTACATTTTTCTTTCATTATCGTTGCTGTTTCCGCTGACACTACTATCCAGGAATAAAAATATCTTGTGCTTTCTCATCATTAATTCTCAGACACAAGAATGACGCTTCCCCTACGATAGAACTGTCTCTAATAAACTTCATGTGGTCAACCACACAGGGTTTGGCCGAATACACCGTCATTATTTCCTTTGCAGGTATGTTCAGGGTCACCCTTCAGAACCGCTTCTGGCTCCCCTCAACAACCGGCAATTATCGTGAAGCCATTAGTCATGACAAACAGTGACATTGCAGTGAATAATTTACCCCTTTTGCCGTGGACAGCTTGATAGCTAGCGTCAAGCATTGAAATTTGACCCACTTTTCCAGGTAGCTGGTTTCTATCTCACTGGGCCCTGCACAATTTAACGAGTGCGACTGACAACAGCAGAAGAGTAATAGCCCACCTCTCCCATCAACGTCACGCAGGGAATCTGACAGGTCTCATACCCATCTCTGCAGAGTAATTTGATGACAGCTTAAGAATACCTCCTAACCCGAATATAATGTGGAACCCACTTAGTTAGTAAACAATGGCTTTTCGTACAGGCGTTAATTTTGAAATATGCGTCAATCATTCTTCTCATTGTATGAATATTCCACTGAGTAAATTTTCTACACCATTATGTACTCTCCAGGAATTTCTGACCGAAACAAAGCAGTATTAGTCGAATAGTATAATGACGGTAATAGAGCAAAATAATTGCACTGACGTGAATTTACGGCCCACTTTAGATTTTCTTGTAGTTTTATGATTTTTTGCAAACATTTCTGACAAAAATAATGATAATGTGGACACGATTACGACTCTGCTACTCTGACAATATTGATGCGCCCAACACGTAATATTCCTTCTAACCGTATTTGGAGAAACAACCAAAATTATTTGATATTTGACTTTAGCTTTGACAAACATGCTCATTTTTGAACTTGTAACTGTTCAAGCGATTATTTTAATATCTACCCCACATTTCCATTATATTTTTCCATTTAAATATTATCACCTCTTTTGCCATGGAAGTTTCTTAAAAGTTTATTTTCTTTGCCTGTAGTGGTTACGATTGACTATAGCCTGGAAGGAACGTAGAGTACATTTGGCGTTCGGACTGGATGGAACACACCGTTAATTTGACGTTCTGAAATCAGTCATATGACATCCATCGCCCGAAACCTTGTCCGAAACTCTCTTTTGCATATGTCATCTTGCTTTCCGTATTTCATGATTTTCTTATTATCACTAAAGCGTTGTCACTTCAAAGCAATGGCGCACTGAAAATTATTATCAAAAACACGTCGTTCTTAGAGCAACAAATTATAATCTAATGTCTAAAAATGCCATGTTAGCAGATAACACCTGCCATCGACGGTATACGGGAATTACGGATTACTCTCGCAGCTGTTCGGCGTAGCGTAATGGCCAGTGACTTAGTTTGTGGTCCACGCACATCTTAGACGGTGGTTAGAAACTTGCTGTGCGCGGTGGCTAAGAGCGCTCGATCAGAGGATTGCCGGAGTGGTAGCTCAGCGTGCTCGGTTAGAGTGCTCGATGCTCTGTGTAACGAAAAACGATCAAAATTAAATAAATTAAAACAACGTCCACAAAGAACCGATCTAACCGAAGAACAAATGAAAAGAAGGAAAAAGAAAGATGCCTCAAAGCGATCTGTATATACCCAGTACGAACATGAACAAACGACTGCAAAACATTGATCTACCTGAAGAACAAAAGAATATAAATTAATAAAAATAAAAAATAAAAGCCTGCCACTGGCATTTTTTCATTTTGTTTCGTAAAAGGTTTTCACACACTCTTGTTAACTGAATACAACTATATCCTGCAAGATTATGAGTTGTTCAAAGGTAACAGTGCTTTCTCTGAAAAGTGCAATTGATCGATTTTGTAAATATATCATGAAATACATACCAACGAATTGCAAACATAGACATCTTTATCACATGTAAACAAACTGGGGAGATACTTTTACAATGACTATTGTAAATGACGTAATGATAATCGTAAGTTTGTGTATAGATTAAGTACTAGAGCTTTGTAAAATTCGGTGTTACCACACTTATTCCGTTTGTTGTTTGAGCTGTAAAAGAAAATGTAGTCACGGTATGAAACAGAATATTTTCTCTTTATTTTAGCGCAGAACAAAGTAACATCCACAAAGTCATATCTGAACTACAGAAAAGGTAATAGCGTCTTTACCAACCATGCCAAAGACAAACATTTTAGTAGATGCATTGGTTCTAATTAATGACTTTCAATATATTCCACATATAGTGGATAATTTTCTTAGAAAAAAAACAGTTGATTTGTTGCAATGTATACATTTCCCTTCCGTTTCACTAAGGAATGACAGTTGCTTCAGAAATCAAGGACACCATTTGTATATGAAACTGCCAGTAGCTGCATGTTCTTTAGAATATTCATTTTCTCAGTATCCTCCCCGCTGTTGTGCAGATGCTTCAGAAGACCGTTGTTCAATTCGTTGTTACGTATTTCACGGCATGTTCACGAAATAGAACAAAATTGTAGGGAATTTTTTCCTCTACCAATTCGCTTCTTCAATTTTCGTGTCACATGAACGGTTTGTTTGCAATTACAATTACATTACAAGCGGCTTTTTTTAGTGTTACTAACATTTTTTGTCCGAAAATTTTGAAAAAGGGAGGTTCTGGTCTCTGGCGGCCAACAATTATCTCTATAAAATTTGGTGCTGATCGGTTGAACGGTTCGATTTAAAAAGTGGGAACACGCTACGGACAGACAGACAGACGGACCGAAAAACAGACATCGTAAAATCGCTGATATTTTTGCCAATATCTCTGAAACGAGGAGAAATATGGAAAAAAACATAAAGAAGCAAAGCAGACACTTTTTTCCTCTACAAATTCACGTATTTAATTTTCGTGTCAGATGAACTGTTAAGCCGTTATTTTCAATTAAATTTCGATCTGTCTGAAGGCGATAGCAAATGCCTACTTTTAGTGTTGCTACCGTAACCTAAAGTGGGCTAATTGTAATCAGTTGGGGTAAAAGTAATTTTATTATGCCAGAAAGCTTTATTGTGCCGTCCACTCTGCTGCTAAGAGAGAGATTCGTTCTCAATAGTGACCTATAGTGTGGGAAAGCCATCTGTTTCGCATTCCTCGTCCCAGCAGAGCTTATGCGACAAGATAACCTAAGTCATGAAAAGCTACTCTTTGTTTGCAGGAGGGGAAGAGCGTATTATGTCTGTAGGAGCAATAACAGTAAAGCATCAATTTCTTCAAGTACCGGCGGTCGGTTTGGGAAAGGGGGGACATGAAATCTTTCACAAGGCATCTCGCTCCAGATTTTCCATGGTTTTCATCAATCGCCTTTGGCAATCTTTCCTCCTTTCATCTAAGCACAGTGTTTAAATCGCTTCACGCTTACGGTATCGATTGTGAACAGGATATACGACGTATGTCCACAAAGTAAGTTCCGTTTGGTTATATAAAACAAACGTGTACAGATACAGAAAAAAATATTTAGTATACAAAAATCTACAACTGTTAAACTATTTTTTTTAGATAGCTACCGAAATTTTGTAGTCACTTGTCATAGCGTAGCATACGTTTTTGTATGCCTTTTCCGTAGAAGGTTGTCGCCTTTGTAGTCAACCGTGTGGTAAGATGTTCTTTCAGCTCGTCATCATCGTTGAAGTGTTGACCACCAACGTCAGATTTTAGGTGTAAGAAGAGATGAAAGTCGCTAGGAGCGAGATCCGGGCTGTACGGAGGTTGATCAAATACGTCCCAGTGAAATTCCCGTAAGAGTTGTTTGGTCACATTCGCAGTGTGAGGTCGAGAGTTATCGTGGAAAAAAATAACACCTTTTTTTTTCGTAAATCTCGCAGATTTGCCGATGAATTTCGTTTGGTTTAACTTTCTTTGCATTTAGAAAACGAATCTGATTTAACAAGGGGCGGCATTTTCAATTTTGGCTGACATTATAAAGGAAATACTACAAAGCACGCGTCGGCAGCAGCGATCTAAAAATGGCGTACATGTCTCTCCTTGAGTCAGAGTAACTGCGACGCATGCTCGGAACTGCGATCATAGCGCTGCTGCGGATATAAGTAGAAACGGAACTTACTTTGTGGACGACCCTCGTACATAACGCTGTTTATGAATGAGTTACGTTGAACGTGCTACACGTTCTTTCTTCCAGTGCCATGCTACTCTGAAAATATTTTTTAACCTTTGGGATACAGTAAAAAAAAAAAAATTTTTAACCAAAGAAAAAAGAGTGCTTCCTGAGAGCTTTTCGTCTCGTAACTTAATATAATAGTCTACAGGCTGGTCATTAAAAATGAATATAATTTTGCGTATCTGGATGTACTATTAAACAAAATTACGAAAAATCTAAGTATTCAAATTTTAATGCTGTGCCTAGAAAGTACAGGGAATTGATCGATGAAACACAACATATGCATTGTTCATCTAAATTTATTGTGTCATTCCGAAGTAATACGCTTACACCAAAAAATAATCCAATTATTAAAAAATTCATAGATACAAAAAGGCTTACAACAAGGAAAGAGGTATGGCAAGGTCTGAAAAGTCAACAGAAGTGCAACTAAGTATTAGAAACTTAGCAAATAGTGCCATACCTGTTTTAAAAGAGATGGTAAGAATATCTGAATGGTTTATAACAGATAGAGGGGATTGGCAAGGAACTGCGCGGTCACCACTGCTTTTTAAATCAGTTATAGACAATAGGATAAGGTAAGTTAGTCAAGGAAGGGTCAAAAGAAGATGATATGGGAATCATAGCGTATGCAGATGATGTGATTATTTGGGAAGAAAATGAACAGATACTGGACAACTGGCAAAGAGCAATCAACGAAATAAGTATGGAAATAAGCCTAACAAAATCGAAGTAACGAAAATCAGCTGAAAAATGGAGGTTGTAATTGGCAACGGAGAGGTTATTAAAGAAGTAGTTGCCTTCAAGTATGTAGGAAGTAATTTAACCAAGAAATGGAACAGCAAAGAGGAAATTTCAGAAAGAATAAGAAATTGTTAAAAATCTATTATTGTGTATCGGATATAATAAGGAACTTGGAAAAAATTTAAAAAAAAAAACCTGCTGAAGCAACACTCATGATCTGTAACATATTATCTTCAAATTTTAACCTATGGATCAGTCAGAATGTTGAACCTGTACAAAGAAATATCTGAGCAGAATACAAGCAACAGAAATAGCTTACTTTAGGGATCCCTGGTGAGACGAGAGGGCACAAGATAAGAACTCAAATAATACGAAGCACGTTAAGGATGAAGCCCCTAAATGAAATTATGGAATGTGATAGGCTGAGATGGTTTGGCCACGCTTCCTACATGAACTCTGGAATGTACAGACTCCGGACGGAGACCAATTGGATTACCACAAGCAAGATGGAAAGACAAGACGAAGGAGTATGTAATCCGAGAGGTCTGCAATGAGAGTAGGTGCTAAATGATAGACTGGAGAGAAAACAGAAGATTGGAAGAAGCTTGGTTAATGACTTGCAGAAGCAGAAATGTTGCAAGAAGAAGATTTAGAATATTAATTTGTCATCTTTCGTTCGGAAACGAGTGCCTCGAAGTGGTAATTTGAGTTCTGGGTAAATATAAAAAGAAAAAAGGCAGTAACCATATTACGGTGGCTGTTCGATAACATTTCTTGAGTTTTTGCCCAGTACTTTATTTAGAATAGTAACAACCTTTTGACATACCGGTTTATAGTTGTGCAAATTCCAAGACTTTCCCTTCCAATGATCTGGTCTATTTCGACAAATTTGCTCTGGCAAAGGCCTCATAATGCTCAGATAATATTCTTTATTTACTGCCTTACATTCTGCCAAGAATTCGAAGTGGGCAACGTTGCTGTAATATAAATAAAACTATCAACGTCACCATCCCTTTTCTTGGACTTTGGCGTTCTTTTTTTCGATTTCGTCTCAGATGGAAGGCACCATGCCAAAACTTGTTGACTAGTTTGCAAGTCAAACCCGTAAACCCATTCCTTATCACCAGTTACAAGGAGTCGGAATTGACTAGTTCTGTCATGGCTTCAGCGGTGTTTACGCGATTGAGTTACTGCAAAAAGTTCCGGTCTTTTGCCACTAGGCGAGCCGTAACACGTTTCATGCTCATCCAATCGTTTTAAATATACAAATGAAATGTCGATTTTCATTCACTATTTCCTTTACTTTACCTACATTAAGTTCATTTTGAAGACGTCGATGACAGACCAAAGCAAGGCATATATTCCGCCTCAAGTCGACCACTTTGAAATGCACTATACCACTCCTACGTAATTGTTTTTGATAAAGTCGATTCACCGAAAGGATTATGTAACATTTTAAAAGCTTCGACACAAGAAATTGTATTTGCTATACGAATTTTAAAACAGATTCTTTGTTCAATACTTTGATGCATAGTAAGAAACATCTTTATGTGAAACGGGAACGAGGGCCCAATAAAGACAATGCAGACGAGAAATGAAAGAGGGGCGAGACAAAACATTAACGAATCTGCAGAAGAAGTTGTAAGGATGAGGAAATTCAAAGGAAAAAGGAAAGATCAAGTAACAAAGACAACGCTAAGTAAGATGGAAGAAAGAAAAAATGGACGAAAATGGAACTGAGAGTGTGCAATAATGTACAGAAAGCTGAATAATAAATTGAGAAGAAAAGCAGAACGAAGAAGGTAGAAAAAGATAAAAGAGTGTTGTAAACAAATAAACTGGAAAAGAAAGGAAAATATGAAATTTTGTATAGATTCGCTGCTGAGCTAGTATTTGAAGCAAAGAAAACCAGATTAAGTTTGGCGATAGAGAGGAGTAATGGTACAGTGGTTCATAAACTAGAGGAAGTGTTGGGAAGGTAATAAGATATGTAAAATTCCTATATGAGGCTAATCAAAAACTAAATGATGTCGAATTAAAAGAAGAGACAAGAGTTATAGAAGAAGACGAAGGATGATGCATCTTGGAAGAAGTAAAATCGGTTTTAAAAGAGATTAAGAACCATAAAAGAGTGAAACTGATTGCTTTAGAAAAAGATGAATAATCAGATGACTTCCTCTCCTCAGTAATGATACCGATGGAGTAGAAATGTAATGCCAAAAATTATATTTCAGAACTATAAGTTGATTGTCATACAGTAGAAGTTCTATTAAGGATGACACTAGAAGACTTTACGCAAGTCTGGAAATAAGTGTTACAGAGGAACAGCAGGGATTTAGAAAAGGGGAAAGAAAGAAGATGTGCAATTTTGAACACTATGTGTGAGAGACACTTTGAAGAAGAGAGATAAATTTATTTATTAATCAGGAGAAAGTTTTAGATAGAATGAAATAAATTAATGGAGTAACGGAGTTGAATGGATGGATAGGAGGTTGATTAAGAATCTATACCTACAATAGAATACTTTTTAAGATATATTTGGAGGACATTATTCACAAAAAGAGGAGTGTGTGTTGGTGCGATTGGAAAAAAGCGAAAGAACGGAATATTAGAAGAGTTAAATAAGATCTGTGAGTAATTTGAAATGGAAAAGTAAGAAAAAGGCAAACAGAAAAGTGATAGTTGCAAGAAAAGGTAGAACAATAATTAAGTCGGGACAGGGAGATATAGACCAAGCCAGTATTTTCAAATATATGGCTACAGACGAAAACACGTATAGAAATTGCGAGGGAGTCTTTTAATAAAAAGAGAAAAGTGAAATAGAGGAGCGGTTTTTTATGGAAAGTGGCTGGGTGAGAGATGGACAATGAGGAAAGAGAAGGAGATGTAGATTGTAGGAGGATGGAAGAGAGTAATCTGATAGACAGCGTGTGAAATATGTTAAGAAGAATGGAGAAAAAGAGAACAATCTTCTATTCGGGATGATGAAACACAATTATTTGAACATTGGATGAGGACACACTGTCCACTACAGAATGTTATGGAACAATGGTCAATGGAAGAAGAAGATGATGCACAAGACAGAAATGGTCGATTGTTTGACAGAAAAAACTATGAAAGATAGTATGCGGATAGAAACATTTTTTGAGAAAGTGAAGAGGGCAGAAAATGATAGGACTGGAGAACTGCAAGTGAAAACCTGCCCCGGGCCACCTCACCGATCATAAGCACTTTACTTGGCATGGATGTGATGGAATTATAGTTTTCCTCCCTCATTAGGCCCAAACGGCTCATCTCCCTCCTCCAGTTATGAGGGCACCTACAATTTACTGTAGAAACTGGATTACAACACAGTTTGAAATTCTTCAGGAATCCAAAATTATAGTGAGTGTAAGCGACACATCATAAAGCATTAATGGTAACGTAACCTGCAACTGAATTTACTAATTCACAAAAACAAGTAAATTATGTTACTGAAACTACCAGGAAACTAAATCATGACTACAAAGGCACTTCTTCATAGACGTAATAATTGTGGAAATGTTACTCCTCAGCTTATCCCAATCCATACATTAGTCTTTAGGAGTCAAGACTGAAAGTGGAATCCAACTCACAGAGAAAACAGAAATTTTCAAACCTCTAGAGTAGTGGCAGATGAAAAAGACACAAAAAATCTCTATAAAAAGTTCTAGTAATATGAGGAAAGAAAGCAGAGATTTTTGTATTTTAACCACTGTAACACGAAACAAGATTGCTGTACAATGGTAAAAAAATTTTAAACAGTCATAAGTTAAGCACAATATGCGTCACCGAGCTATTCCTATTTATTGAGCACATAAAAAGCGAAGTATATTGTCT
This sequence comes from Locusta migratoria, assembly GCA_026315105.1. Classification (NCBI taxonomy): domain Eukaryota; kingdom Metazoa; phylum Arthropoda; class Insecta; order Orthoptera; family Acrididae; genus Locusta; species Locusta migratoria. The sequence goes on along the minus strand of CM048745.1, from coordinate 839,895,660 downwards.
TTTGAGATAGCTCAGAAAACACGTTATTAATTTCTGTATTCATTCTTGCTGCTACCTGGAAGTTCACTAATAATTTAGTATCTAAAACTCTAATTGTAGAAAAATTGCAACGCATATACATGTCCTTCGTTCTGTTAGTACAGGAATTACAATGTTAAGACGATATAACTTGTTGTGAAATTTCATTATATCTCCTGTCACTCATTTGTTTGGTTAAATTACTATTAAAAATAAACACAGACCTTACACACAATTTTCATGTTTATGTATGCTAACCCGACTTCGTTTCCTCCCTTCGTAATTTTTCTGGCAGGGGCTGACCGCTATAATAAGTAACAACTAAGGGCTCACGTCTACTTCCTTCATGACGTGTAACTGCAGCGCTCATTTCTATGTCTGCGTTGTAATTTTGTCGACAGGTTAATAAGATCTCTGACTGCAGAATACTGTTTTCCAAAACTGTACTACAATTTTTCTGTACTGGAACATCAATTTCAAAAGAAATTTTAATGTACACTAAAAGTACACGAAGAATTTAATATATTTTAATTTCAGTTTAACGGCCATTAGGAGCGCCTTCTGACCTGCAACAAAGCTTTATCTGTTCGTTAAACTGTTTGATTCATGACATACGAGAAGTTTCTTAAATATAGTGACAGACTCTGAGGGGTTGAAGGGGGACTCAGTACATTAGTTTTTACGTAGAACCCTACTCTAAAATATTATTCAATGCATCTATAAACACTTTTTCAACTTCGATATTGTGAAACAGATTTCTTTTACTGCAAGCTCTTTGATTTCCGTATTCTGGCGAAAGAAAAAATATTCATTAAACATGGTCTCTGAAATGCACACTTAAGAGCAAAGAGTACTTAAATAATAGAAGAAATGTTGCACACTATCTAAGATGAAGAGGTGCTTATACCTTTTATCATAGAACAAAGATAACATAACATCAACGTCACGTGATCACTTGACTCAGAGCAGGAAAACTTTTTTATCATTTGCAGCAGTGTAAAATGGAGCTGCGTGTTGCACTTTTTATTCTTTGTAGTGAAAATTAAGCGTATTTTTTTACAATAAAACTTCTTGGCGTATTCTTAATACATCTTTAATACTACGGTTAGCCTTAGTTCTCCGCAATCTATATCTATAAAATTTAATGTGAATGTCTGTTCGGTGTACCTTTATCACTTCTGAACCACAAGACATAAAGAGCTAAAATTTGTTACTAATGTCTACCCGGGGAAGGCTTTAGGCACGGTTTTATGGCGATCGGATAGCTATTTGTCTATATATATATATATATTAATGTGAATGTCTGTTCGGTATACGCTTATCATGTACGAACGATAAGACGCAGAGACTTAAATATTTGTACAGGCCGAGGAAGGTTTTAGGGACGGTTTTATAGCGATCTGATAGATATTCAGTAATTTGAAGAATATAACGCGAAATACGGAACAATAATTATTCTTTGAAAATTATATTTACTCTTTGAAAATGGTTTTATTGGTCGCATTGTTGCTTGAGGCTTGATAATGATAAAAGGTTGGAGTATATTGGCATGGAAAGTTATCGGTGTATATACAATTCTTTGTGTGTATGTGTTAATATTTC